>CM052809.1:133123858-133174648 GCA_028533885.1 Nasua narica
GGCAAAAATATCCAGTGGAAAAAAGACGGTCTCTTCAATAAATGGTGCTGGGAAAACTGTACAGCTATATGTAGAAGAATGAAACTTGACCATTCTCTTACACCATACACAAAGATAAACTCGAAATGGATAAAAGACAAATTATTTCTTTTCAAAGCACTGCTGGCCGTGGAGAAGAATGAGGCACTGTGGGTATCAGTCTATTCGAGATTGTGAACGAGAGTTAGAGGTCTGGCTTATTACAGCAGCAATATAATCAAAGTAGGAATTTGACTGAAAGTTCATTCCTGTATTCTGGGTTCAACTTATCTAAGTTCTTTTTTTTTTTTTTTTAAGATATTACTTATTGATCTGACACAGAGAGAGCACAAGAAGGGGGAGCGGCAGGCAGAGGGCGGGGGAGGAGCAGGCTCCCTGCTGAGCAAGGAACCGGATGTGGGACTCGATCCTGGGACCCTGAGATCATGACCTGAGCCAAAGGCAGACACTTAACTGACTGAGCCACCCAGGTGCCCCTCAACTTATCTAAGTTGTTAATACTTGAAAAAGATCAGAACGATATACACAATTGCTAAGACCAGAGAAAGCCCGACCATTGATTAGGGCATGCAGGATGGACTTCCTCTAGGATGGGGGCTGTAAAGCCCCTCAGAGGCAGAGCCGTGAGGCTCTCGGGTGGTGAGAGTGGTGTGGCGAGTGTGGAGAACACGCCGGGTCTCAGTGAAGCAGCTCCTTCTATGGCCCAGCTGCTGACTATTGTCATCAGGGATGTGGATCAGGTAGATAAGCCACCAATTTTCAGGAGAAGCTGGAAATGATCTTTTTTTTTTTTTTTTAGTGAATGTCCTTTTTCTAAAAATAATACTCTGTAGGTCCAGAAAAACATATTTGTAACCATAATCTGCTCTCAGGGCTTCCAGGGAGAAGGCCATGGCAGGAACAAACAGGAGGCTTTGCACCTGGGCGGCCTGGAAACAGGTGGGGGTCGGAGGGGGGGGTCCTGGCAGTGAAGGGAAGGGCCCCCCGGCCGCTGGCTTCGGTCACAGCTCGTGTGTTTCTCAGACGCGTTCATGGAGGGATGAGTGGGGCTAGAATGCCAGCCCAGTCTCCGTCTAATGCTTTCCTTTCTGACAAGCACCTGCTTCCTCCGAGAACAGTCAGTGGTCATGCAGAAGGCAACCAACTACTTAGTCATGTTGTCTTCAAGCTTAAAATGAGAACGCACTGTTTCATGGAAAAAATACAAACGGTGCATGAACAATTAATCTTGTAGCACTGAAAAAATAAAATAAAAGTATTTGGGGAAAGAAAAAGAAAGAAATAATACAAATGAAGCCAAACAAAGCAGGCATCAGAGCGGTGCTCTAGCCAGGGGTGGACCGGATGCTACCTGTCTGCGCTCCCTGCAAGTCCCTACACGGCTCCCACGGGGAGAAAACTAGGCGGAACTTCGGAACGAGAGCTCAATTTCAAAAGGCTTTTATCCAGGTAACTTTGCCTCTTCTTGGATTTAAGAAAAGCTCCTTAATTCTTGATCAACCTGATATATTTTGCAAATTGAATGTCTTTTATTGCCAAACTAAATATTTGTCTAAACAATGAATAGAAAGGGGTTTTTTGGCTTAGAACTAGAAAAACAAGTACGTAGGTGACAGGTAGGTTACAAAAGGCAGAAGAGAACGTTCATTTCTTAGAACAATAAAATATCCACATTGGTATGTATCAAGTGTGTTACGCCCCCCTCCCACCCCAATCAAACCTAATCAACTTCCCTTGCAGAAGACTTGCTCTGCGCTTCAAAGTATTTCTAGGATGACCTTACCGAGTTCTAATTAAATGCCCTACATAAAGACAGCTCATACTGAGCAAATGCCCCGCATGAACGTGAGGACATATCCTATTGCGTTTGCGTCCCAAACCCTTCTATCTGTTCTACTGGAGGGAGCAATGGTATCAAAATGCAAAACAGAGTGCAGGTCGCAACTGTATTAGTACAGCTATTAGCATTTTTATTACGCGCCCTGGCCATGGAGTAGTTTGCATATTGATGCAGTCTTCCCCAGAGGCTTATGAAGTGGGTACGCTCTCCATTTCATGTAGGGAAACTGGGGGGTAGAAAGCTTAGCTACTGTAGTCCTGAGTGGTCTCACAGGAAAGTCACGTTACCTTTCGGTAAATCGACACTTAGGGACAGAGTGGTGATCGGGAAGAAGTCAGGAAGCAGCTCATGGGGAGCTAAGAAGGTCGGTTTGGTGGCAGCAGCGGATGAGGCAGGAGGGATGGGGCCGGCGGGGCAGGAAAGGGACGCCAGCGTCAGGCAGGAAGCAGCAGAGACTGAATGGTGTGGATCTGAACTCGGCGCCGGCGTGAATGTGGTGCGGGTGGGGTGGGGGGAGCGCGGAGGAGCGGGGGAAAGATCAGAGCTCCAGACCAGCAGGTGAACCCTGCCGCGGGCAGCCCTGCCCCGTCGCCGCTTGTTCTCCCCATGACCTTGGGCCAGTTACGTCTCTGCTGTGCCTCCGTTTCTCCTCCATCTGTGACATGGGTGGTTGTGCGGGGATCTCTTAGGCTTGTTAAAAGCAGACTTGGGAGGCATTTTAGTAAGTGTTCACAAACGTCAGGGAAAAAGGAGAGGGTCTCCTTCAGGAGGAGCAGGTCTGTAAAACAGGGAAGGAAGCCAAACGCTGTTCTGGGCAGGAAGGTGGGCACGTGCTCCATCCTCCACTGAGGAAGCCCAGGTCATCGCTGTGCACAGCGCCCCCTTCTGGGGATTTCGGGGGGGGGGGACACCACCTCAGAAGATGAGGGTCTGGGAGGCCCGCTGTCCACGGAGAGCTGGGAATGTAGGTCCGGCCCCAGGGTCAGGACGGCCAATGATGGGGTCGGTGGGGGGCGGACTATGCAGAGGGGATGGATCATGGATCGATTCTTAGGGGAGGCCCCTGACGGGGAGGAGGTGTCAGGGTCCCCCAGAGAGGGACCACAGGCAGCAGGCAGCCCAGTGAAGGACCGGAAGCTAAAGAGGAAGGGCTTCTAGGCGGAGGTGACCACCAGCTCCATCAGAGGCTGTAGACAGGACTCTGAAAGTAAGCGTGCAGAGCACACAACCCGACTTGGATTCTGGAATGTGGAAGTGCTTCCTAATCTTCGAGAGTGGGATTTATGGTGTCCGGGCTCAGGAGGGTGAGGGAGGAAGGGGGAGGTGCAGCGCAAGGACTCTGGGCCACAGAGTGTGCCTGAGGGAAGGGAGAGGCCCTGAAGAACCAGAGTCTGGAGGAGGCAGAGTATGACATGTTCAGCTTGAGAGGATGATGGGGGATGTGGCCACCCCAAGCCCCAACGCTGAACGGGGCCTTCACGCGGCAGCGTCTCTGAGAATCTCCACTCCGAGGCCCCGCCAAGGAATCGGTATGTGGCTATTGGTGACCTACGGTCTGGAGTGGATGCAGTCAGGTCACGTACCCTAAATGGCTGACCCGAGAGAGTGGCTGGAAAGGCCTTAGAGCAGGGCTGGGATGAGGTGCGGTGAGTGGGGGACCCTCCTCAGCCACAGAATTTCAGGAGGTGCCCAAAAGTGCAACAATCATAATAAATGACATCTTCACGTAACATTTTGAAAATAAAAATCAATGCAGAAAAATCCAGAATGAACTAAAATATCAAAACTCTAAATAAAGGTAAGTATGTGGGATGAATTGTTTCCCACCAAAATTCCTATCTTGAGGCCTTAAAACCCTCTCCCCAAGATCTCTTTTTCTCTCTTTGCTCTGCGAGGACACAGAAGGGGGCCGTCTACCAGCAGGAAGAGAGAGTTCACCAGCCCCTGTACCCTGCAGGAACTTGGCCCTGAACTTGCAGCCTCCAGAACTGAGAGATAGTCTATGTCTGCTCACCACCTAAGACAGTGAGTGCCTGATACCTCACAGCCTCAGGCAAGAGGAGAAAGGTCCTTTCCTATAGATAACATTTTATGTTATTTTTTTAATGGTTAACCTTTCCCATAACATTAAAGGTGTTCAAAAAGTATAAGTTTGCTTCCATTAAAGCCAGGAAAATAAATTTATTATCATTTCTGTTTTTGGTATTATTAAGGTAATTCAAAGGTACTCAAAATTAAAATAATGATGGGGCACCTGTGTGGCTCAGTTGGTTCATCGTCTGCCTTTGGCTCAGGTCATGATCCCAGGGTCCTGGGATCGAGTCCCGTGTAGGGCTCCTTGCTCAGCTTCTCCTTCTCCCTCTGCCTGCTGCTCTGCCTGCTCGTGCTCTCTCTCAAATAAATAAATAAAATCTTAAGGAAAAAAGTTATATATTTTAATACCTCTGTCTTACAATTTTCCAATACTGTAATGTTCCTTCAAAAAAATCTAATCATTAAAAATACACAATACCATGTATGTGGGGCTACATATCTCACCTTTAGCCTCTGGCACCAAGATGGCCTTGGAAGGCACTGCTCAGAAGCCAAGGTAAGACTCTTCTAAGGTTTCCTTTATTGCTCATTTATTTTACTTTTTCTTATTACTAAAGTTATGCCTACCATTAAAAAAAATAATCTGGAGAAAAGCAAGTGGAATATGCTCTAGCCCATTCACTTGGGAAACGCTTAGCGTTAGCTTGGAGTCACACGGTTCATGTTCCAGGCTCTGCCCGTGAATACTGAGGGAAAAGAGCAGAGGGAGCTCTGTTGAGCACGCTGCTCTTTCTCTGTCCCTCTCTCACTCCATCCAGTCCGTGGGAGGCGGGTGTGGGAGCGGGAGCAGAGCAGATGGGCTCAGCCCTTCTTTTCCTGGGAGGAATCGGCCTGCCTACAGCAAGCTGTGCTCTGGTAAGTTCTGTTCCTCTGAGTTGCCCCCACCACCTCTGTCTCATAGCAAACCTGTTCCTGGAGCATCAGGGAGCCCACTGCCCTAAAAGGAAGGGGGAGGGGGGTCCTGTTTATTGAACCACAAACTACACAGCGTATCTATACACGCATATACGCAGACACACGCAGAAACAAAACACAACCTAACAGAAAACCCTCTCAAAACGATAGTAAATTGAATGAAGATACTCAATTTTGCTCAAACCACCTTTTCAACCAAATTTCTCAGTGGTCAGCGTGGTTCTTGACCACATCGTTTTTAATCAAAAGACCAGGAGCCATCTTTTAATGAGTCGTCCTAAAATAAACAGCTCTAATCCTCTACGCTTTGTCATATATTTATCTGGTATCAAGCAGCTACTGGATGGGTTGTTTTTTCCTACCCCTGTTGACCAGAGAAAGGAGTTCTGTGAAAGGACCCTCAGAAGCCTCTGGAATTCACTTTTTCCCATTAGGTCTCGATCACTGAGGTTTAGGCTGTACACACAGTACAGTTTCTGAGTCAGCGCATGGCTGTTGGGGCCCCAGGGGGAATCTATGGGTGGAGCTGAAGCTCCATGTGCTGTTGGGTGGCCGATACGTCCATACCTGGGCGTGCTCCTGGCTGGGCACAGCGCTCAGACCCGTCGCTGCCATGTATGTGCTGCCAATGGTCTTGATCTTTTCAACTCCACTGAATTTTGGCTTGGACAGCAGCTGGGAAGCAATGACAAGCATTCAGTGACTCAGCTGAGTGCACTTTCTAAAGACAGTCTCAAACTCTAGTTCACGGTAATGGGAATACGACTTATTTCAACCACTGCTTACTCACATTTTGATCTTGGGCTTTGTTGAGAAAGAACACTTTATAGAGTGTGTCCTTGGAAGGAAATGCAGTATAATGGTTTACTTCCAATTAACATGAATTACTTTTTAAAATCTGCTAGTGAAGGAACTAGGATAAATTATGATGCAAGTGACAATGGCCTCAAATAAATTTCCCAATGCTGGGTTTGAAAGGCTTAACACAAACATGATTCAATGCGGGAGGTTTTCCGTGCCCAGGGAGGGTGATTTATAACCAATTATAATGCTGAGAACTGGCTTGTGCCTCTGAGCTCTAGATGTAAGGGGAATAATGATCTAGAATGGCTCCCCTCATTAGCTCTGACCTGAATATTTCTTGTCCCAGTTTCTGGTACCAGTTACCAGCTTCCTACTGGCCTCCTCCCCATCCAAGTACATTAGGACTTGGGATGGAGAATACGTAAAAATAAGAGCAGAAACTGTAGGAAAGAGAAGGGGTGGAAAGAGGAAGAGAAGAAAACTCTGAAAGGTTTTGTCTGTATCTGCTCAGGAGGACAATGGCACCAACTGAGGACTGGGAACAGCCTGACCCTTTGTTGGCAGTCTGGCTTCTGGGCATACTAGTGGGAATCTCTACTTGCTATGACTTCACCATGAGACTTGAGTCAGCTTCATGGTCACAATGGTGGGAACAGAGAAATGCACAGGTCACACAAGACATTTTGAAGACTGGTCTGAAACCATCATATCACATCAGTAATTTCATCACTGTATTTCCAAGTTCCATGGATCCTGATGAACCTATGTTCATGTATGTCAATTTTGCTATATTTTGCTTGATATCTGTAAGAATGATACAGCAGCAATGCCCTTAAAACCATAGGCATGGGGCGCCTAGGTGGCTTAGTTGGTTGAGTGACTGCCTTCCGCTCAGGTCATGATCCTGGAGACCCGGGATTGAGTCCCGCATCGGGCTCCCAGCTTCAAGAGGAGTCCGCTTCTCACTCTGACCTTCTCCCTTCTCGTGCTCTCTCTCTCTCTCTCATAAATAAATAAATAAAATCTTAAAAAAAAAAAAAACAACATAGGCATGTTTGTTTTTACCAGAAAACAAAACACATTATTCTCTATGTAGGCGGAATGCTGGAAATTGAAAAATGACACCTATTTCAAATTCTGAAACATACACTTTGTCCCTTCTAAAATATATCATCCCTCATACAGACTGCTTTTTCAATAATAAAGTATCTCATCCCTGCACAATTGAAGTTGATATCTGACCTTGGAGTATGCCGAGACAGACATGCCAATAATCTACTATGATAAATATATTCATTATCTCTTTTTATATCAAGAGATAAGCAAGCATTTTCCTTGGAGCTCAAGCCTTTTGAGAAAATTCATGAGCATACCAGAAAGACATTTTACTGATAATGATTTTGGTACTTGTTCCTGGGGATCATACAATCTCAAAAATAAACCATATTTCTCTCTCCAAAATTAGTCAAGGACTGTAAGAGAGCAAAAGGCTTTGGTTTTTAGCCAGCCACCACAAATTACACCCAAAGATGTATTTCAAGATATGTCACAAGATTGGACCAACTTCAAGTGCAATGGCCACAGGAATGCCAAAGCGTGGAACAGGGGCCACCCCTACCTGTCAAGAGTATTTCTCAAGTACCTACATCATCAAAGTCGGCGATGATCTCATTCAGGAGCCGAAGGCATTCCAAGCCCTCCTTGTTCACATCTGATTCCGTGTAGAATTCTTTGAAATCCGGAATAGAGGCAAACATGACGCAGACACAGTCATAGGACTGGTGGTATAATTCCTGCCCAGGAGAAAAGGAAGAGCTGACCACTAAGAAATCTTTTCAATGAACACACTCTTGAGGCAAGTGTTCATGTTAGAACTGGCGGAGAAATCACCCAACATCCCACTCCACCTCCCCCCCAACCAGCCCGGACGCCATTCCAGACCTTGGCCATTGGTGGCAGGTGAAGGTTTTTAAGGAGCAGGAGACAGGCTCTGAGTTCTCAACATAGTGCTTTCACTGCCACTATCAGCTAATAGAAGGCGTCCTTCCAGTAAAATCCTCCCTGCCATCTCTACCAAGACCATGACAAGAGATCACAGACTTCTCGCTTAGGAAAAGAAGTATCCTTTAAGCAACTGAAAGCAAACAAAATGATCTTTCCAACTACTTTATTGGCCTAAAATGACTTGTGATGGCTACACTCTTTGCATTGAGGTCTTTATGCATTTTATTCTTTAGTGTCTCCTGAAAGGAGATGATGAAACTCATCAAGGTACTTCTCAATTACACCAGAAAGATCCAGTGAAACTCTCCAGGTTACTTATTCATACAGAATTCAACACCAACACTATTTATTCAAGGTAGCCTTTCATTTTTAAATCGAAAGGGGCTCATAGTTCTTCATCTACATGAATAAAATTGCAATGTCCTATCAATATAATTTAAAGGTGTTTCCTTAATGTTTTCAACAGACAGCCTTCAAGTTCAGTGACGGTTTCAGAAAGGAAGGGTTGTTACATGGACACAGTGGCTGATTCTGGGTGAGGAGCTCTCCTCCTACTGGTGCTGGCTCATCAGGGGCCGCAGGTGAGAGGACACGGGCAGGAAGACCAGGCGCCCTGGTGGGCGCAGTGCAGTCTGGGAAATATCCCCTCCACTGGGGACTGTGAGGGGCATTCCATCAAACAAGATGGCCGACCTCAAAGTGGAGAAAGAGAGTTCCTGGCATGGGGAGGGAATCCACTCCGCGTGGACGTTACCGTGAGCTCTGCTCTCTGGGGCACCCAGGGAGGCAGCACTTCAACAGCCCTGTAAAGGGCTCTCAGAAGAGCCTCTCAGAAGAATCCGAAGAACCATTCTTCCCCCACCAAGGTCTCATAACAAACACATCAGGACAATGGGGACCCATGAAGGTCACAACCACCTCATGAAAAAGCTAGACTTACGTCGGCTTCCTGTTCTCAGGGCCAACCACCCTGTAATGCCTTCTGCTCCTGCCTCACAATCTTCACAAGATACATGAACAATGGAATCAAGGTTTTTTCTTTTCTTTCTTTCTTTTTTTTTTATAAGGTTCTTCTTTTCTACTCGGCTCTCAGCATGGTTGAGTTGGCTCACTCTGCAGACCTGTACTTTGTCTGAGAAGTTGTTTTTGTGAACATTCACATCCTGGGAAGGCAACGTGGGGCAAATGTGGCGGCCAAGCTTAGATTCTAGTAATGCTGATGAAGCTGAGGAGTCAGGGTACAGGGGAGAGAGAACCCTCTAGAAGCCTGTTCTAGTTAAAAATGCCAGTGTTATAAAGGAAATATGCATTTCACTGACTTCCCTACTCCTCAGGAAAAGGAGTACCTATGCAAGACAAAGAAGTATTTTCTGTCTCCTGCATTTTCCCCACTGTCTGCTGACACCGGCCAGAGCGACCTTCTGGGGAACAATGATGATGATGGCAAGAGGAAGGCCAGGAATGGGCAGCACTGACCCAGCACCTGCTGCTTGAACAGTCCACGGGCTTAATTAACCTGCCCTTGACTACAGTCCTATGGGGCTGTGCTATTATTCTCAATGCACCAGCAGTTTGGATGAGGGTCCATCTTAACTGCACTGGTTTGGGGTCTGATTAAACAAGGTTTCTCTATTGGAAGGAGTCTGGCGTGTTATCTCATTCCACTGTCCTCAAAGAGGAACAAATGGGACAGTCACTGGTGGGTCTCCCCCTGATCAAATGTCCCCTGGGGTTGGCTCCGAGCATGTGTATGTTTTGGAAAAGGCCCCTAGGTTCTTCTGCTGTGCAGCCTGGATGATGAACTACTGGCTAAATGAGGAAATGGAAGGTCAGGGAGCAGGGTGACCCAGCAAGCCTCCCGGCTGGCGTCACACCACGGCTAATCTCTGGAGCCCTGCGCAGGTGCTCCGCATGCGTGCGTGCTGCTGGGGGCTTGGGCTGCAAAGCGCCCACCCACTCTCTCTACAGACCAGTCACTTGGAACCTTGGGGCAACACCTAGGATGGGCCATGGGCCTCTGGCCCCGTGATCCCGGATTCTCGAGAAACAGGGAAACTTCACCAATGGGAAGCTTCATACGTTCTCTGGAGCCAGTGAAATACGCAGGGGTCAGAACCATACCCTAAACTCATGAGAGGTTCCCTCAGGTCTCTGGGTTGGGCTTGGGGCCAGAGAGGACCACAAGCTGATGGGCTGATGGCCTGTTCTTGTTTCTAGAGGATCTGGGCTCGGGAGTAGGGCAAGCGGGCAGCCTTTGAGGAGATTTGGGAATTCGAAGTCTAGAATGGGTGCCTCTGGCTGGGCCACACGGCTGCCAGAGGGTATCACCGCGCTCTGGAGTAGAAGTGAGCTTAGGGGTCATTTCAACATTCGCTCGCACTAAACCACTCTGCCAAACAAGCTCAGTAATTAAAAAATAAAAACAGAACAACTGCGTCTCTATGCCCACTGTCCCTTTTAGTTTGCAGAGTGAGACCAGGTCTTCTCCGATCCAACCCCCGCCCCCCCCCCCCCCCCCGGACAAAGACCTGGGACAACCCCGTGGCTCTTCCCATCACTCTTGGGTGATTCAAGACCTCTTGCCAATAATTAAAATGCCCAGCCCAATGAGTGGTCAAAATCTGGAACCCGGCTGAACGTGGGGCTCCTCTCCTTCAGCCACACGAGCCTGCCGCAGTCGGCGGAGCCTGCGGGGGGTGGGAGGCAAGGGTACAATCGGCTTCTACACTCCCCCTATTCATGCGTCAACTCTGACCCTCTCCAGCTCGCTTAGGCTTTGCAGACCTCTAGGGTGCTGGGGAGAGAAGGAAGCATCTGATGGAGCAGGAAAGCACTCCATTGACTCCACCACGCTCCCGGGGCACTCACGCCGGCCCACATTGCCATGGGTTATTTGAAGACTCCCCATTGCTTCCTCCGTCACTGAACATCCCCCTGCGGTTCCCTTGGTGTGGACGATACACTCCGTCCTGCCTGGGACCACCCTCAGCCCCAGGCTCTCTGACTCTTCTCATAGCTTCTCTGCTGGGGCCTGCTCACCCCTCCAGGTGGCTCCGTGGAACGGCATCTCCAAGAACCCGATGCCAACTGTCTTTCTCTTGCTCTGCCCTCGAGCAACGTTCAGCCTCCTTCGCCCTCCCAAGTCCTGACAGTTACGTCCCCACCTGCAGCCCCAGTGCTCTTGGCCCAGACACTTCAATCAGTCTCTGCCCTCTGCATTTTCCACTTGTCGGGGACCTGCCTGTCACCTGTGTCCCCCAGAGGTAGGCGTTTTCCCGGGATACCACTCGGTGGCCCCGGCACAGGGTACCCACGGCAGGTTCTGGCCCACGCACAAGGCCGGAGGGGAGGGAAGATCTCCGGGTGGCTGACCTCTCGCTACGTTCTGTCCAGCACCCCTCCTCCAGGCTCCTGCCCCGTCCTGTGCTTTCATCGAGGGAAGGGCTGAGAGTCATGCAACCGGTGTCCGGGAAGGGCATTTGTAAAGGAGCGAAGGGTTCGATGTCCCCTCTGGAACATGGGAGCTCCCGCTAGTGGGTCACAGAAATTCTTTAGCATCTGGCCTGCGTGCGCACGTGTGCCCACACACACTCACGTCCTCGTCTCGGGGGCCTGCCGCACGCTAGGTTTCATGCCACATGTCCGGACCCACAGACGAACAACACAAGCCCTGCCCTAAGGAGCTCGGGGTCTAGTTGGAGAGAGCGCACCAGCAGAGAGAACACGAGAACAAAGCATGATTGGGGCTGCTTGGTAGCCTAGAAAATGTTCAGAACTGCCGCTAGCACTCAGTTTCCAAACTCCCGGATCAGGGCTCTCTCCTCCTGATTCATTTTGTAGCCAGGAGGGCCTCCCCGCCTCCACCTCCCCCCGCCCCCCCCAGTTGACCTATGTGCTAACCATTTAGCACCTGGGTCCCCAAATGTCACTCAGTGCCCTAATTTACTCCAGGGTGTCTAGTAATTAGACAGCACGAAAGCCTCTCCGGCGAGCCGGGCGGCATTCTAGCCTGACTCTACAAGGAACACGGTCGAGGGGTCTGGCTGCAGGGGGCCCTCGGCTGAGCAGGACAGCGCTGTTTGCTCACCTGGCGATCCCCGCAGCCCCGCAGGGACGTCTGGGTCCCGTTCCGATCAAGCCTCAGCTCTCCCGCAATAAGGCTGCCTGGCTTAGAATTGCAAGCCACCCTAACCACCTGGGGACTCGGCACAGGGTCCACTCGGTGACAAAGTGTAGTCTTTTCAATGAGTGATGAAAGCTAGCTTTGACGTCTGCTCAAGAAGCCTCTCGAAAGGTTCCTGCTACCCCACGGCGGTTTCAAGGGCTCGGTCCCGGCACACAGGGCTCTCTCCCCGAGCCGGAAGGGCCTGTTGCCTGGACCTGGCCAAGACGCTGGGCAGCCGAGGGACAGAGAGGCTTCCAGAAGCGCTAAGCAAAACAGATACCCCGAGGGAAGGAAGAGGTGCCTGCAGACAAGCCGAGGCTCGGCCCGCACGCACGGGGAGCACAGGCGGAGTGAGCAGGTTTTCCTCGAAATCAAAACTTTCAGGCGTTGTTATTGTGATTAAATCGTTCTCTACTTCTGAAGGGAAATTCATTTCCTCTGAACATCCATGTGGTGGGCTGGAGAATCAAAAAGAGCTGGAAGGCTCTTTGCTAACATCGGTCCTGGCCAAGGTCACGTGTCATGTTCCCAAGGAAGGTTCCAGAAAACCATGCCGTGGTAATGCGGTGGAACCGACAGTGGAACTGGAAGGCACGCTCCTGTCCCTCCCCCACTGCCCCCGCCCCGGCTGTAAAAGCAAACCCCGGGGTCTCTGCATTCAGAAGGCGAGGGTGCTCAGCCCACCCCCCAGAGGAGGACCTGGGAAGGAGGAGCTCTGGGAATCGAGGGCAAAGAGGTTACAGTGGGGTTTGCCCTCCATCCTCTTTGGGCCACGTAAAGGGTGGGGGAAGAGGACTTCCTTGAAACGATCAATAAATTCCAGTGGGCAGTGATTGTTAAGTTTTGCATAAATCTGGGGTATTTACTTACAGTATAACTAAAACTCAGTGTTGACGGCATGCCAGGCACTCCTCCAAGAGCTTTGCACGAATTACTGCTTTAAAAACCAGTCCTGGCCTCTGCGAGGACGGAGGCCTGGGTCCCACAGCTCGGAAGTGCCAGGGCTGGGCCCAGACTTGTGCTCTCAGCCACGAAGCAGGGCCCGGCAGGGGGAGGAAAGCCGGCCGGATAGCAGGCGGACCAGGAATCTCTTCCGTTCCAGTGGCCTTGCTCTTGGGGGCAGGGTTCGCCCACAGTCCCCCTGCCGGCGGTGCCCTGCCTGGTCTAGAATCTGGCCGCCAAGACCCCTCTCCAGGGACTGCACCATTCCACAGCTGGACCTCCCCCTTGGGGAGCCTTAGGGGAAGCGGCCCCCCAAGGAACTCCCTTTCCTTATCTGACAAAGACGGAGACAGCACAGAGCTGATGTCGTGACATGATTCCTACTTCGTCCCTGAAGAGTTCCCGAAATGCCCACGCAGAGAGGGAGGGCCAGTCAGGACTCAAGCCCACAGGGCCACCCCTGCCCCCATGACAGCCCTTCCCCAGGGACCCCCCCCTTCCCCACGGGTGGTGAAGGCTCCAGGAGACCCTACGTGTGTGTTCAAGTCTCAAAATGGCAGCACTAATGAGGCTTGAAGAGAAAGGTCACCCCTCCCCGGGAAGCTCAATTCAGACCCAACTCTCCTTTTACGAGTGGGGGGACTGGGCTCGGCCTGAGGATGTGGCCAGGTCAAGTTCCCGGGACAGAGTCCAGGCGTGGTTGTAGGTTCAAGCCTGTGCTATCTACCTCTAGGTTTCTTCCCCTGACCCACCCTGCCGTTCCTTATGACTTCCAAAGAGACAACTGTGTTCAGACATCTGCTTAGAAGAAGTGAGATTGATGGGGAAGAACAGAGAGAATCCAGAGATTCCCCCGGTCCGGCCCAGGGGGAGGTCAGGAGACGTCAGGAGGGGTCTGCCAGGGGGTAGGGCTGGTCCTAGGGGCCTTCTCAGGGCTCGAATGAGGTATGCTTCTGGCCAGAAGTAGCTTCTTGCGGCCAGAATATTTTCACTCTCTCCCTCCCCAGCCTCCATCCCCCCCAACCAGTTTCTAGAACTTTCTTTCAGTGTCAGAAGCCACTTCTCATAGTGGTGGCCTTTCTGGACTCGCACATTTATGCCAGTGTGCTTGCAGACAGGAGGATGGTGTCCCCTCCAGGCGATGGGGCCACCTCTGTCTCCGTCATCTCTGTGTCCAGGCCGAACACCAGCCCGGCCACGGGGCAGGGCCAACATTCGGCGCACGCTGAACTTATGAGCTGAACTGAGATCTAGGCAGACAGACACAGAGATGCTCTATGTTGCTACTGAAAGCAGGGGGCTCC
Source organism: Nasua narica (assembly GCA_028533885.1). Classification (NCBI taxonomy): domain Eukaryota; kingdom Metazoa; phylum Chordata; class Mammalia; order Carnivora; family Procyonidae; genus Nasua; species Nasua narica. The sequence continues at coordinate 133,137,966 of CM052809.1, forward strand.
TTCTTAATAGAGGCAGGGATGTCCTTATCTGCGACCAGCAGGTAGACAGGTGCCGAATGACCGACCACCTGCAGAGAGCGGCAGGGGAAGAAATAGAAGTGAGTGGTCCACAGTCAATGAGACCTGCGGTGGGACCCTGACCGGCTCGCCACGGCCGGCGCACTTCCAGGAGGAAGACAGTGATGACGTCCAGCACCTCACTCACCGCCGGGTGCTCTCTACCTAACGTCAACTTTAAATACGGTTCAGGGAAGTACTGCTCCGAGCCCTCTCACTTCAGATTGCTTGGTACCCTAGCATCATGGAGGTGGGGCTTCTCCATTAGCAAGTTCACGCATCTGCAAGCTTCCGGATCCCTGGTCTGCTCCCGATCCCGACGGAAAACCTCCCCAAAACACGGATCGCCCCTCATCTCTGAAACCCCCATGGCGTCACACACAGGCCTTCGCACACAGTGGGCGCTCAAACATGTGTCTGCCCCTGTCCATCCATCTGCTGACTCTTGTAAGTCAGGAACGTGAAAGAGGTTCCGTGACCTCTGATTTCATAAGCCATTTGGATGTGACAATGACACCCCGGTCTTTCCAGTTCTAGTTGAGGACCCCTTCCCGCAGAGGCTCCCAGAAACCGCCATCTCTATCCATTCGAGTGAGCAGACTCCAGTCTCGGACCTGCTCCTGTGCGAATGACGTCTCCATTCTGTCTACGTCCTATCTCTGACATTCTAAGGTCCTCTGCAGGCTCTCAGGGAAGCTGAGAGCCGTGGGACGCCTGCTGGAACTGTGCTGGTCAGGGAGGCGGCCCTCACACCTCGGAGAGGCCACTTCTGTGACCTGTTGGGAACCCCAGAGCCTCCCGTCGCACCCCGAGAACTTCCCGTGATGGGGAAGAAAAACCAGGGATAATGAATCCACGTTCGGAGGTGAGTCTAACTCACTAGTCCCTGCTGACGTCCCCATAAACCCATCAGTATCTTCTCAAAACGAACCAGTTGAGGCCACTAGCGGACATCTGCAGCCCGCAGGTATCTGAAGGGCCACCGGCCTCCAGGCCACGGCCGGGACCCGCTCGCCCTGCCCCAGCCCACCGCCCCCTGGCGTCCCACCTCGTTCTTCAGGCTCCGGGCCAGGAAATGCTCCGCCACGTGTGCGGGCAGCACGTTCTCCAGCAGCACGCGGTTCAGGTTCTCCATGGTTTCTATCTCCTCCCGCTCTTTTTTGAACTTGTTCTTCCATAAGAAGTCTAACCTACAGTAATATTCACTCTGTTACAAGAGGACACAGAGGTAAAGAAACGATAGGGCATCTTGTCCTGCCAGAGAGCGGAGGTTTTAAAGAGAAAACAAAAAGAATGAAACAAAACTGAAAAAAGAATCCCCCAAACAGAATGGTCTCCCTCCCTACGAAGCCCGCGGCTGCCCCGAAGCGTCTCCCTGCCAACCCCTCACCTGCGCTGGCAAAAAAGCCAGTTCGGGAAAGAACCAGCCTTGGGGACAGGACGGTGTGGGGGCAGTGGTGTCAGTGACATGGGAGGCTTCTTGCAAAATTACGTTCATAAAAGATGGCTCGAATTATCTTTTGAGAAGAGGCATAATGGGATATAAATGATGAAAATGAAAAATGGGAAATACATTAGCCGTGAGAGTGCACTGTTGGATAATTTGTATTTAAAAAATAAGAGATTTTTGTTTTGTTTTGTTTTTGTGCCAGTTTGCCTTGACTCTTTGAAAATCAGTTGTCCCCCACCCCCAAATTCTGAGGTTAAGTATTCATTGAAAATTTCGTCTTTCTTCATTTAGGATGGCATTGTGCCGAGAGAATGACACTGTATTTATACAGAAGTTCATTTGGGTATCATTCAGTTAAGATGATGCTTGCCAGTAAAAACGTACGTGTTCATGCTTTATCATGTAGTGAAATTTAATGTTTTTTTAAAACTCTTATTATTAGTGTACAGATAGGCAGGCCTGCTTCCTGGCAAAGGGTCTCTTTGATTTTGGCATCGTGTTACATCTGCTATGGTGTAAATAATTTAATATGGTGAAACAGCCCTAAAAGAACCTTCCTGTGAAACAAGGGCCTAATGGGGTGCATTCCAGCCAAATTGTAACTATCTGACCAAAAACAAAAACAAAAAAATGCAAAGAAGAAATCAATGCTGGGGTTTTGTTTTATTGGTTTGATTAATTATATTAGTGTAGTAAACGCACCCCCCCACACACATACAACCTCTCATGCACAGATGGCAATTAAAAAAATTCACATTTTGAAACCTGAAAGAACAATCATTCATCATTTAGGTTTGATTCAAATCATGTATGATATGCTCAAAAATTATTCCTCCTCCTCTGGTGTGGAATTTATTTTTACTTTGTAGAGAGACTTTTTTTTTAAAAAGATTGCAAATGAGGTATTTTTAATGTTTGTTTATATTAAATTTTTACATTAATGCCAAAGCTTCCACATTGTGCACATCCTGCACATCCTGCCCTGTGCTTCCTGGAAAAATCCCCTCACTTGGAGAGTAGATTATTTGTTTGGGTTTTGGGGGATGAACCAGCAGTGCGGCGGGTTCTAAACTGGGGTGACTTGGCAATCCGTGGTGGCGGCATCGAGACGACCCAGATGCACACCCGAGGTCAACGTGACCCAGGAGGAAGCCGGGGGTGGGCAGGGCCGGCAGCAGGCCTAGCACAGGGCACCGTGCGGGGTTTCCAGGAGCCTAAGGGATGGCTCAGGCCTCCCTGGTGCCTAAGCCTACATCGTGGGCAGCATCTGGTAAGTCTCTTATGAAAGGAATAGAGGCACTTTGGGACCAGGTCTTCTGGACTGAAGGTGACATTCTGGCAAGTATTTACCTCCCACCTCCCCCCAGGGCATCTGCTAGAGGACCCTCTCCTTGAAGGACAAGCCCATTAGAAACTCACGGAGAAGCCCCCAATGGAAGACAGATGTTTCTATCCCAAACCAGTTGAATGGATTCAATGGTGTCCCCCAGAAAGACAGTTCCCAGTCCTCATCTCCAGAATCTGGGACTGTGACCTTTTCTGGAAATAGACTCTGCAGGTGTAATTAACTTAAGGATCTCAGGAGATCAGGCAGGATGGAGGGTGGGCTGTCAGTCCAATGACTGTGCACCAGGCCACTTCTGGGAGCCTCACTGCTGTCTCTCAGCCTGGACACAGCCTCGAGGGCAGTTCTTGCTTCCTCTAGTTCTGAAAACAAGCTGAGGAACTAAAGGGACAGAAGAGGTGGTCCCGGGTGCGGGGGGGGGGGTGAGGGGGCAGGTGGCATGTGATTCCACGCCTTCCTGGGCTCTGAAGCCTTATACACGGGGACCTCAGCCTAACTGAGGCCACCAGACTGCCACCTGGGTGGATCCCTATCCTGAAGGAGCCCACCTAGAAGGCAGAGCCTCAGTGCAGTGTTTGGTCATTTAAACTCGGGAGAAATACAGAGAATCTTCCTTTCTCAAAAGAGGCCCTTGAATTCAGGCTGGCATTTCTATCGCAGACTATATTTCAATACAGAGAGTAGAACCCTAGCTCCTTTCCGGAGGTGTGTTATGGTTTTATTAAGGTGTCTCAGATACCCAGAGCAATATTTAGCACGCTAATTTGCTCGGAAAGCACAAACATCACCATTGTTTCAAAAAAGACGGCCGTGGGGCAGGGGAGTCACGAGGACAAATGATAACAAAAATAAGTTGCAAAATGTCTGTACTATTATTTAAAAAAATACCTTTGGAAATCAGTGACCCTGAGTCCATGCCTATTTATGAATCTTAAAAGCCTTATTTTAAATATTGGACATTTGTGGCATATTTGTATTTTCAGAAGGCTCTGCAGAAACACTGTATCACAAAAACCTGGACATTCCTGTGATCCCAGAAGACGTGGGAACTTCGTCCTGGCTCACCCGGGCACGTCCCGATGCCAGCTGTTAGAGAGTGATCGTTAGCACCATCACCCCCTGGAGGGAGCGGTGACTTTTCAGGCCTCTAGGTGTGTATATGGCCGGTTGTCAACGTTAGTGACAAAACAAGCAAAGACTACCTGTAAGACCGGGATCAGAGCTACTACGTTAGATTATGCCACAATCTTGAACGCTTTGGGTTGTTTATCTCATGTCCCAGAGTGATCAGGGATCAGGGGCAGCCACGGGAGGCAGCAACACGTACACGTACGGAGCCGTACTGTGTGCTTATCATCTCAGTGACCAATGAAAGAGTGGGGAGAATTCAGTTTGATTTCTAGCTCCTTAAAATGTATTGCTGTGAAGCAACCTTGAGTGGTCACTCTAGGAGGAAGCACAAGACCAAACATCGCCGGGATGTAATGGAGAAACAGGAGACCCCGCAGAGGGGGCCGCCATGTTTCCAGACGAAGGATCACGTAGGTGATACTCTGCAGGGAAGCCCATCTTTCCCAGCTAATAGGGTTTCCTGAGAGTGGACATGCCTTTTCTCTGAGTGAGGGCAGAAAGCAGGTCAGTAGTGGAGAAAGCCAGGTCTCGGGAGAAACAAATTTAATCAGGAAAAAAAGAACAGGTGTGGTTTAATGGGTTAACCAAACCGTGCAGAGGGTCAAAACTACAAGCTGAAGAATGCAGCACCAAGCATGTGCCAGGGATGGGGGTAGGGTGGGATGGGGCGGAGAGAGGGCTGTTCTAGAACTCTGCAGCAGGACGAAAGCTCAGCTCCAGGGAGACTGGAGCTCCCAGGAAGGCATGAGCAGAGAGGACGGTGTTTCCGGGCTGCTGGACTGGCGGCCACCGATCTGCTCTCACTGTGCGATTATTAACTTCCTACTGTTTAACTGTTTGGGGACATCTGTATAATTTAATTGGCTTTGCATCTTAGTTGGTTATTTCTATATAAATTGCTTTTCTGTGTCACATCATCCATCCAAAAATTCCAAACAAACTTTGGTGAAGGCAGAGTGTGTGGTGTGGAATGAAGTCTTTGTTCTTTGGGCAATCGTCCTTGTGTGCAGCTAGAGGAAGAATACTGTCCTTGAAAATCCTGCATCCACGGCCTCTCCTTGGGGACCAGAAGTTGGGCGCGAGCCCAAGGAGGGGCAGTTCCCTTCACATCACAAAAGACGATTTTTGAACAGAGGACTGTATTCCTAGGAGTGATTGCAAGTGGTGGCAAAGGTACTCATACCCACTTCTAAGAAAAAGAAACAGGCCACCCATTCTGAAATGCAAACAAAACCCCAGGGAAGGGGGTGTTTTTCCAGAGTGTCAGCCACCGAGAGAACATTCTTGTCAGCTTACAAAACCCACCACGTTATTTTGAGATTTAGCAGGAAATGGACTCACATCTCTACCGTTTGCAAAGTTTGCCTCTTGTGGAAGAAATGAGAGACCTTTTCCCTTTTGTCTATATCTACGCACGCACACCCGTTTCTCGTAAGTGATACAATTATTCCGCTGCGTTTGCATGAAAGTATCTACAAGGCACGTCAGTGAAGTATTATCATTATTATCACTGGACGGACTCATTTATTAGAATCGAAGTAGAGTCCGCGTACGAGCCAAGTATTATAAACACAGCACTGGAGAGGAAGTTACGTGAAAAAGCGATGTCTTACCTGTCTACCCAGAACAAGCAGTGTAACGAAGAATATAAAGAGAGACACTGAGCCCATGGTCTTCAGATCTTTCCAAATGCCTGGTCTGTTAGAGAACAGAGAGACAGACAGACAAAAATAATACAAAAAAAACATACATACAGGACTTAGAATTTGTATATCAACAACTTGAGAACCTCCAGTGCATGTCTTTCTCCTCCAGCCAAAAACCTTTCAGATACATTCCTCAGGCCCAGGTCGCATCCAAACCAAACAAAATAATCCCTATTTTGAGAGCTCAGTAACAGAAGATTCTTTCAAATTCACATAGACTTCTTACTTTATCTCCAAGCTTTAACAAATATAAAAGGAAAGAACAGAGGCATGTGAATAGTATTTTCTTTATCCTTCTGAGATCAACATGGGTAATTTGACACATGATTTCTTCAACCATTAAAGTGATCACTCTCAGAAATTGACAGTCATGTCAGGTAAAAAAAAATGAAATTAATTTCAACCAGCTACTGGTAGATTTCTACCAGTAGGGAAATTAATTTCTACCATCTACTCCCACCTATGAATTACACGGTATCTCATAACTTTTTTTGGCAGGAAGTTCTCAGACCTTCTTCCGTATGATTTTATAGCACAAAAGCGAGACACAGATGGGAACCCTTGGTCCACTGCCCCGTTTCCCCTTGGGTCCAGGTAGACCTCAGTCATTGATCCCAGCCCATGTCCTCACCCCAACCTTGCAGGCAATGGTCACCCCCATTCCCGGAGTCGGCATGCATGGTGGGCACGGGATGCCCAGACATTCCTTCCCATGTTATTCTGGGCGTCTCTGTGAGAGTGTTTTCTGGATGAGATTCACATTTGTTCAGTAAACTGAATAAAGCAGATTGCCCTCCATAACATAGGTCAGCCTCATGACATTAGTTGAAGGCTTTTGTAGAAGAGAAGGCTGACCTCTCCCTGAGTAAGAGGGAATTCTCTCCTGCCTAATCACCTCTGAACTCAAACGTTGGCTGCTTCTGGCTCTGCAACAGCTTCTGGCCTTCCATTTCCAACTGGGCCATTCACAACTCAGATTTTGGATTTGCCAGCCTCCATGATTGTGTGAGCCAATTACTTACGATAAACCTCTTAATTGATATATATTTATATAGGATGTTTATATCCTACTGGTTCTGTTTCTCTGGAGTTCCCTGCCTAATACAGCATGGAAAGAGACATCTCCTGTCATCCCGGGGGAGTCCCACGTAGCTGACAGATGACGCATCTTCCACATATAATAGTGAATAAGACTCAAAAAAGAAATTATGTAATAAGACTTGAAAAAGAAATTATGATTATGTATGGACATATGTCACATAAGCAGCATAGATCATGTGTAATTAAAGAAATACCAGGTAATTACTTTCTGCTTGTGAGTTGCACCTGCTTTGAGGTTTTCCTGTTTCTCTACCGAGGGTTCAAGGGCTGATGACGTAAGAGGAGTCCACGTGGCAGTGAAAGGGCTCAGGTGGGCTTTGGTGTGGGATCATCTATGGAGGAACCGAGGCTCCTCTGCTCTTTCGATCTGGGGGACCTGGGTTAACCTCTCGAAACCTCACCCTTGTCATCAGCCAAAGGGGGTCACAGTGCCCATCTTACAGCTGTTCTGGTCATTACAAGTAGGGATCAACCCAGCAAAGGGCCTGACACATGGGAGGCACTTCATAAATGACCCCCGCGAGTTTCAGTACTAGCTGCAGAGTGACGAGGGAGGGGATGGAGCTGGAGAGATAGGGAAAAAGATAAGAAAGTGTAGGTTGGTGAATTATCCTCAACGGCCTGAAAGATCCAAGGACACAGGGAACTTGGAGGCAGAATGGCCAGTCTTGGTGCTTTGAAGGGCTTTGGGGCTCAGAGAGCTCTCCAGAAGCGCTGAGCCTGCTTTAGGGGCTCCTTCTTCCCTTCTAGACCAGCTGGGCTGCAAGCACGTGAGCTCCGCAGCTGTAAGGAGGCCACCGGTTCCCGAGCACGAAGTAAGCTGAGAGCTGCTGCATTCCAGCTTGCCCAGAACCGATTCTAAGAAACGAAGTTGTTCCTTTGTGAGCCTGTGACAGCTGTGTCTAGTAGCACCGCTGAAGGGGACGGAGGGGAGCAGATGTTTATCAGCAATGCTGGCTGCAATAAATCTTAAACTCATTTTTTTCCTACATTGACTATACCTACGTCATATTGCCCAAGGAAAGTGGTACAGCACAGCCAGCGTTCTCAGATGTGCAGGCAGAGTTTGACATTTCCATGTTGCTTCACGAACCTTCTGTTCCTTCGTAATTCCAGGAGCCTGAGAAAGCAGCTATGACATCTGCCTTCCACCCCCACCCATTACCCCCAGACTAAGAGTAAAATGTTAACTCCCACATCAGGGTCTCGTAGCAGCTTTGTCCGCACAAGCAATCAGAACTCGGGTCCTCCTTGCATTCCCAGGTAAGGGACCAGATGTCCCAAACATGCAGAGCCAGCCCATGTCCCCATCACTGATGGACAGGGGGACGTAGGACCCTCCTTATGCAATTCAGGGCCTGGCTGGGTTTTCGGGTAGTCACATAGAAGATACAGGCAAGAAATCCTTTTCTGGGACTCCTCACATTAATGCATTTGAACATTGGTGTAGGGGACAGAAATGCTTGGCTCCAACCCGTCTCCCAGATCTAGAGGCTTCATGAGGACAAGTGGTGGGAGGAGGTGGGGACCTGGAGGGAGAAGGACAAGGGAAGAAAAGACAAGTAGTCGCTGGACCTAAATGCGCCTTGGAAATAACGAGGCACACCCAGCTTGTAGAATAGACTTGTGTGCCAACACATAAATGCCTTTTCCCCTCCTGACCTGCTCTCTCAACTAAGAAGGAATGCACTGCACTTTCATGGATTGCATTTAGGTTTTCCAAAACCTTTTCTTATTCATCCAGCCAAAAAGAATGGCTGATTCCTGTAGGAGCCCTTCTTTCCTTGGTGGGCCATGCATGGGCGAGTGCTGGATGGCTCTTGCAGTTTGAAGGAGAAATCTGTCCATCCACAGACGCATTCCTGGGTTACCTTGCTCTTTGTGTGCATGTGTGAGAGGCAGGGAGGAAGGAGAGTGTGTAAGGCAGAGGAAACATCCAGGATAGGTGGAATAAAATCCCAGGATCTAGATGAGGCAATTGTGTTGATGATCACATTAGGTTCCTAGAGCTTCTAAAACAATGTACTACAAACCGGGTGGCTCAAAGCAATGGAAGTTTATCATTTCACAGTTCTGGAAGCCAGACTTCTGACATCAAGGTGCTAGCAGGACAGTGCTCCCTCTGAAACTTGTGGGGACATACTTCCTTGCTTCATTATGGCTTCTGGTGGTTGGCCCCCAATCCTTGGTGCTCTTTGGGTTGCCATGACATCATTTCAATCTCTGCCTCCACCATCAAATGGCATTCTCTCAACATGGCCGTCTTCTTACAAGGACACTGGCCATGCTGGGTTAGGGCACACCCTACTCTGGTAGGACTTCATCTCAAACAAATCCATCTGCAACCACCCTATTCCAAGTAAGGTCCCATTGTGAAGCTCTGGGGGTGAAGAGTTCACCATGTCTTCTTTTGGGAGAGACAATTCAACCTATAACAACCATGTTGGTCATTTATACAAAAATGGCAGCTAGTTGGGTGTGAGGCCTCCTTCTCTCTCTTCTTTAAGTGTTAAGGTTGAAATCCATTCTGGACTTTTCACTTGTCTGGTTGTGCCTTCCCTGAGCGATGAAGTAGGAGACACAGCACTAATATAACTGAGAAAGTTTCTATCTCAGTGACACCTCTAGCCAAAAGATGACTGAAGATGCTTTCTTTCAGACCTAAAAATTGGGCTCTGGAGGGTTAGATGCCCAAACGAGCCTGTAGCCACTCATTAATGCACAGTGGGCCCTTATCCTGAGGCTGTCAATGGAGCAATCATTCTGGCCATCAAGATTTTGAGAGTATAAAAGATCAAAGAAACCTAAAAAATTGGATAAGCAATATGGAGGAATTGCCTGGTGGACCAGTCTCTAACCTAAAGGCAAATGTTTCAGTTGAGGTAAAAAATGACATTTTTTTAAATTCTCAGGAGAGGCATGGAGACACAAACATGATCTTACATTTAAAATCTTCATGTTTTCCTAGGTGAAATAGGCCTCTCTTAGTTTTAAGAAGAAAATTTCCTAAAGAAATTCAGGATTATATGATAATTCTTTTTTTTTTTTTTTTGGTTTCAAGTTTTTACTTAAATTCCAGTTAGTTAACATAGGGTGTAATAGTTTCAGGAGTAGAATTCAGTGATTCATCACTTATATACAACACCACCCAGTGCTCATCCCAACAAGTTCCCTCCTTAATCCCCATCCCCCATTTAACCCACCCCCACCCACCTCTCTCCAGCAACCCTCAGTTAAGAGTCTCTCATAGTTTGCCTACCTCTCTGATTTTATCTTATTTTTCCTTACCTTTCTTTATATTCACCTGTTTTATTTCTTAAATTCCACATATGAGTGAAATCATATGGTGTTTGTCTTTCTCTGACTGACTTACTTTGCTTAGCATAATATACTCTAGCTTCATCCATGTTGTTTCAAATGGCAATTTCCTTTTTTGGCTGAGTAATATTCCATTGTGTATATATGTGTGTGTGTGTGTGTATAAATATATAAAATATATAAAATATACCCTCCCACACACACCCCCCCACCACGTCTTCTTATCCATTCATCAGTTGATGGACCTTGGGGCTCTTTCCATAATTTGGCTATTGTCAATAATGCTACTATAGACATCAGGGTGCATGTACCCCTTTGAATCTATATTTTTGCAGTACAATTGTTGGGTTGTAGGGTAGCTCTATTTTTAACTTTTTGAGGAACCTTCATACTGTTCTCCAGAGTGGCTCCACTGGCTTGTGTTCCCACCAACAGTGCAAGAGGTTTCCCCTTACTCTGCATCCTCGTCAACACCTGTTGTTTTCCTGGATTGTTAATTTTACCCATTCTGATGGATGTGAGGTGGTATTTCATCCTGGTTTTTAATTTGTATTTCCCAGATGATGAGTGACGTTGAGCATCTTTTCATCTGTCTGTTGGCCATCTGCATGGTTCTTTGGAGAAATGTCTACTCATGTCTTCTGCCCATTTCTTCACTGGATTATTTATTCTTTTGGTGTTGGGTTTGATAAATTCTTTATAGATTTTGGATACTAACATTTATCAGATATGTCATTTGCAAATATCTTCTCCTAGTCTACAGGCTGCCTTTTAGTTTTGTTGATTGTTCGCTTTTTTGTGCAGAAGGCTTTTATCTTGAGGTCCCAATTGTTCATTTTTGCTTTTCTTTCCCTTGCCTCTGGGGATGTGTCTAGCAAGAAGTTGCTGCGGCTGGCCAAGGTTAAAGAGGTTGCTGTTTTCTCCTCTAGGATTTTGATGGTTTCCTGTCTCACATTTAGGTCTTTCGTCCATTGAGAATTCTGTTTTTAACTTTTTGAGGAACCTCCATCCTGTGTTCCAGAGTGGCTGCACTAGCTTGCATTCCCACCAACAGTGTGAGAGGGTTCCCCATTCTCCGTATCCTCGCAGACACCTGTTGTTTCTTGTTTGTTTTTATCAGTCCAGCCCATCTTGCTGCCTTTTGGGTAGAGAATTCAATCCATTTCCATGGAGAGTAACATTGATTGGCGAGGACTTACTAACACTCTGCTATTAATTGTTCCCTGGCTGTTCTTTAGTTCCTCTGTTCCTTTCTTCCTCGAGGTTTTGTGTTCCTTGAAGATTTTCATTGCTTTCTTCAATTCAACTGCTTACTTCAGGAGTAATAGAGCAGTTACCCCTTTTTACCCCTTTGAGTCTTTGTTAACTGAGTCTGGGACAGAAATTCCTAGAGGCTCCCTGAGTTCTCTGTTCAACCTGATCTACACCTCTTGCTCCCTCTTGTAGTGGAGTTCTTTTTTTTTTTTTTTTTTTTAAGTATGTTCCGTTAACCACTGCATAGTTCATCATTAGTTTTTGATGTTCAATGTTTCATGTAGTGTTCAATGACTCATTAGTCACATAATATCCAGTGCTCATCACAACACGTGCCCTCCTTAATACCCATCACCCTGTTACCCTCTCCCCTCTGAAAGCCTCAATTTGTTTCCTGGGGTCCAGAGTCTCTCATGGTTCCTCTCCCTCTCTGATTTCTCCCCCTTCAGATTTCCCTCCCTTCTCCTGTTTCTTCTGTGCTATCACTTATGTTCCACATATGAGTGAAACCATATGATAATTGTCTTTCTCTGCTTGACTTACTTCACTTAGAATAATCCCCTCCAGTTCTATCCATGTCAATGCAAATGGCCTTTCTGATGGCTGAGTAATGCGCCACTATATATATGGACCACATCTTCTTCATCCATGAGAGTTCTGTAGTTTCTAGAGTATAGATCCTTTACCTCTTTGGTTAGGTTTATTCTTAGGTATCTTATGGTTTTTGTTGCTACCGTAAGTGAAATTTTGTGGTGGAATTCTTAAGTTTTCGCACCTCGTCTCCATTGGGCAGGGCACCAGGCAGAGTACTGACAGCATTTGTTTTCCCAAACAAAACTTGCTAAAGTCTGTGGTCTGTCTCTCCTTGGCCTGGGATTTGAGCCAGCTTTCTGTGTGTGCTCACTAGCCATCTGCCAAAGCGTGGGAGCGTGGGCAGGGAGCTGGCCACGGGGTCGGTATGTGGGAGGTGCGGGGACCCATGGGTGGGGTGTTCTCAGTGTCTCCTGGGCGGGCTTCTTAAAGGAGGCCATGATACAGTTGGGATCTGGGTCCCTGAGTCCCTGCCTGCCGCTACCCAGCCCCTCCCTGCCCCGTCGCACTGCTCAGGACGCAGCACTATGGATGGGGCCAAAGGGCAGCATCCTTCATGGTCACTCGCTCCCATGGGAGATCTCCCTTGGGCCTCAGCTGTGCTCTCCTGGGGAGACGGGGTGTGGGAGAGTCAAGTCATTCCTCTTACTCACTTCAGTGTGACCAAACAACGTGCTAGAACTTCTGCTCTGGAAACCTGGACTTGCACCAAGGCTCTCCGAGGCTTTGTCTGTGGGTCACTGGCCACGTGTTTTCTAGGGGCTCCTGGACCACAGCCGAGAGGGGCTAGAGCTGGTTCACAGCTGTTGCAGGGCCCACAGCCCGGGGCCCGTAGGCCTTTTACGTGAACCTCGAGTGCATGAGATGCCTCCTGGGCCCCGTGGCTTAAGCTGCTGGATCCCCCAGCTCCTGCAATGGCACTTGTGTCCCTGGACAGATGTCAAACCACTGTGACTGACGTTGGAGCTGGCATTGGGAGGTAGGGGTTGCAGCAAAGACAAGCGAGACTTCGTATTTTCCCATGCCGGTGAAGTCACTTCCTTCCTGTGCTTCTGAGTCCCCACCTTCTCCAAGGTCTTCCCCGCATCAGTCTGCTCTCGGCTCCCGGACACACGCCCGGCCCACAGGCTCGTCCTTTCCTCGGTGTGCAAGATGAGCTTAGCCACGACACGCTGTCAAGTCCGTGGGCCTTTGCTGAAACCCGATTTCCTTCTAGAGACTTTCTGTGATCTTCTTCTTTTTTAAGGATTTATTTACTTGAGAGAGAGAGAGGGAGGAGGAGCAGAGGGAGAGGGAGAGGGAGCTTCTTAAGCAGACTCCATGCCCAGCACGGTGCCTGTCGGGGGGTTCGATCTCTCCACCCGAGATCACAACCTGAGCTGAAATCAAGAGTCAGACGCTTAAAATGACTTAGCCACCAAGCACCCCTGTGATCTTCCTGACAAGAGAGACTACTCTTTCTTCATCCCTGTGCTCTGGCTCCAGCCTTAGGCCTGGCATACAAAGGGTGTTCAATAGACGTGTGTCATAAAAGCCAATGAATGAGTGAACAAATAATCATGTTGGTTTGAAACCTGAGGGGCTTCCTTTCCAGATGCTCCTTCCTCTCCTGGCTGGACGGAGATCCACCAGAACCCTATGCAGTTTTCTAGAAAGGGTGGCCGGATGTCACCCAAGGACAGATGGCCCAGAGCCTCGTGCTTTCTCAGAGTGTCATTCATGAATGCTAAGCAAGACATTCTGGGCTGGAACAGATGACCACACGGAGGGACAAGCTCACGCTGAGCAATGAGCCCCCTTCAGGAGGGCTGCGGGTCAGGGGACATGACCAGACTGGGGCTGGGAGGTGGTGCCGGCCTCGGATACCGAGGAGGTGAGCATATGACCTATGTGTTCTGCACAGTCTGCGGGCACAGGCGCTATGAAATCTCCTTTCTCCCCTCATCTTAAAACCAAACCAAATGACACAGCCTAACACTCGAGTACCCTCCTGCGGGTGGATCCACGTCCCAGCAGAGCTTTGAGCTGAAATAACCAAGTAGCTCACTAACGGCTGCTTTTTAGAGAAAAAAAAGAAAGCTTGGTGGGATTTGGGTAGCCCTAGAACGACTTGCTTTTTTGCTAAATTGGCAGCTTGGATGACCCCTTCCTTCTCTGACCTCCCAGGCGGCTGCCGGCGGGGGTCGGCCACTCAGAATCGTGTTTCTCCCTACTTTCTGGAGATGGCCTGGGGAGGGGGAATCAGGAAGGGCACGAGAAGCTGAGGTATTAAGTCTGAAAGTAATTTCAAAACTTTTCAACATTAACTTGGTTATACGATGGGTTAGAATGCCAATTTGGAATACATTTTTAATTTAAAAAGAGGAGACTTTAGAGGACTTCCGGGTGCTTTGGAATACCCCCAGTCGTGGATGTGCGAGGCTCTCCTGACTTTCTGGCCATCCTGATCATCGCTGCAGTTCTTCCTCAAGACCCTTAGGGAGCTCCTCCCTGGCTGATCCCAAGTTGGGATGCTGTCAAAACGTGTCGCAAAATCTCGAATTCTGTGTCTTGATTGAGACGCAGGCGAAACAGAGAAAGGAGAACAATGCCGCCTCGAAGGGGCGTCATTCATCGCTCTCGGGGAGGTATGTTTGAGTATCTGCATCACTGTTGTTGATCCGGAGCTTTAAGGAAGTTAGGATCATGCAGACATTTCCACCAGCGGCCACCCGGAGGTCCCGAATGAGGCTGGGCACTGGGCGCGCTGCTCACGTTCACGCCGCTGCCTGCGGAGGCCTTGCCTCACTCCGCGAAGTGCTCAGCTGGCTAGCCCACGGGGCTCCTTGTTATGCCCTCCGTTCAAGCTCTTCCACCCCCACCCGTCTTCAGAATTAAAGGCACGTTTCCCGCGTTCAGGTGAATTAGCATCATTCTGGGTCCCTGTGAAATGGTAACACTCATCCCTTGAGACTTTTTGGTTCTGGAAGGTAAAAACTCACAGGGAAAATCTGACAGGGGCTTGCAGACTCTGTGGCAAGACCTGACATGGGAAGGGAGAGTGTCTTTGAAGCGAAAACAGCTCCTACCAGTATCAACGCTCATCACCGTCACTGGAAAGAGCGCCGGGGGTCCCCGGCCGCGTTGGTTGAGGGCGTTGGGAGACAGTGCCCTAGGCGGGAACCAGAATCTCTATGAATTGGTTCAGTAAAACATCCCATCCTCACAGAAAGATGGAGGATGTTATAAATGCCAAAGAAGGAGGAGAAAATCTCGTTCTGGACTTCTACATACCAGAAACCTCTGAGCTTCCTTCACCATTAGGACTTAACCAGAATCTCATAAACCCAGGTAGTAATAGGTATTGGGGCGTCGCTGGACTCCCTCCATTTAATGAACGGTTCGTGGCATACCTTCTCAAAGTAGTCTTTTGTCTCCTTTAGAGTTAGCTTTCCATATTCGTCAATCTGTTAGAGGATCCTTGATGTCTTTTTCTGAATTATTCATTGATCTGGAGTTTTTCTAATGCATACTTCTCCTGTTTTCTTTGCTAACCCTGTTGGCAAAAACTGCCCCGTCAGCTTGTTCCATCCTGTTGGCCGGTCCATGATCAATGTCACGTGTGGTTCTGAAAGGTCCCTGAAGCATGGGTCACGGTGAACTCTCATAAAGGACACTAGCACTGTCCAGCTGTGTATTCAGAAGATGGCCTGGTACTGCCTTATAAACAGAGACGCCCTCTCGGACCTCGCCCTTGAAATATAAGACTACGAGAAAGCCGATGCTGTCCCTGGAAAGACACATCATCAATGAGCCTCTGTCTTCACGGAAGCAGATGACGTGAGACTTCGTTACAGCCAGTACTGGGGGTTATTTGGGAGTGCACCTGCTGTTAGTCATGTGTCCAACAGGTGTTTACTGAGCACCTCCTTACTTACTGGGTGGGAGGCACGGTTATAGGCACTGTGGGTATCAGAGCAGTCCTTGGTTCATACGTGCTCCATCCTCGATTTGAGAGTATCTATTATCTGTGTCATAGAAAAGGAGACCACAGACAACAGGGCCCCAGCTGATTCATCCCGGAGAGATACTCTCCATCTCTGCAGGGCAAGAGGGCTGCTAGGTCTTCAGCAGAAGCTTGGGGTAGATCATCCGGCTGTGCTTGGGGTCAACATGGGGACCAGTCCAGAGGCCAAGGGGGGCACCAAGGACACTCAATGCCATAGCCAAGCACACATTTCAGAAAGAAGGCCAGGATAAGATCCAGGAAGCCAGGAGTAGAAAGGGAGGGCAAGGATGCACCGACCAGAAATAAGTCAGAAAAGAGACAGGACCAAGCTTGTCTTTGGCGACACAGATGAGCTCAATCAGGAACCGATATGCTGTTTGGCACTCCTGTGAGCCAGTTCCCTCCCTGAATGGGGCCTCTGGCTGTGGGATTTAGGGATGTTCCATCTCAAGGCACTGCCCCAGATCAGGGGGCTTTCATTTCTCTAAGGATCCTAGTCCTATGGAAGAGTTGTGTCAGCATCAACACCGGGCAAAGGATGGGGAAAGCCTTAGCAGGTGTTTGATGGGAAAATCTCTTGACTCTCAGAGAAGAAAGAACACATTGACACTGAGTTCCCAGGTCAGATTAGACACACACTGAGGCTGGAGAAATAAGGAGGGAGGTGGAAACTCCTGCTCTTAAGAGTCTCTCCTTTGGGGTTAGTTTTCAACAGACATTGAGAAAATGTGTTAATTTCAAATGTTCTATTTTTGTGCCAGTAATCGTCATCGTTTGGTGGAGGAATGCTTCTTCATTATGGGGGTACGGTGGCAGCTCACGTAGGAAGTGGCTGTGGGAATGCCAGGACCTTACAGAGAGGGGGAGGCGGCTGGGGAGACACATGCACCCCTCCACCTGGCAGGACCGCTGGCTTCTGTGGGAGTGAAGGCAGGTCCCCGAGGCTTCTCGGGTCAGCCCTCTCAAGCCGTAAGGTTCTTATAGAGACAAAACTAGGGGGAGACACACAAAAGATCTTGAAGGAAATGAAAGGACTCTGGAAGTCAACACTCCTTTTCTTCAACCAAGGAACAAATCTACCGCTGCTCAGTTCTAAGTAGAGATCGTGTGTCTGTCTCAGGTCCCCAGAAGTCATTCTCTCTCCTTCAGAAACTCGCTAATCTAATTTCCTCTTTTTCTTCAGATGTGTAGCATATTCAGGGGCTTCAAATTTAATAAAGGGAAATTCAGTGGCATTGTCAGTTGCTCATAAAAATCAGTAACACCATATTCACGGAGGGATTTGATACAGGCTCTCTGGGTATAGTAGAGAAATAGTAAAGCAATGTTTGCTTGGTGACTTGGAGAATTCATTGGGAAATTAACTCCTGATTTCATTCTCATCCTCGCTAAGGAATCATAAACTTTCTTTAATACCATTATGCAACTCCACTCTTCTCAGCTTGATTACAGATTATTAGGGCTTCCCGGTGTGGAGAATGATGGAAATTAAATTATGTGAGGAGAATGCGCTGCCGTGTGTTTCTGGAAGTGCTCTTATTGGCAAGGAATGTGCACACAGTGAGGTGCCCACAGTATTTGACCCTGAGCCTCCAGTGGAAACGTAACGGCCGTGCGGCGGGAACACAAGCCCTCTTTCTGGAGCCACACATCTAGGAAAATATTTAAGGCATTTATTTTGTATAAAAAGAAATACCAGTTAATTTCTGGAGGATTATGCAACACGCTTATAGAAAAAACCTGAAGGCTGATGGGTCCAGAAATAAACCTAGTGCATGATATAAAAAGTTTTGCTATCAAGATGTGAGATGGAGAATATCATAATGATTACTTTTTTTTTTCCAAGCAGGGGATAAATATTCATTATAAGCTTACGGAAGTAATTTGATGACAAGAAACCTTTTATAAACCTGAGGAAGGGCTTGAGGACCATTCTTCCGACATTCCCAACCTCAGGGCTGGATGCGATCACAGTCGTAGCTTTTCTTGAAAGTCAATATCTTCACAGAAGAGAGAGTTGCCGGTTGATAATACTCCCTCCACACAGGGGTAGTTTAGGAAATCTCCCCTAAGAAGTTGAACGCTGTAACTTGTGAATATTTCCACTTACGTTTCCGGTATTTTCGTGTGCGTTGATTCATTTGTCTTGAGCTGGGGGTGGGGGGCACTTGGCCCCGGGGGGCACATCTGGCTGTGTCTGGGGAGTTGTCATGACTTGGGGGGCTGGCTGTGTTGGTGTCGAGTGGGTAGGGGACAGGGATCTGCTACACATCACGTAATGCCCCAGGACGGTGCCCTCACCACCCAACAAAACAGGAACTCATTCAGTGCGAAGCATTAACAATGCCGAGGAAGAGAAACCTTGGGTTCTACTTATCGATACAAATCACCTCTCTAAACTACTTCCTATCCCTTATGTGTTTATGATGATACCGATTCTACATAGTCCATAACGAAGACACACACCAGCTCCCCGCACCATAGTTTTAAAGAAACCCGAACGCAATGATGACCGATGACAAGGGTGCTGCTCATTGGCGTTGACTGAACACACTCACGTTATCAATGTCCCTCGAAAGAACCAAGGGGAAGGAAGAGGGCACAGGTTACCTCTCGAATAAGACCTGGCTGTAGTCATCCAGGACGTGGGCGTGAGTGTGCAGAAGGATGATGTTGTAACCCACCAATGCCACCATCATGATCAACATCTTCAGCTCGTAGTTGACCCTCAGGAAAACGGAGCAGGAGATCAGTCCCAGGATGCAGCTGTAGATGAAGTACTGGGACAAGGAAAGAGATCAGGTGAATTACTCAGGATCTCTTCTGAGAAAGGTTGCAGTGAGTATTAAAATTGGGGCTCGCCACAAAGTTCATTCCGACAGCTTATGAAAACGGCTGTGAAAGCAGATGCCCTTTTCTGTTTTCTGACTTGACGGTAAACGCCCAACACCTCTGCTTTAGGAATGAATTACTCATTCCGTGCCTCCCTGACCCAGTGTGGCAGGTGCAATAATTGTGCAGACTGCCACACAGAAACAATTTTTAACAATCTATGTTTGCAGGTGTGTCCTTATAAGCAGACGTCCTTTGCTTCTTGAAAATGAAAACAATAGGACTCCGTACCCCTTTATAGATTTAAAAAGTATATTATAGTCCATAGAATCTCTTGGCCTTGCGAGTCTTCATTCATTAAGAGGATAGAAATCATTACAGGTAAGTCTAGGTGTTTTATTACAAGAGAAACAGTGGGTCGAAAGCAGGAAGGATTTCACAAACTAACAAAGCTTTGGCCAGGGTGAGTCACGAATGCCCTGGAAGCAAACAGGCACCCAAGGAAATGGGAAGAACCAGGTGTGGGGAGGAAAGCACATTCCATCCTGTGTGGCCCCAGGAAGCCGCGACTCTCACTCTTACCGGAATGGACATTGTCAAGAAGGGACGGCCCTGAGCCACCCTTGCTCGGCTCACTCATTCGCGGGGTTTCTTTGAGCCAGGGACCTAATCTGGCTGTGACACGGTGTCTTCAGCTGTAACACGAGGGGAAGAATGTCCTCCTTTTAAGTCACTGAACAGAGTGAGCACAGCCTGGAGCCCAGAGCCCTGCCACCAGGAGGGACTTGCTGAATGAAAGGTCGCTGGTCGCACAAAGCCTTTATCTGCTACACCACTGTTTTTGTGAATGAGGGTTAGCTGCTATCAGCATTCCTAGATGGGAAGCCATATGCAATAAAGTCTAATAATTTTAATAAAGCATAGATCCGACTGATGTTTGATAAACCCTCTCTTTAAAAAAAGAACCCAGTTTGTAAGGCACTCAATTTTCATGTCATTATATGGAATAAACCATGTGCGAGCTGCTTATTTCGGTCACTTGAGCTCTTTTATTTCCCCGGCTAAGGCCATCCGCAGTAAGCTCTCTGGAAGGCTAGTTAATTAGCTCATCCATCCTGTTCGGGGGAAGAAAGTGAGGCGAGGAGTAAGCCTTCCCTTCTCTGTGAGAGGCGCGCTCCGTGTCAGCACAGACCCTGGACTCGTGAGGACAGGGACCTTCATGTCAGCTTCACGAGGAAGATGAGAGACTGTCCCTGGTCACATGGCAACAGGGTCACCTTTTCGGAGGTGAAGCTTTTCCCAGCAAGGCCGCGTTACAGGTGGCTGCGCTGTGTGGGGCCCTGAGGGTTCTAAGCCTCCCTTCTTTGGCCCGAATTACCTCTCCGAAGCCAGTTTTCCCTGATGCTGCCACCGCTCCCCCCTCCACCAAGAAGAGGAGGAGGAAAAGAGGGGAAGAAAGGGGTCCGGGTGGGACTGTTGGGGCTGGCCGAGAGGAAAGACGGAATGAAGACCCCCGCGAGAGCAGGTGAGAGCACTGCCTCAGTCTCCCCCAAAGCAGGAGGCAGGGGAGGGGGCTGCATACTCTGAAGCCAGTCTTTATTTCCACGGAGTTGGGCCTCTGTCACCTTTGCTAAGTGACTAAGGAGCCACCTCAGACGGCAGGCATGGGGGCTCATGACAGGCCTCGTGCCAGGCCTGGGGACAGCCAGAGCATCTGGGGAGGTCCCCTCGGGGCAGGGGACGTGCGTGGCAGCCCGGCACGGACGCTCGTCCCCACTGGAGCCCATAAGACACAGGCTTCTACTGCTCATGTCTTTTTTTAGTTCATTTTTCTGCTAACTCATTGTTAAATTTTTCAAAAGTATCATCCCACGACAGATTGGAAATTAAAAAAATCCAGAAAACAAAATGAACACAAGGCCTTCCCCACGAGGAGTCTGAGAGGCCCTGGTTTACAACCTAGCGGTCTTGCAGTGAGTAATCGAGAGTATTCTAGAACTGCTCCCTAAAAGCCATGAAATTGCCTGGGGAGCTGGTGGGGGTGGGGGAGGCCCTGTCGGGGGAGTTTCCGACAGGATGCTGCAACGAGAATAATGCTGAAAACCATAGAAATGAACATTATGAACAAGGTCAGCTTGTTGGAAGGAGCAGAATTAGGAGCCACTGTGTGTATCACCGCGTGCGTGCCGGGAGGTGGGGGAGAGAGGGCTGTAGAGGTTTTCTTTAACATCCGTCATGTGCTATAGCTACTAATACCAATGCAAATATGCCCATGGTTTCACTTTTTAAAATTCATTCTTAGACTTTTAAAACGTTTTCATAATTCAGGAATATTTCCTAGAATATATACATTAATGAGAAGTAGCATTGAGCCCATTCTTTATTAAATAGCTTTCTGGAACACTTGGAGGCCATGCACGAGGTGGTCTGGGAACAGATTAAAGGTAGGCGGGCAGCCTGCCAACAGCGACAGAGGGTTGGGTGAACGAGGGGGGACAGCTGAGAAGGCCAGGCCAGGGGTTCTGAAGATCAGCTGGCTGCACCAGGAAGGCAACTGCCACAGCGAGCTCAGGTGGGCAAGAGTCCTGGGGGCCGGCTCCCCAACAGACTTCTATGAGGGCGTAAGGGCTAGTGAGCTATTTCTAGATAGTTTTGATATAGTTGATATATTATTTAATGGTTGCATTATTTATGAACATTTAAAATTAACTACTAATATGATTTTAATTACCAAATATCAGTTGTTAAGTTTAGTTCATCTTAAGTTAACGAAGTTAACATTAGTTAATATGGTTATTAACACGCTTGATACAGCCGGCCGATGAAATCCACTTGCGTTTTCATGTCAAAGGAACAACCGCTATTATCCTCGGTAATTTCCTTAAGTCTCTTCAGGCCTCAGTGCCCTCCCCTGGAAAGCAGGAATTCCAGGAACAGCAACCTCACAGGGCAGGTCTTTAGATGAAATGATATAAATGTCCTATATGGTACGAACCGCCTATATGGCAAAAACTCCTTGTGGTTGAATTTGTTGGGCATTCTAAAATGACCTCTTCTCCTACTATAGGACTATACGTTCCTATATGTTTATATATTAAAAATTAGGGAATATACAGGGGTGCCTGGGTGGCTCACCCGGTAAGCCTATGCCTTTGGCTCAGTTCATGATCTCGGGGTCCTGGGACTGAGCCCCACATTGAGCCCAGCCATGGGTCTCCCTCTGCCCTTCCCCCTGCACCTGCATGTGTGTTCTCTCTTTCTCTCTCAAAAATAATCTTTAAAAAAATTAGGGAATATATGAAGGACACATATACAAATAAGGATCTCCTATAATCTTCAACAACCAACTTCAGCCACTATTGATTATTTTGGGTATATCTTTCCAGCCTTTTTTTTTTTTTTTTTTTTTTTGTGCTACTTATTACTAAAATACTTAATAGGATTTTAGAAAATTGAGGACAAAAAAAAGAAAAAAGAAAAAAAAAAAAGAAAATTGAGGACATATTTTGGAATGATTTTAAGTGATGCTTCTCAACTAATAATTAACTGTGAATATATATTTCTATGTCATTAAATATTTTGCAACAGCGTCCTTTGTAATGGCCAGGTATAACTAAATAGCAGAATTTATTTAAACAATTAAATTTATTCCAACTTTTAGGTTGTTGGCTTCCTTTTACTTTCTGGTTTGTTTTTGATGTTACATAAACCCTTGGATGAACCCCTTCGTAGCTAAGTGTTTGCACCTGTAAGATTAATTTCTGAAATTAGTATTGTGGGGTAAAAAGTATGTCTATTTTTATGCTTTTAGGTGGCTCTCACAGATACCATTATGAAAAGTTCTTTATTTTACTATTTTTAAAAAGATTTTATTTATTTATTTGAGAGGGAGAGAGAGAGAGCAAGCAAGAGCACAAGAGCAGCGAGAGGGAGAAGCAGACTCCCCACTGAGCAGGGAGCCCGACTCGGGGCTCGATCCCAGGACCCTGGGATCATGACCTGAGCCCAAGGCACAGGCTTAACCAATGGAGTCCCTCAGGTGCCCCGAGTTCTATCACTTTATACCGCTTCATACCCCACCCCCTTGTCAGCCTCAGATGACACGTACGATGAGGTTTGAGAGGAATAATGTCTAAGTTGTGCACATCACAAAGGGCTTTCCCAATGTTCCCTTCGATCTCTGAAGGCAGAAGCCAAGTTGCTTCTAGCATGTTAATAATGCAGTTTCTGGGCAGACCCTGCCTCGGCAAAGCTCCTCATTATCCTCTTTCTGAGGACTTACTCTTGGGACAACAGTGGCTTGTGGATGAAGATCAATCTCGATTTTAAAGAGACTACTTGTGTAGTTTTCAGAATCTTTTAAGGTTGAATAAATGTTACTTTTTCCCACCTTGGACTTTCAATGACTTGCTTCTTTGGAAAATAAGATGTCCTATGTCGTCCCTCAGTGAGACTCAGAGGGATGAGCTCACGGCTTTTCCTGACGCAGGCACTGGGGCTGTTCCATCCGAAAACACTGGACGGAGAGATTTTAAAAAACGCTTTGCCAGCTATGCTCTCCTTTCTTATGAAAATGCACATTCACTGTAAACACTTGAAAATGCCTTTGTGAATGCCGCGTGGGACCCTGTCTCCCTCCGAGGGCCTGTGCACCCCTGTGTGCGAGCCAGTGTCCTGGATTCAGGGAGGAAGGGCTGCACCAAAGCTCCTTTCTCTACAGAAGGCGGCTCCAACTGCCCACAGCGAGTTTACAGCCAATAAATGCTTGCCATGCATCCTGTCTCTCACTTTTCACATTGCTGAACCAGAAGGGATGCTGTCTGACAGCCCCTGTCAGACAGTCGGGGGTTATGATAATCCCTTAATGAGGGCCAGGACCCCCTGGACGAGGGACGGAGCTTATGACATCCTTAGGGGCTTTGGTCAGCCTGCCTCAGAAGCCTTCTCGAAAACACACCCAACACCCCTACTCTGTACACAGAGCTGGGAGCTTCCTGGGCAACTGAAGACAGATGGGGAAAAGGATCAAAGCCAAACAGCAAGGGAACAAATCAGCAAAAGAAGAACGAGGAAGGAAATCTCCTTTGTCACCATAGCTAATGGAGTTAAAAAACTGGTAAGGAATTTCTAAAGTACACATACTAAATGATCAATTTCAATCCCCAAATTGGTTCTTTTAGACTCTATGGTTTCAATCCCCAAAAATGGTTCTCAGACTATATGGGACAGAAACTAGGTGGGATTAATCTAAGCTACTTTACATGATGATGCAGAATAATACAAAAAGGTATCAGTGCTTTTTATCTCTGATAGACGATTCATGAAACAAAGTTACTAAATAGCAAATAACTGATTTAACCCTTTTCACTTGAAAGACTGATGTGTTAGCAAGTTTTGAAATTTCGATCTTGGGCCTTTTGGACATTGGTTAAAATGAGTCAGTAGGCAAGGATTATTGGATGTATCATCAGTGGGAAGTGTCTGTGGCCAAAGGAGAGACAGAAATATGTGATGTGGTCCCCCCATTATTAGTCAGGAAGCCAACACTCATCCCCTGGGACAATGAGCAAAACCTCTAAGCAACAAATTCAGAACGTCAGTGACCTACACTCGGATGTCAGACGCTGAGATACACGGTGTAAAATGTAGCAGTAGAAGAAAAGCAAGAGACATCTGGGAGCGTATGACCGTGACACCGGTCGTCAGGGGGTGTCTCCCTGGTGCCGCCAGCCAGGGCTGCTCTGATGGGAGGCCGGCGGTTTGTCGCTGCACAGGACCTTCTCAGGTTATCGACCCCAAAGAGGAAAAAGGGAAGCCCAGAGCTGATCGGGACCTGGAGGCCGTCACATGGAATGAGCAAACAGCTTACAGAAAAACAGCAAAAGCAATAAATAATGAGCGAAATATTCTTACCGGCAGGAAAAACAGATTTTGCGCCCGCAGGATCGCTGCCTGATTACTTAAGGTGGAAAGGCTTGTGTTGGATGTGTTGGCAGCTGGAGGAATTGTTTCCTCTGGGTCACTCAGGAAAAACTGCAAAGAAAATGTTTTCTCAGCGAATCAGTATATAAGAGATTAAAGAGTTAGCAGATCGGCCTAAATTATTAACCGCCGAGTCCCTTCTGCCCGGTAGGCAGGATTATGTGGGCAATCTGGTGTCTGTATTTCCAACGCTAATAGCTTCATCGTCTCCAGTTTGAAGCTTTGAGAATTTCTATTAAAGAGACAAGTAACTATTTATTGTTGTGCTCCACGCTTCTAGTGAATTCCAGACCTACACGATTGATATTAACGAAAACAGAAACACCTCTGTTAAATGTTAAATTAAAAATGTACAGAGCACAGGGCGGAGGGCTTGGTTGGGATTACATCTGAGGCTGACAATACCTCGCACCCGGACATTCTAGTCTCTACCAAGAATCAGAGCCTTCCGATTTTTCTTTCTTTCTTTTTTTTTTTGCAGTGTCTTCCCCGTCTCGCTTCACACATGAACTGGGCCCGTGGACTTTTTGCTTACAAGAAATTGTGTGGGCCAAAGGCAGTAACGGGCGTCAGCACTGGTGTGTCTGTGAGTAACTGGCGGTTCAGGATCACGAGGGATGAGAAGCGGTGACGGTGAGCGCTCTGAGTAAGGGCTGTTGGAAAGGCATCCCAATTTGAAAGAAAACTTCCTGAGAAAAGGAAGATGGCGAGCTCTCGTAAAGATACCTGCTCTCTTGTACAGGCGGTGGGATTTCAGGGTTGGAATCACTACGAGCCACCAGCAATGTGTGTGGAGACCCGCGTGGAAGGGCCACGCGCACGGCCACAGGCAGAGGGTGACGGCGGGCAGCCCCGGCCCTCACGTCTCTGCCCACACAGCTCCCCCTTCTGAGGTCGAGAAGGTGTCGGCTGCTGATACTGGAGAAATGTTCAGGAGGGCTGCCTGCCTGAGGCCGGAAAACTTCAGGGAAAACCGAGGGGCTCCCCTGTTGGGGAGGGTCTGTGCGTCATGGAGAACGGGGACATGGAAAACATGCTCCGTGGCATCATTCAGACCCAAGGACACACACATCGGGCAATCCCCCAGGCGCCAGGGGTCTAGACCAGGCAAATGCCCGGTCGGGAGAGGGGAGGGTACCAGGGCCTGGGGGAACAGGTGGTGGGGAGTTAGTGGTTCACGGGCACGGAGTTTCTGTTCGGGATGATGAAAAGGTTCTGGGACTCATTGTGGTGGGTGCACAACAGTGTGAACGTACTCAGTGCCACCGAGCTTCATACCGCAAGATGGTTAGAACAATAAATCTTACGTTTTGACTATGTTACCCAAGAGAAAACTGAGAAACATTAAAAACAGAAAGAAAAGGAAGAAAAGGAAGAGAAGGAAAGCATTTTGGTTTATCCCAAAGAGAGCACTTAAAAATCGCAGAAACTTTTGCAAGGGGACCAGAGTGAGGCTATGCTTTTCAAAGGAAACATTTTCTAGATGGAAAATTAAATTTTCTTCCCAGTGACCTGAGCAGAGCAGGCAGCTTTCCCCCAGTGTGCATGCACACACACACACGTGCGCACACACACACACACGAAAGAGCTGCTCTTCTTTTAAAATGTGAGTCCAAGGTCTGGATCAGCTTCGCTGGGCTAATAAGAGCTAAAAAATAGCAAAGCCACAACTTGGGAGCAGGGTTCAGTCAATCTGGAAATTGTGTTCCCAAAGGAAGCACTGAAGAAGCTTAAAAAGCTATGCTGAATTAAACAGAAACTTCTCCAGGTTGAGGGTTGAAGCAGAGTTAGGAAAAAAGACACAGAAATCACGCCAGGAACATTTAACAGCACCCAGGTAAAGACTGGAGGGCACCCGTGTCCCAGAGGAAGGGGTCTTCTTGCCTGAGAGCGAGTGGGGGACCCTGGAGGTCCACTTTCCCTGCACAGCACCCACGGGTGCTCGGCCTCTGAATGTTGCATCAGTGTGGCCTGTGACATGGGACCCTGTGTCTGTCTCCCACTATCACAACTTAGGGGACAGGGGTCCGAGTAGCTGAAGGGCATGCCTCTGAAAATCTTCAGATGTGGGCGAAGACCCACCTTGGTGAAAAAGTCCTTCCCCTTCTGTGATTAATAAGAAATGATAAGCAGGCTTTACAATCAGGGAAAATGATTTCCTTTCTCTGTCGGTGTTCATACCGTCTTGCGATGTTGCTTTGAAATCGTAAATACGAAAGGAGCATCTGCAGAAGGAGACCCACTAATTTCAAGGCACCAGATATCAGTACAATACACATCGGGACAGAAAAGGTCATCCGGCTCCCTCCTCGCCCGCAGACTCTGCTGCCGGAGGCGGCGCAGGACACGGAGCAAAGTCTTATTTCATTTCTCTCCCGCGGGCCATCCATCATACCCCTGATATGGGTCCCACAGACTTCTCTACCTCTGTTGGCAACAAATTGCTTTCTTCGTGAGAAAGGAAAACAATGCTGGGAGATGGATTTCTGGTCCCGAGGATGTGTTTTTTCTCTCAAGGAAACACAATATATATATATATATATATATATATATATATATATATATACACATATACATATACACACATTCAGTGGGAATATTTGGTGGGACTGAGGGCCGGTCACTGTCTCTAAATGGTTGCGGAGCTGAGCACTTAGGAGCAGATTTTCTACTGCTCAGTCCCACTAAATATCCTCTATGAAATGCTATCAGATCTCTTTCCCATGTAGGTTCCACCTTTAAAAAAATTAGGTGATAAATCCTGGTTTTATCAGGCCAAGGGCACCCCCGTTTCCACGACTCCTTCGGATGAATTGCTAGGTGGAGTGAAGCTGATGAAGATGAAGGGCCATCCCAGCCCTGGCTTCTGCGGGCCTCGGCGTCACCGGAATCCGCACGTGTATCACAGAAGGAACGGCACGCTCTACGCAGTAGTGGCAGGACGGATGCCAGGAGAACTTTCGAGGTCCCTTCAGTCTAGGCCCCTTTGCTACTTCCTAACACAAACATCTGCTCTCAATCGAGTCCCAGCTGCCACGTGTCTCCCCTCTTCCTCACCTCTGGGGATCTCTTGCCCATCCCCTAGAATTCAGCACAGTCGGCCCTGCCCTCCTGCCTTGCCGCCCATCCACACGTCTCCGGTGCTGGCTGGGAGACTCACGTTGGGTCTACCCCGCTGCCGGTCTCCCGGACTTCACCATGAACTCCCAGAAGCAGGGAACAGGATCTGGGTTCCAGCATCCAGCAATGCACCAGGCACATACCTATGCTCTATAGATCTTTTGATGCCAAATGAAAGCGAATTGGCAAAAACTATGTCTTTATTATTGAATATATACAGTCTACCTCCTCAACTTGATTTTTTGCTTCTGGAAGGCAAGGACTGAACATGGCGCTCTGTAGTTCCAACCAGCAGTAAAACATCCAAAATATGAAGTATCTTCAGGCCTTATGGTTGATGGTGATAATGTCGGAATAATAAGGATGATTGCAATGTGCACGGATTAGTTACGTGTTAAAGGACAGAGCCACAGTGGTGACACTGATACAGTAAGAGAGACCGCTGGCTACATACTCACGAACCGCCTGGTACTATCCCGGACGTGACAGCAAGGGGAGTGAAAGGAACAAGAGCAGGTTGGCCAGGGCTCGGCGTCTCCCGGCAGGGTTCCTGAGGCACACAGACGCTAACAGCTCCCTCCAGGAATTCCTTCCATGTTTTTCCACTAGAGCTTTGCTCTGCTTAGTGTAACTTCCCTCTGATAACCATAAACCCTCCTCAAGATCTATGTTACCAATTACCATCCAAGTATCTGGCCCACAGATCTACATTGGAAGGGTCTCGACTAGACTAGTCTAGTTTTACTAGACTGTAGTAAATAACCTTGACTTAGCAACAGCTAGCCTCTCTAGGTCCCGGAAGCCTTGCCTCCAAATTCCTTAGGATTTATGCTACCCCTAAGCCCTACTAACTAAAGAGTCTAGAATCAGCCACTCCTCACAACCCTGGTGCAGGCTTCCTGCCCATGGGTCCTGTCCCCGTGCTACAGTAAAGGCACCTTTTCGCCCCCAAAATGTCTCAAGATTTCTTTCTGGATCATTCGCTCCTGCCCCCGGAAGTGGCAATGGAGCCTGTGGAAGTTTAATGAACACCCTCGAAAATCGCCCGGCTGGAAAAGCGGGCAGCTAACCTTCGAGATCGGGTCTTTCAGAGTCTAGAGCGGGATGCCACTCCCACTGCACTCCCTGCATCTAGATGGTTCCATGGTGTTTGGTGATTGCCCTGCCGACATTCCACGTCCTCTCCATAGCCAGCAGGGACGTGGGAAGCTGCTGGTGCCACAGCTGGAGGTTGAATAAAATAGGCGGTAACTGGAGCTAAGGTCAAGGTCAGAAAGTCCCACCGAGTCAGGCACCGGAAGCCAAGAGGGCCGTGCCCGGCGAGAAGCCTGACTCACCATGTTGAACACGGCCATGGTCAGAATGATGACCGTGGTGAGGACGGTGAGGGAGACCCGCGGCCAAGGCCGGTCCGCGATGATGCCCGACGACTTCAGCAGCCACAGGAGAGAGGCCGAGGCTTTCTTGCTGCATTGCTGTGAGGAGACAGAAAAGGAAAAGCACTGCTGCTTCACAAAGTTTCTTTGTGAGGTTTAAAACCACCAGAGCCCTCGGGATTCTTCACAGAGCAAACGAGCAGACTCTGCTCCCCCTCCGCCCCCCCCTGGAGGCCCAGACCAGGTCACAAACCTTATTAAAATTATGTCAAATCTGCGTCCTGCCTTTCTAGACCACCAGTGGATCTCACTGCGTGCACACTGGCCTCCTCATCCCAGTGAGCTGACTGTGGACCTTCCAGAAACGTCTGGCTGTTAATGCCACCTGCATCCACTGTCAGATGTGGAACTGGTACTAACTGCCGTGGAAGATGTAAGAGGAGTTGGAATAAATTGGAATAATTTACATTACTCCAATATAAATCTATATGGAAACGCTACCGTGGCCCCGCTGCTGGGGACAATGACCAGTGCAGTTTGCCACCAAGGGTGTGGATGGATGTCAATGTTCTTCATTCACTACAGGCAGGAGATTCTCCTCAGAAAAATAAAACGTTCATACACTGTGTTTGGATTAAAGGAAAAACAACAGGAAAAAAAAATTTCCTCCCCCTTCTTCCTTTCTACCCCTTACTACCCCACTCTGAACTTCTCGCACTGGAAACAACAGGCAATCCCTCACTCGAAAATTCCTCCTAATTTAATGTAATCATTATAGCAGCAGATCACATTAACAATTTCATTAGTATCCCTTTACTTTTATTATTTATTATTTTTAGAGAGAGAGCACAAGTGTGCACGTGCATGTGGGGGGGGAAGGAGCACACGGGAGAGAGAGAGAATCTCAAACAGGTTCCATACACAGTGTAAAGCCTGATGTGGGGCTTCATCTCACAACCCTAAGATCATGACCTGAGCTGAAATCAAGAGTCGGCCACTCAACAACTGACTGAGTCACCCAGGAGCCTCGGTGTCGTTTCAAAAAACAAAATCAGTTACCTGAAAAGAAAGAGATGTTGCTATTAAGTGAAGTTTAATGAAAATTGAAATGGAAAAACATTTAGAAAAGCATTATTAGACCCCAAAGAAGCAGATGCAGTACAAAGAAGGGCCACATGTACCCCAGTGTTCATAGCAGCAATGGCCACAATCGCCAAACTGTGGAAAGAACCAAGATGCCCTTCAACAGATGAATGGATAAAGAAGATATGGTCCATATATACAACGGAATATTATGCCTCCATCCGAAAGGATGAATACCCAACTTTTATATCAACATGGATGGAACTGGAAGAGATTATGTGGAGTGAAATAAGTCAAACAGAGAGAGTCAATTATCTTACGGTCTCACTTACATGTGGAGCATAAGGAAAAACATGGAGGGCGCATTGGGAGAAGGAAAGGAAGGGTGAATGGGGGGAAATCGGAGGGGGAGATGAACCATGAAAGACTATGACTCTGAGAAACAAACTGAGGGGTTTGGATGGGAGGGGGTGGGGGGTTCGGCAAGCCTGGTGGTGGGTATTGAGGAGGGCACGTATTGCATGGAGCACTGGGTGTGGTGAATGAACAATGAATCTTGGAACACTGAAAAAATAAAAAATATTTGGGGAAAAAAAAAGAAAAGCATTATTAGAAAAATAAAACTCATCTTAAAATCTTGCCTGAAAAAATGGTGACATTCATCATATAAACATGCATTTTTGTGTATTTGCCTAAAGGAACACCTATTTTGGAATTTTAATTCCCCAAGGACTGTCTTTTTGAATGGCAGCAAGCAGCTGCAGCATAATTGCTTGTAACATTTAGTGCCACGGAGACTGCCATGTGCACTTAGATCCTTTAATTGTACTTGAATTTCCTACAGAAAGGCTTCTTTATTTCAGTCAATCATATTTTACAAATCAACATGTTTCTTTCATAAGCCCTGAGTGCACCACATTCCTCAGCCGTCCATCCACTGTGTGGCACGCATGGCCTGTCCACATTGCATTATCTTTGATGATGCGCTTGTCTCTGGGAACACGGGGAGCTGGCTGAGGATGGTGACCACATCACACCTCTCTCTGTATTCCCAAAGCAGCACAGTGTTGAGCAAAGAGTAGAGACTCAACTGAGGTTTGCTCAATATGTTCTTTATCTTATCTTTAGCTCAACCGTCTTATCTTAATGTGTATCAGCCACTTATTCTTCAAAGAGAAATTTCCAGCAGTCAGAAACAAAAAAGGAGTTCACTGCTAGAGGGACTGAGACTGTGGGGTTGGTCTAGGAGTGTTCTGGAATTGGACACAAGCTGTAACACCTAAGGGGTGGGCTTCTGATGCCCACAGGAGGAAAGAAGATGTTGTCTTGGGCTTGCAAAGGGTGGGCACCTGAGATCAAGATCCCTGAATGAAAGCTGAAGCTTCAGGGGCACATATATTTTTTTCAAATTAGTGTTTTCATTTACTTTGGGTAAATACTCAATAGTGGAATTACGGATCATATGAGCACTGAGTAATGGATAGAATTGTTGAATCATTATACAGGAAACTTAAAACTAATATAACACTGTATGTTAATCATACTTCAACAAAAACAAAAACAAAAAAACAATCAAAGAAATCCCAGAAGCCTCAGAAGACTGTTCTCTCCATGTAAAGTCTAGAAAATCTCCATGCACTAGTTCAGGAATTATCAATAAACTTCCAATAAACTTAGATAAGTTCTAACTCTAAATATGGTGATGAGTTTGAAATTATGTTATAAGCTTCATAATAGGAACCTCAAGTTGAGGGGTTATTCACTGGGTCAAAGACCAGAGAAAGTCCTTGGAGTTCCTGCTAGTTGTTGGAGGATAAGTTCCACTAAACAGAACCTGAAAATAAAAAAGAGATCAGGAACTACATAGGACTATGGGCCATAAGAGGAAGAATCAACAAACACAACAGAAAGTAGAATTAGCACCACAGGATCTTCACATATCATATCCATCTGCAACAATCTGCAAAATAACATTAAAATAATCAAGGTTGGATTAGAGCACATAATGAATGAGCCCTTAAGAGAAAAAAATAACAGATGCATTTTAAAAATGATCCACAAAGACTCATAAGAGATGAAAATGTAGCTATTGAAAAACTCAGTAGTTGTGCTGGAAAGGGTAGGATAGCTCTGAGGAAATAGCCCGTAGAACAGCACAGAAAGACAGAGATGAAAAACATGAAAGGAATCTCGAGGCACAGGAAATACAATGAGAAGAATCCAGACACTTGTAATGGACAAGTACTGAGAAAAAGAGAACAGAAGGACCAAGAAAGAAGCAAAATACAAGGAGCTATGGACCAGTGGCTTTGCAGGCCTGGAGCAGAACATGAGCTCTGTGGCTGATGTGACATCCTGACTCCTAGACAGAAAATGAAAGCAAACCTGTACCTCAACACAAGGAATCTATGGTCCATGACTGACAAAGAGCAAATCTACAAAACCACCAGAGAGAAGACATATCACTGGCCAAGAAACAGCAAGTAGGCTACAGATGTCTCCTCGGAAAACTTGGACTCATGTTTTCAGAATATTAGAAAAATTATCACAAATGATTACTCAAAGAAGAAAAAAATAGACAATTTTTTAAATATAAAAGCGGAGGACATTATGCACAGGCTCTCACTGAAAGGATTAGGAAAAGGAACAATCCTTTGGGAATATGGAGACTGAGTCCTGGAAGAAGGAAGAAAGATGAGATATTGACATACAATAACAATGATGACAACAATGAATAACAAGAACAGTTTAAATTTAGAAAAATTTATCCAACACTCTTCATCTTCCTGTGTTCTTTTATAGTTTATCAACTCAGCTCTCACCTTCCCTTCTTCAGCATAACTATGGAGTTTCTAATTTCATGAATCTGACCATCTTATTCCATCTTCCATATTTGAGAATGAAAAAAAAGACAGACTGATCAGATTTAGAGTATGGTATTCTTCATCAACAAGATGGAGATATTACTAAGCTCCATTAGTCATGAGTACATTACGCATTTCAAAGTAATCAGTAAGAAGAAAATACTAGGATATAAACTTCCAAGTCACTAGAGGGAATAAAGGAGAACAAATAAATCCCATGGATCTACGACAATACAGGAGAGGAGGAAAAATAACTAGCAGCAAAGAAAATACATGATGGATTAAAGAAAAAGCAAAGTAAGACTAGCAGTAATTATAATACACGTAAATGTGTTATACTTGTCAGGTAAAAGAGAGAGACTACTAGATCAGAAAAAATAACATGCAACTGGATGTTGTTTACCAGAGACACACTTAAAACCCACATACTGACAAGGAAAAGCTGAATAAAAAGAAGGAAGGAAAGGACAGTGGGAAAGTACAAAAGAAAGCTGGCAGAATTATATTGACATTGGAGAAAATAGACTTCAAGGAAAAAACACTGCTGTGGGGTAGAAAGCTTTTCTATCAGCCAGTGTGTGACCTACTTTCCTTCCACAGGACGGACTTGATGTTTGTGCTTTAATCTCTGCAGGGAACAGGGTCGGTGGATGGGCACAGAATCTCTGCGACACAAAGCCGAAGACAACCACATTTAAAGAAAAATCTCTTGACGCGTATTAGCATTTTCATTTACTGTATCTGGCATCCTTGTTCTAAAAGACACTTTGGGAGCTGGTTTTCTGGGTGGTATTTTTGGTTAGAGTAACTCTCTTGTATTTGTTGCAGAGATGTATGTCCGCTCAGGTCGTTTAGTGTTAAATCTGGCAGAAATCGCATACTTATTATTACTAATAGTATAACGACAAGTATTATGACTTTCATTGCTGACTGTAATGACAATGTAAACTTGAATCTCTTATTCTATGTTTTAGTTTCCACTTAGATAAACTGGATTGTTTTGATTATCAAGTAAAATAATAGGTTTTCACATTTGAAGGATTCTCCTGTATGTGAAAACATATTGCAAAGTATTATTATGAAGGGTATTTTCTTACTAGAATAATTTAGAGTCTAAATTCACTCATAAGTTAAAATTTTCCCTTATCTTACCAAATGTCTTTTTAAAAATCTTTAAAATTTTTTCAGTGTTCCAAGATTCATTGTTCATGCACCACACCCAGTGCTCCATGCAACCGTGCCCTCCTCAATACCCCCCGCCAGGCTCACCCAACCCCCCAACCCCCTCCCCTCTAAAACCTTCAGTTTGTTTCTCAGAGTCCACAGTTTCTCTTGGTTCATCCCCCTCTCCGATTTCCCCCAATCTACCCTTCCTTTTCTTCTCTCAATGTCTTCCATGTTTTTCCTTATGCTCCACATGTAAGTGAAACCATAGGATAACTGACTCTCTCTGCTTGTCTTAGTTCACTTAGTATATGTCTTTTAAGATGAAGCTGTACTTTCCCCAGAATCCAGTTTTACAGTAAACTGGGTCAACAGCTGAATACTGTGTATCGGGAAACTAGACCAGTGGGAAATACGAATGATACTCTCTGTGAAGCGGTCTTGACTTTCCAATGTGATTTGACCAGGGGATGGCTTAGCCTTTACTACATGGCAACCTCCATGCCATGCGTGCCCGCGACCTTGAACGTGGACATTCCTGCCTAGTGCTGGGCGCTCACCTGCTGGTGACTCTCTCCACACACAGTCTGGCACCTTCCAAAACTTTCCCCCTACATGACTAGAAGTGGAAACTGGCTGAAGCACGCACACCTCCAGAGCTGGGCATCTCTCGTCCACAAAATGCGGGGCCGGACAAGGTCACCTCTGAGTTTCCTGTCTGCTCTCACGGTCTGCCATTCTGAAATGCTCACCTCAGGAAGGTGCTGACACTGTGGTGTCTGCAGATGCCTGACAAGGGAGGACGGGGACAGGCCAGGACCCCGGAGGGCCGGGAGCCTCGGAGCTCTGGCAGCGGAGATTGGCCACTGGGGCTGAACTCGGAGCCATGCGCTTGGAAGAAGTGCACACGGGGGGAGGATGAGGGCCAGACGTTCTCTGCGCAGCAGTGCCGGCAGGCTGCCCTTGGGTGCAACCCCACATCCCCTCAAGCTTCCTGAGGTAAAATATTTATCTTGTATCTCAAGTGTTTGAAGTGCTACAATGAACAAAATGGCCACAGCGACCTGGCGGGCGCTCCTGCCCTCGAAAAGATCACAGATGAGAATACAAAATGGGAAGTCCCACCAGCAGGCACAAGGGACTTGGGTGGTGACTGGGCTCTCCCAAGGTATTGGGGCAAGGCCTGGAGATTATTTCCAACAGAGGAGACAAGTCGAAGTAGATCAGATTCAAGGAATCCTAGCGCGTGTGAGACGGCATGTTATCGTGGTGTGACAAGGGGCACTCACTCGCCAGCGCTGCACACATATGTCCACCCCCAGGACCTGGGCCCAGGCCAGGGCATCTGGAGAGGATTCCTGCGCCACTTGGGGTTGCCTAACTGCCCAAGAGGTGGTGCTGGGGACTCAGGGGTGGTGCTGGGGAGGGAGGGTAGGTCTTGAGGAGGCAGGGGTGTTGCAGGGGAGGCAGGGAAGTGGCCACATGGAGGGATGAGGACTCAGTGGAGGAAGCTTGGGGACACGACAGGAGTGCAGTGTTTCCTCGGTGTTGCTCATGAAGCCCATTCCGATGGGCAGCATTCTGCTGGTTTCACTGGGGACGGAAAGCCAGTGGGGGAAACAGTGCCTGTCTCAGAAAACCCACTCTCTGTAAGGGCTAACAACAGTCACACTCAACCAAAAAAAAAAAAGAGGAGGGAGTCAAATAAGTTGTCACATAATCCAGTGCTAAATTATACAGCACAGATCCTAAGCCCCAGGGCGCTCAAGGAAGGGCCCATTTCAGGGGCTGGTGGGCTTCTGAGAAAGTTTCTAGAAGGCAAGCGGTTGTGGGCCCACCCACACAGTGAGGCGGGCAACATGGGGAGGGGGGAGCTTCCGGGGATCCACTAGGGCAGGAGAGGGTGGAGGAGGGGGGCAGTGGGAGAGGCAGATAAAGGTACCCTCCGTGGGCTTCTCATCGCAGGAAATCTCAGGTAACAATACATTCCCTGACTTCCTTCTCCCACTGGACAAGTATCAGTCTGATTTTTCTAGCAAAAGGAAAAAAAAATTACCTGCATTTCATGATCACTCTTATTTTTTGCCCATTTTAATGGCAAAAAATTGCCATTAAATTTTTGGCATTTTTATTGCCAAATAAAATGAATGGGTGCCTGCCTCCTCCTCGAAAGAAGGCCAGATTTTGCCAAAGTGGTCAGGAAGCCTAGGCTTGAGGTCATCTGTCTTTCTGAACTTGAATGAGTAGGATCCATGAATGAGTCTCCCCCGGCCCCCTCCAGTGACCAGCTGTAATCCTTGGTCAAGAGGAAATCCTGGTAA
>CM052809.1:133175148-133216734 GCA_028533885.1 Nasua narica
TTACCAGGATTTCCTCTTGACCAAGGATTACAGCTGGTCACTGGAGGGGGCCGGGGGAGACTCATTCATGGATCCTACTCATTCAAGTTCAGAAAGACAGATGACCTCAAGCCTAGGCTTCCTGACCACTTTGGCAAAATCTGGCCTTCTTTCGAGGAGGAGGCAGGCACCCATTCATTCCCAGCACTGAAATTTTCCCATAACACAATAGTTATGGACTCCCTCGCATCTAGTGTGTGCGTGTCAGGGTCTTAGGAAGCCCCTGGGAAGAGGAGGAACCAGGCACTGTGGGTGTGGGATTCTGATGGCCCTGAAGCACCATAGGGTGGACCCAGGAGAGACAAGGGGCCAAGAGGTTGGTTGGTTACACCCAGACTGAGAGGAGAGACATTACATAAGAGCAAAAGCGTTCTCTCAAAGGCAGCAACGTTGCCCTGGAGATTCTTTTTCCAGTCTCCTCCTTCTCTGTTTCTTTTCAATAGCAATTTACTGGCAAGAAAAAGTCACCTCGAAATCTTAAAAACACACTATGTTCCCCCCACCCCAAAGACTAGATTCTTTGGAGCAGCAAATGAGGAATGGGGCCATTTTGGCACAAAGACAGAAGCTGACGCAGAATGAGGCTTGGGTTTCTGGTGGGACCACAAAGGACAGTTCCTGTTCTGAAACCCGAGAGATGGGCTGCAGAAGCCTTCTGGGGGCCAGGAAAACAGAGGGGGGAGCCCGTGTGCTTTTCTACCTAAGGAAAATGTGACCCTGGAAAACAAGACTTCTTTGTAGTCAAGCATTTTAGCAACTTGACAAAGATTTCCGTGGGGCAATACTACAATCTATAGTTTTTAGGGGATTTAAAGAAATTTGAGATACCACATGTGGATTCCAGGAAATCAGAAACCATAGTGTCACTTTGGGAAGAGTTTCCAATCCAATTTGAAACATCTAAACTGTGACCTAGCAAACAAAATCCCCATCAGTTTGCAAAGGTACGCGGCAGAGATGGTATAGAGGCAGACACATACTCTGAAATCTTAGCACTTTTTGGCTAAAAGATTTCTATGCATCAGACTAGAATGTATCCGATGGTTAGGACCCAGCTCAGAGTGGCCTCTCTTGTTTCCAGGAGAAACCACTGTCTTTTCAGACTTCTGTCTCATTGTTGGCTTTCTTATGATGCTCTCATGGAGCCACTTGCTTTGGACTCAAAAATACACTCAGACTCTTGATTCTTACATCCTGAACTAGCCCTTGAATCATAACAGCATGCAATGACTGGTTTAAAGGAAAACACTAACAAAATCTATTTTTACATTTGCTATTTTCATATGTTCCAAAATTTTGTATCTTGAAAGTGGATATAAAAGACATACTTGGTTTAAATTTTAATTCCCCTGTAGAGAAAAATCCTTCTATGATACTAGTGTTTCCTGCTATAAATACTCTGAAAAGTCAGAGAGGATACAAAGTGGTGACAGAAATAAATAAACATGAATATAGTCTTATAGTGTGACAGCCAACACTTCAAATAATCCTCAAATGAGTGTCTCGGCGGCGCACGGGCTGCCCTAGTTGATAATCTGGGCCACTGACATGAAGGGGGCAGGCCATTTACTGGGAACTGGGAGCTCTCAAAACGGTAAATCAGCAAACTCCCCTGAAGCAAGAAATCAGATTTCGTTCAATGAGCACAGTTTTCAAAGAAGTTCCGTATTTAAAGTACCCACCAAAAGCTGTCCAGCAAAGCAGATGAAGAGGATGAAGGCGAGCACGAGAAATGCAGCTCCGAAGGAGATCCCCAGAATGGACGTTCTACCAGGGAAACAAAAAGGCACAGGTTAGTGTGGGGGTAGTTTCCATTATTGTGGAAAGCCGTCAGTAACAGCCTGGGCTTCATTAGGACTTAAGGTAATGCGGACTTCATTCCTCACTCACCTTTTGAGAAATGAATTGGAGCTAAAACCAAAAACACGTCCAGAGAAAAGTGTGTCTGTGTCCATGATCATGTCTGATCACCTTGGTGATTCATCAAAATTGCCCTACAAGCGCCAGGTCTCTGCGAAAGCAAAACCGTCTTACTGGCTCTCTTACTCTGTCTTGATGCCTGGGCCGGGCCTCTTCCCCGGGAGGAGAAGCCTCATCTGATGCCCTGGAGGGCCTTGTGCCCGTCCTTACTCCTGGTCACTTAGGAAACACTGAGTCCTTGCCCTCGCCATGACAATCCAACCAGATTTAACTTCGTTCAGCAATCATGCAGCTAAATGTTTACTGAGGATCCCCCAGGATTTCGGGGACCACGGCCTTCACATTCTTGCCCAAGCTGATGAACATTACAAACTTCTTCCTATGATCACGTGAAACATTTAGTTACAATTCTCCCACCGACAGATTGCGGGTAGACAAAAGCGTTTGTAAGAATTGCATGCCTCTCTGAGACAACCTTTATTTTTTATTTTTAGTTTTTTAAAGATTTATTTATTCATTTTTTGAGTGAGAGTGAGAGAGAGAATCCCAAGCAGACTCCCCACTGAGCCAAGTGCAGGGTTCGATCTCACGTCCCTGAAATCATGACCTGCACCAAAATCAAGAGTCAGAGGCCTAACCGACTGAGCCACCCAGGCACCAGGAAACATCCTTTAAATCACTAAAGAGTTCAAAGCCTCATTTACTCCAAGGATAGAGTATTCAGGGGTATTAAAAGAGCTGAACCACAATGAATAATCCAAGATGAAATTCAAATGAGACATCCAAGGAGAGGTCAGGTGGTGCCTCAGACTGCAATGGAATCTTCTACCAACGAGGTTGGCCAGACACACCAAGGAGATTGAAGAACTGGCGCAGAGAATAGAGCGGCAACATGAATATCAGTGCATGGAAGGCTCCGGTGGAATTCAGCAACATGCGTGCGTAGCCATGAGTCCACAGCAAGGGAAACAAAACAGATAACCAGCGCTGTGGCCATCATGCTGGGAAGGTTCCACTCTGCTCAGTCTCAAACACCTCCTCTCTTACGAGATGATTTACACTTCATGCAAGGTCAACAAAAGCTCGGCTTCCAACCCAAACCTGAGCCTGACTCAGTGATGCACTGAACACTGAGTTATCTGCTAGAGTGATTCCCAGGGCTTTCGAGTACCTAGCCAGATAATGCCATTTGTTCACATTTTGTGAGGAACGCTAAGTCTCTGCGAGACAGGTGTATACACACCAAATACACCTCGTCCCACGCCAGGCTGTAACGATACAGACAAGTAAGATGTCACACCTGTTCTGAGCTGCTTAGAGGGCAGTGGAGGTAAGCACCATCTGCCCTTACTTCCCTTACCCAGAAGATCCTGCTTTCAGACAGCACTCCAGTCCTCAGGCTCTGGTCAGAAGCCACTGGTCTCACATCTCCCCAGTGCATAATCTCAGAGCCTCCTGGTTAGCCAGGTGGTGTCGGGGGAGGGGAGTGTGAAAGAGTCAACACCACAGAGGAATGGAGGCCTCCTGGGACTCTTGTGACTGGAGAGGGACACAGTATTCATCTGCTGGATTTGTGTTTGCCATCTTCCTTACCCATTTTTACAGGACAGCTCTGATAGGCTTTCTCTGATTCTGTGCTGCCTGGTTCCTTTCTGCTACTGAGGTAATATCAGTTTCATCAGGTTGAGTTCAGAAACATTACATCTTTTTCTTAGGTCCAAAACTGTTTAAATGGCACATAAGTGGTCTCTTCTAGAAGGTTTAGTAAATGTCAACTGTAAAACTAGCTGATGATAGTGATGGTGGTCATGGTGACGGTAGTGACCATGATGATAATGGTGATGGCAGTGGTGGTGGGGATGAAGATGAAAATGGTAGTGATGGTGATAATGACCGTGATGGTGGTGATGATGGTGACGGTGATGACACTGATAGTGTGACACTGATGTGACGTGATGTGATGAATCAGTGTCACTGATAGTGTGACACTGATTATCATGATGATAATGGTGATGGCGGTGGTGGGGATGATGATGGGGATCATGATGATAATGGTGGTGACAGTGATAATGACCATGATGGTTGTGATGGTGATGGTGGTGATGCTGGTGACGATGGTGACAATGGTGATGGTGAGCACAATGATGATGGTGGTGGTGAAGATGGTGATTGGTGATGATCATGATGATGACATGATGATACAAGATGGTGGTGATATGAAGATAGATTATTTACTCTGTGCCAAGCACTATTCTAAAGGCTTTATATGTAGAATTCACTTAATCCTCACAATAATCATGGATAGCATTTCCTATTATTACCTCATTTTACCAAAGAGAAACTGAGGCCCAGATTAGTTGAAACACTTGCCTGAAGTCGTATCTCTATTAAGTGATGTGGTCAGGATTTATGCCCATTCGGTTGTATTCCTGACTCAGATTTGGTTTTTAGGAGTGGACATGTCACATTTCTGCCTTGTTTATTGGCTCTATTTCTTGAGTCAATTTTGATAATTTTCCTTGAAAATTTAGATTTAGATTTTCAAATGTAAAATATTCTACATAATATTCTCTTTTAATTTGAAAAGTCCCCATTTTTGAAGCATTGTTTTTTGACCTTACTGTCCTTTTTCTTTTTCTCTCTAGATCAGACTTTGGAAGCTGTGCATGTTTGTTGAGCTTCACAGTGAATGAGCTTTTGGTTTATTATTAAGGTCTGGCATTCTGATAGTTTTCCATGTAATTAGTTTCTGATTTAAATTTTGACAATTGCTTCCTCCTTCTTTACACAAACTTATATTACTTTTTTCTCGATGGTTATTTATTGCCAATCTTTTATATTTTCTAATAAATGCATTTAAGTACATAAATGTTCCTATAACTACTACTTTAGCCAAATCCTACAGCTTTGGATTCGTAGTTACTTGTTCTTCTCTAAAAAGCCTGTAATTTCAACTTCCATTTCCTTTTAATACAAGAGTTATTCAGAAGTCTAATTTATAGATTCTACAAGGAGATTATTTTTGATCTGTTCCTGTTACTTCTAATTTCATTAGATTTGACCAGAGATTGTGGTCTCCATTATTTCTACTTTAACAATTTATTTTTCTCCTACGGTGTGATGAACATGATTTACTTTTATTGTATCTTACAGATTTCTAGAAATGTTATGTATTTTTCACTGGAAACAAAGCATGTTCCCTAAATATGCCTATTGTCAGAGCTGGGTGAGTTAGTCAGATTCCCAGTGGGCTGACTTAATGGTTCAATTTGGTCTGTCACTTTTAGAATATATTAATATTTCGGGCCAGGTTGTGGGTTTGTCAATATATCTGAACATTCTAATCGTTTCTCTTTATTTCAAAGAGATGCTGGAGTGCGTGAAGAGTTACGATTGTTAAGCCTTCTTCGTGACTCTACCATTGTACAAGTCTTTATTTTTCTTGTGCTGAATGCCTTCCACTTGATTCCATGTCATCAGAAGTTTTTACCCCTGTGAATTTCCTTTTCCTGTAAACAGTTTCCCAGAATAGCTGTTTTCCATCCTTATTTTTTACCTTTCTTGTCTTTTTAGTAAGATCTCCTATACCTAGTACAGAGGTGGCCTTAGGTTTTAGCCTCACTCTTTGAGCCTCTTTCCATGATAGGACATTTTAATAGACTCACAATTATGAAATTTGGCAATATTTTCTTAAAATGTACAGGCGAATTCACAAAGAAATCACCATGGTGGGAAGTTTTCTTTGTAAGAAGGTTTAAAAGACAAAATTTAATAAATTTAATGGATATATGCTCATTAAAATTTTCTATCCCATTATGTGTCAGTTTTGGTATGGTTGCTTTTCAAGGAATTTTCCCATCTTATGTAAATTACAGATCTTCTTCATCTTGAGTAATTTGTAATATTCCGTATTTATTCCATTAATGTCTGCAGGATCTGTAGTGAATCCTTTTATTCCTTATGTCATTAGTTTGGGTGCTCTGTGATTCTGTGATTATCTCTCTCTTTTTTGATTAGTCTTGCTAGTGGTTTAGAAATTTTTAAACTTTTTCAAAGAACCAACTTTTGCTTTATTAATTTCCTGTATTGGTGGGTTTTTTTTTTTTATGGATTTCTCCCTTCTTTAGTGTTTATACCCTTCTACGTGATTTGCTCATTTTTTTCTGGTTTCCTAAGTCAAAACTTTGACAACAAATTTTAACCCTTTCTTTTCTAATATAAGCATTTTAAAGCTACAAATTTCTCTCTAATTACTGCTTCAAGCTATACCCTAAACCTTTGGATAGGTTATATTTTGATATTAAAAATATTTTCTAATTTCCCTTGTGATTTTTTTTATTTGACTCATAGGTCATTCAAAAGCGTATAGTCTAACACTGAAATATTTGGGGATACTTTAGATATTCTGCTCTTCTTCATTTCTATTTTGATTTTGGTATGGTTAGACATCACACTGTAAGATTTTTTTTTTTTATCTTTCCAAATTTATTTCAATCTTTCAAATACGTCAAGATGCTTCTATGGCCTAGTATATATTTTGGCTGTGTTCCATGTGCAGTTAAAATCACATGTATTTTATAGCTGGGTTAGTGTTCTATGAATATCAGGTTCAAGGAGCAGATAATCCTGTTCATATTTTCTATATCCTTATTTATACAAGGCAAGCAAAGGGATATTAAAACTCTAATTATGATTGTAGATTTATCAAACACTTTGGTTTTTAACATTTCTTCCTTATATGTATTTCATAGCTCTGTTTTAGGCATTATGCACATCTCATGATTGAATGTTTCCTGATGATTTGCCTCTTTCATTATTACTCAATGTCTCTGTTAATATTTATTTCCCTTATGTCTACTTTGGTATTAGTATATGTACAGTAACCTTCTCATGTTTTTTAGATGATACATGTTTTCTCTCCTTTCAATTCTATCCCAACTGCCTTTTGTACTTAAAATGCATCCCTTGGGGTGCTTGGGTAGCTCAGTTGGTTAAGCGCCTGCCTTTGGCCCAGGTTATGATCTCAGGGTCCTGGGATTGAGCCCCACATTAGGCTCCCTGCTGAGTGGGGAGTCTTCTTCTCCCTCTCCTTCTGCTCCTTCCCCCTCCTTGTGCTCTTTCTCTCAAA
Source organism: Nasua narica (assembly GCA_028533885.1). Classification (NCBI taxonomy): domain Eukaryota; kingdom Metazoa; phylum Chordata; class Mammalia; order Carnivora; family Procyonidae; genus Nasua; species Nasua narica. Next base: position 133,182,236 of record CM052809.1, read on the forward strand.
TAAATACATAAAATCTTAAAAAAATAAAATTCATTCTTTTTCTACTGATAATGCTATTATAAACATTGGGGTGCATGTGTCCCTTTGAATCAGTATTTTCATGTCCTTTGGGTAAATATCTAGTAGTTCAATTTCTGGGTCATGGGGTCATTTTATTTTTAACTTTTTGATGAACCTCCATACTGTGTTCCAGAATGGCTGCACCCATTTGCATTTCTACCAACAGTGTAAAAGAGTTATGGAAAAAGCCCAAATGTCCATGGACTGATGGATAAATAAAGAAGATATGGTATAAATATATATATATATATATATATATATATATATATAATTACTCAGCCATCAAAAGAATGAAATCTTGCCATTTGCAATGATATGGATAAACGAGGGTATGTGATGCTAAGTGAAGTAAGTCAGTCAGAGAAAGATAAATACCATATGATTTCAGTCATATGTGGAATTTAAGAAGCAAAATGGATGAACGTAGGAGAAGGGAAGAAAAAGTAAAATAAGATAAAGAAATGGAGAGGGAGGCAAACCATAAGAGATTCTTAACTATAAGAAACAAACAGCATTGCTGGAGGGGAGGAGGGAGGAGGAAAGGATAATTGGGTGATGAGCATTAAGGAGGGCAGTTGATGCTTGGAGCACTGGGTGTTACATGCAACTGATGAATCACTAAATTCTATCTCTGAAATTAATAATATACTACATGTTAACTACATTGAATTTAAATACTAAATAAAGTAAGTTATGACTCTCAGACATGACTCAGGAAGAAATAGAATCTCTGAATAGACCTATAAAAGAGATTAAATCAGTAATTAAAACAAAACCCAAACCAAAAATTACTTGCAAAGAAAAGCTCACACCCAAATGGCTTCATTGGTGAATTCTACAAAACATGTAAAGAATTTTTTTTTTTTGTAAAGAAGAATCTTTACTACTTTTTCACAAACTCTTCCAGAAAATAAAAAGGTTGGAATGGTTTCTAACTGGTTCTATAAGGCCAACATCACCCTTATGTCAACTTCAGACAAAGATATCACAAGAAAACAAAACTGAGACCAATGTGTCTTATAAATACAGATATAAGAAACCTGACAAACTATTAGGAAACCAAACCTAGTCACATATAAAAAAGGATTATATAACATGACAAAGTGGGATTTATCCCATTTGAGAAATGCAAGGTTGGTTTAATATCTGAAAACCAACTAATATATAATAAATTATTTTAATAAAGGAAAAGAAACCCACATGATCATCTCAATAGCTGTAAAAAAAGCATTAGACAAAACCTGACACTCTTTATTTATAAAAACACTTAACAAACTAAGATTAAAAGGTGATTTCCTTTACCCTAATAAAGGCATACATGAAAAACCTACAGGTCACATTACATTTAATGATGAAATACTGAATGTTGTTCTCCTAAGATCATGAACAAGAATATCCATGTGCTGTGACTACTTCTGTTGAAATCACACCACAGTTTCTAGTCAGGGAAATTAGGCAAGAAATTGCAGTAACAAGCATCACACTGGAAAGGAAGAAGTAAACTTATCTTTATTTGTAGACGATGTGATTTCATACCTAGAACATTATGTCACATCCTGAGATTTAGATCCAGAGTAGCTCAAACCTGTGGCTGCCTAGTTCTCAAGTTCATAGCTCACCGGCACTTATGTTCAGATGGATGGACCTCTCATCCCAGGGAATAAGAAATACCATGAGGCAAAGTAACGGCTGGCCAAAGGCTCTTAATTATAACCGTTTATCCTGACTGCTCTATCAAAATCATGTTCAGGCTCATTAAGCATACCAAGATGTTCGTGTAACAGAATCAATTTTAATTAACATTCTAGTTGCAAAGCTGTTTCTTTTTAACACACAAGAATAATTGATTTATATACTCACTGAAAAGCAAACTTGACTCTTCCCTGTCATGAGGTGAGAACAAGTACACTTTTTAGTGATAATTTTTGACTTTGACACTTTAATCAAGTGTATTGTTACAGTATATGGAAAAGGCTGATTTGAGACAAGGTCCTTTCTCCTTTCTGTTCCCACCCCCCCCAAGTCAATTTATTGCTTACAGGTGGTCCTGACATGGGTGAGGAAGCACATTTGCAGGCAAGAAAAATCCAGCAGAAATATACATCCATTTTCCCCCAAATGTCTGAAAGCTGTATTAATGATAAACTCTTCCTGTGGGTAAATAATGGTATCTTTACCTGGAATTCTATTGAATGTGATGACTTCCATGTCCCTCCTCCCTCCATGCCCTCACCTCCTCCCCCCAAGAACAATGCAGGTTCTCCCATCAACACTGTTTACACCTGTTACACGGTGTCCTGCGAGGATAAGAACTCAGGGAAGAAGGCTTTTCTTTTACTGCAAGTTAGCATGCAGTCATAAAATCCCCTTTATCTCTCTCTTTTTTTAAGTGACAGGTAACAGAACTTCAAAATGAAAGGGAATTTGGTAAAAAAAAAATCAAAAGCTGAGAAGAAGAGGCATTTAAATATTCATCGCCATTACATATCATGGTAGCCTTTCTCTGATAACATGATTTAGAAGCTTTGGGATGTTCTGGCCACTTGAAGGTCCTGGGATACGGCAAAAGGGAGAAGGAGTTGTATTTGGTAGAGTAAAAAGCCTCCACTCCACAGCGACAATAAGGGCTGAAGATCTGAAGGTTCAGACATATTATTCCCCTGAAGGCCCACAGTCTTCTCTTTCTATACTCATTTCTTAGGTGAGCTCACCCCATCTGATGGATTTAAATATAACCTATATGCTGGGTTTCCCAAATTGTGACTCCACCCCTAGCTCCTCCATGAAGCCGGGACTTGCACACTCCCTCCCTCTGCGAAGCTCTACCACTTGGATGTCCAAGATGCACACCCACGTCTTTGATGTACAGAACTGAGTCCCTGATTCACGGCCCTCCCCACTGCTCTTTCCCCAGGATTCTCCCTTCCTGTAAATGGCAACACCATTTTCCCAATTACTCAGGCCAAACACCAAAACCAACATAAAAAACCCAGGGAACTCAGCTTTCTCTTATTGCTCATGTCCCCTCTAATAGCAAGACTTGTCTCCGTCATTCCTCATGAGATACTCCAGCGGTTACCTCCTGTTCTGCTTCTCTGGTGCCAACCACCACCTTACCTGGTCTTCCTATTTCTAACCCACTTCTCCCTGCAGAGCAGCAGGAACAATGCTTCTCAACATACCTAGATCACATCCTCAGCTGAGAACCTTCTGGAGCTTCCTATCACACTTAGCATCAGACCCAAAGTTCTCCCAATAGACTGGGAGGGCCAACGACACCTGCCCTCACCTTGCCCCTTGGACTCCACCCTCCACAGCTCTCACCTGGCTCACTCTATTCCCACCATCCTGGTTCTTTGAATACACTGTGGGTCCCAACATCTGGAATGTTCCTCTGCCAGATAGCCACATAATTCACATCTCAATTCGTTCGGGCCTCTGCTTCAATGTCACTTAATTTGTGATGATTTCCCTGGTCACTCTCATATGAAATATCACCCTCCACAGCCCCAGAGTATCCTATTCTGTCTTATTTTTTCTTAAAAGATTATCACCACTGAATTATTATATGTGTATTTGTTTATTACATTATTGTTGCACCTCCTACTAGAACATAGGTTATATGAGAGAAAGGGCATTTCTTCCCTTGCATCTCTAACGATGCTCAGTGTATGACAGCTCAGAATGATTCCACATGTAACACTGGGTGCATGTATGTGCTTCTATTATGGATTTCTATTTCTCTAACAAATGCTCAGAATATATCCCCTGGTATAAAAGTAAAGGTCCATGGCTTGTTTCATTGAGTGGAAACATGCTCAGCTCCATTTTTATTGTTATGATTCCTCCTTTCTTACCGTACCACTGACATACAGCTAAATGCAACACAAATCAGTTTTCATTCCTGGAAAGAAAACTGGTTTTCATTTTCCATTTTTTCATGATGACGGCATTTTGAGAGAGGTACCTACAGACTAAAGACTCCTTCTAGCCTCCCTTGGAGCCAGGTTCACAATGTGACCAAGATCTATCTTGGGTTGTAAACCAAAGTGTTATGAGGTAGCTTCTGGGAAGTTTCCTCAAGAGACGGCAGTTATGAATGCTTTCTGCCCTCTGCTTCTGGGTCTGTTCCTCCTTTTTGTTGCTCAGAATGTGGATGCTGCCATCTTAGAGAAGGAAGATAAGGAGTAAAGTCTAATGAAGGCAGGGATGTGTCCTGGGGGATCCAGGTCCCCTAAAGAATCCAAAAGATCGGAGTACCATGCTGTAATCTTTGGCCTTGGATTAATGGGGGAAAACTAAACTGCTAACTTACATTCAAGCTACTAATTGTGAGGCATTTCCCCTACTTTCTGATGACCTGAATCCACACCCAGGTATTGTTCATCTCAGCAAAAGCTATAAGGTTCATTTATCGTAGACAGTGAGAATTATCTCCTCCCTACTCCTCCCTTTCCTTGCCCCTCCTTCTCTTCCCTCCCTCTCTCGCTGCCTCTCTCCCTTCCTTCCTCCCTTCTTTCTTTCCCCTTCTATCTTTCTTTGGTATGTGATTTATACCAAATCACAATCAAAGGTAACTTACTTTCACAGTATCCAATATTTGGGCCCACCAATTTGGTTGCCCACCAAAGAAAACTGCCTTCATAATCGCTGTTTTCCCATCATTTGTGTTCAGAATATCAAGTCTACTTTCAATGGACATGAATGATTCTACCATTAAACTTTCTTCTATTTTTTTTCTCCTTTTTGGAGATAAAAACAAAATGAAAGTGATTCTTTTGAAATGAATATTAAAGAATTAATAAGCATTGATTATTCAAATAAATAACGGAATAAGTATCAAAGAATTTCAGTAGAAATAATAGATCTCACATATTTCAGATTATAATTATTAATTTTGCTTAGAATATCATTATCTTAATTTAACTTGGGCTAATAAAACACATGACATTTAACTAAATCTTATTAGAAAAAAATCATTCTTATTGTAATAATTGTCCATGCCTGGTTTAATCTACTTAGTTTGGCAGACAATATGAATAAAACTACTAAGAGTTGCAAAAACAATTCAAGGTTTGATCATTTTTGGTCTTTGAAGGTAGCTCACATTTCTGATAAAGTTAGAGTACAAGGCAGAGAGAAGTGAGAGAACAAGCCTAAAAAGAAGAGTCAACTAATAATTAATTACAACTATTCAAATTCTGAGACTAGAGCCAGATTCACGATTATGTGCCAAATAGGGATGACACTTGGTCCTCTTTTAGGTAAACCCTTCCCCTTGCTGCTACTTTCGAGGTCATGAATTCTTCTATTATTAGTTATTCATTCACTCATTCATTCACTCACTTATTAGTCATTTTGCTCCTTTTTCCAAAAATCATGAGGTAGTTTCTCCGAAAGAAAACAAACAAAACAAGAGTTCATCACATTAAAACGTGAGGAAGTGAGAAACATTATCATCCCAATGAAAATTATTATTTTTAGATAGATGAGCTCATGAGAAGAGAAAATACTACATATATAGAGGGTATTCACATATATATTCCGGCCACCTGTCCCGGGACCAGGCTGGGAGGGGAGTGTGGCGGGGCGGAAGAAGAGGAAGACGAGAATGAGAGTGGAACCGTTTTTGTATTCTACTCCCTACAAGCCATTTTGAGCTGCTGCCCTCACCTGACTCTGGGCTGTGACCCCGGGGCACCAAGCTCAGCACATGAGTCTCCCCCAGCTCTTGCGGGGAGAGGAATGCTATTTATTCAGTTTGGGGCAGGAACGTGAGGGCTGAGGGCTATTGATGCAAAACAGCCCAGGAGAAACCAGGGGCTAATACATGCCTCGGAGTATGAGATTTAATGTCTACCCAAGGCCGGGATGCTGTCAGGCATTTCCTTAATGGGAAATTGGAACTGAGCTCTTGAATAAAGTCAGAAGTCATAAACTGCTGTCCTACCAAGAAATAGGAAACATAAAAACTATGTCCAGGAGTCTGATAATTTTCAGGGAAGTTGACTAACTAGAGCAATGAGTGGAAGCAGAGTCATCCTGAAATGAGACCCCCAATCTTGGTCCATGTTAAGGGGTTAGTCAAATCCACAAGATCTGTTTAGTGAAGGGACCTGGACCTTGACCTGAATTTAACAAAATAACTTTGACTTGAACTGGTGAACCCCAGAGACATCTGGCAGAGAAAGACTGAAAAATATATCACAGTAATGCCTTCATAACTCAGAGTATGTGAAATCACCACAGACCCAAACCCTTGATGCCGGTGAGCTCACAGTTAAAATTACGTATAACCCAAGGACATGTGCCACCATGAGTCAGCAGAGAGACCACACAGCAGAATTCATGCATTTATACACCACAATAACAGAAGGAAATAAGTGCTATTTTCATACAATATATTTATACAATTTCATACTTTTATTATGCTAATAAAGGAAAAGAAAAAAATGGAATCCTTAGGTAAAATAAGGAATTATAAAAAATTCAGATTTCAAAAGAACCCAATAGACGTCTTAGATATAAATAATCACTGAAATTATACACTCAGTGTGGTGGAGGGATTCACGAGAATGAATGCAGCACAGAGAAATGAAGAGGTGTAAGCTTTGAGGAAAAATTATAAGATTGGGAACAGAGAATGAATAGCACAATATACAATTAATAAGATTTCAAGGAAGAAAAAGTAAAGATAGAAGGAATATATAAGGTGATAATGTCAGAAAACTGCCAATCTGAATTTTCAGACTGAAAAATCACACCAAGGCAATTAGGTAAAGAAAAATAAATCCACATGGGGAAAGAATATACTGAAACCCCAGGGGGGGGAAAAGCACCCATGGAAGAAGATAAATTATCTAAAAGGAAATACAACGGGATTGATAGAAGACATTTCATTGTCAGCAACAGATGATGAAATTGATGGAATATCATCACCATAAGATTAAGGAAAAATAGTGGTAACATAGGATTTTATACACAGCTAAGCTATTATTCAAGAGCTAATGTGAAATAAAAGGTAGATAAAATATTTTAACATAAAGAAAAAAATAGGAGCTCTTGCTACTCACAGACCCTCAATGAAAGAACTAATAAATGAAAGACATCAGCAAGAAGGGAAATAAACTTGGAATAATTTTTTTAAAAGATGGTGACTCTGAGCAACAAACTGAGGGATTTGGAGGGGAGGGGGTAGGGGGTGGGCGAGCCTGGCGGGGGGTATTGAGGAGGGCACGGATTGCATGGAGCACTGGGTGTGGTACATGAACAATGAATCTTGGAACACTGAAAAAATAAAAGTATTTGGGGGTAAAATATGGTGAAATAAATAAGGGGATTAAGAGTATAGTGGATGAGCACTGAAAAATGTATAGAACTGCTGCATGATTATATTGTATACCTGAAACTCACATGACACTGTACGTTAATTAGGCTTTAATAAAAAAAGGCACTGATAAGCAAATAAATTGATAAAGAACAAGAGTAAATCTAAATAAATACTGACTATGATTACCATCCGGAACAGAAGTTCTAAGAAAAATTATATAGAAGATATAATGATTAAATGCAGAATATCTTAATACTATATATAGTTATATACATACATAGTTATGTATGTACATACATTTTACAAATGTACATCATATATATGACTATTAAGCGTGTATATAGAAAGAGAGAGAGCATGCGTGCACATGAGGAGAAGAGAAAAAATGAGATCCTAACTAGTAAAGGAAAAGAAAAGACTAAAGAATGATGATCGATCCTTTTGAAGTTAGGAAGTGGGAAGCTGTACCAAGAAAAGCAAAGTAATTGAAATGTAAGAGGGAAGAGTAAGTACATACATACATCAGTAACAAAATCAAATACAAATGAAATCATATCACATTAATATATCAGAAAAAAATACCAGATTGAATAAATAAAAAAATATAAATAGATGCTGTCGAGAGGAGACATACCCAAACAATAATGGCTTCAAGAGTCCAGAAACGTATCTACAGAAAGTGTAACATGGAATTAAACTTGCACAGTCTGGATTGTGTGCATATCATGCTCTGTACTTTGCTGTATCTTTGAAATACTTCACAATAAGAATTGTTTACAAAGAAAAAGATGAGGACATGAGCATGGAAAAAATGAAGGAAGAGGACATTATAATACAATATAATATAACATAAATGTAATATGAAGCAAGCATAGAAAGTTCTGGTCTCAACTCTTTCCATCAGAAGTGTCCGCAGACCTATTCTGAGTTCTGCCAAAGCCTCACAAAGAAGGAAGTGCAACCAGCACAGATTTCACAATGTTGATGCTCTAAATCAACTTGTTGCTCAAAAGAAAGATACTAATTGGTGATGATGTCTGAGAGAATGAACTTGGAGGGTCCTCTTAAAGATACAACACATAGAAGAGAGATAAGAAAATAAAAGGAAAGACAGAGACATCTCCTTGATGTTTTCTGAAAAGTGCAATACCATGAATTCTTTGTCTTGGTCCCTGGAAATTTTTGGCTTCATTGGCAACATCTTTGAAAATATCCGAGTAGTGGAATTATTGGATCATATAGTAATTTTATTTTTAATTTTTTAAGGAAACTCCCTACTGTTTTCCATAACGGCGGCACCAATTTGCAGTCCCACCAATAGTGCATTAGAGTTGAAAAGAAAAGAAAACAAAGAAAACAAAAACACTAATTTGAAAGGATATACACACCCCAACGTTCATTGTAGCATTATTTACAATAGACGAAATACGGAAGCAGCCCAAGTGTCCACTGATAGATGACTGGATAAGGTTCATGTATTAAATGGAGTATTACTCAGCCATAAAAAAGAATGAAGTTTTGTCGTTTGTGACCACACGGATGGACCTAGGGGCTAATTTAAAAAACTCTGAGAAAGACAAATGCCATATGACTTCAGTCATACGTAGAATTTAAGAAACAAGACAAAGAGAAAAAAAGAGACAAACAAAAAAACAGATTCTTAAATACAGAGAACAAAATGGTGGCTGCCAAGTGGATGCAGGTGGGTGGATGAAGGAAACAGATAAAGGGAATGAAGAGTACACTTATTGTGATGAGCACTGAGTAATGTACAGAATTGTTGAATCAGTATGTTGTGCACCAGAAACTAATAGAACCCTGTATATTAATTAGACTTGAATAAAAATAAACAAAATAAATGTACAGCATAAAAAGGAAATATTATGCAGAGTAATAAAATGGATGGTTTGGGAAAAAAAAAGTCCTAGTCACTTTCTTCTCTTCTAGTTCCTTCTAATGGGTGATCATCCCTGTCTTAATTATGATGTAGGAAATATAAAAATGTTCATTCAATAGGAAGATGCAGAAAAACGAGTGAATTTATCACCTAAGAGTAATAATAAGGGCCCACTTCCCTTGGTAATCATTCCCCTTATATAACCTTTTTCTTTTTTTAAAGATTTTATTTTATTTATTTGACAGAGAAAGAGATCACAAGTAGACAGAGAGAGAGGGGGAAGCAGGCTCCCTGCTGAGCAGAGAGTCCCATGTGGGGCTCGATCCCAGGACCCTGAGACCATGACCTGAGCTGAAGGCGGAGGCCTTAACCCACTGAGCCACCCAGGTGCCCCCCTTATATAACCTTTTTAACGCCCTTCGGCTCTATCAGTCAGTAAGCTTTGTGTACAGGCTCAGCAGCTGCTCTCCTGGGACTCGGAAGGGGTTTAATCTGTTATCTTTTCTTGGGTTGTAAAACGGATATTTTGCTATGGGGAAATTTCACTGAAGATTTTGTAAGCTTAGAAGGAGATCTCCTTTGGTCCACATATTTCAATGCAAGTTTACAGGGGGAAGAGGAAGTTTACTGGGAACCTCCTCTAAAAGGAGGCAGATAGCTTGGAACAAACACACGTGAGTTATACTGTGACTTGTTACTTCTACAAATGCCTTGGTGTTGCTTCTTGCTCAGAACCACGTCCTTTGGGGCGCAGAGGGGAAAGGCAGACCATTTCTCTCTAGTTGGCTCAACGTCTTCGTGAGACAAAATGCAACCCAGCCTCGCAATTCAAGTCATCCGCAAATGCTGCTGAAGTTAAGTGCAAACACACAACTAGATCCTACTAGGTTGAAAATGGTTGCTTTGGCCTTTACAGAATATTGCTAAGTGCAAAGAAGATTTGTCTTAAAAGTTTCTTTCTATACCCCCTTTTTATTGAAAAAAGGACAAGAGTTTCGTTTTCTTCTTCTTTTCTCTTAGACTATAGAATGAGAAAGAATCCATTACTTTAAAGAAAGTTGGTTGCCTTCTCTGGTGCTCATGAAGAATGTATTGAGAGAAAGGCAATCTAGCAATCCCAGGGTGACCAGATGTTCACCCAGAGATGGGACTAGGAGTTCACCCTGAAGCGTGCAAGTATTAAATCTGGCTTCCTCAGTTTCTCCCTTCTGAATCCAGGTGAGCTACACAGTGACCCTATTGCAACCAGAAAGTTTGCAGAGAATGGACTTCAGGGAGAAGGTGAAATCAGAAGGGATGGGTGCGTATAGTGTGCCCAGAGCAGGTTTTGTCCTTTCTTTTTTTAAATTTTATTTTATTGTGTTATGTTAGTGACCATACAGTACTTCTTTAGTTTTTGATGTAGGAGGATGGGTGAGCCCAGTGATGGGTATTAAGGAGGGCATGTATTGCAATGAGTTCTGGGTGTTATACACAAATAATGAACCATGGAATGCTACATCAAAAACTAATGAAGGGGGGCGCCTGGGTAGCTCAGTGGGTTAAAGCTTCTGCCTTCAGCTCAGGTCATGATCCCAGGGTCCTGGGATCAAGCCCCATGTTGGGCTCCCTGCTCAGTGGGGAGTCTGTTTCTCCCTCTACCTTCCACTCCCCCTGCTCCCCCTGTGCTTGTGCTGTCTCTGTCAAGTAAATAAATAAATAAAATCTTAAAAAAAAAAAGAAAAAAACTAATCAAGTTTTTGTCCTTTCAATACACAATAATTTTATCTGTTATTAGAAAAAATCTATAGATTTTGCTCTTTCTGGGTAGTTTTTGGGCTGCATTTCTTCCACTGGGCATCAGAGTAATACAAAAATCAAGTCAGAAGATTAAATTTATTTTTTAAAAAATCCCTTTAAGGTGAATCAATATGTTCACAATTTATTATTGTAACTAAGAATGAACACGGGAGCCACTTAACTTCACAGATACCGAATGAACTGCTCCTTCGCCCCCCCTTCTATGACCTTCTGTTTGGAAATCTGCACTCTATTCTATCCCTTAGTACACCTGGGCCCCCCGAGCACGATACACTGGGCGAGTCCCACTGGAAACCGTAGGTACTTACTTCGGTAATACTAGAATCTGCACAATGAAGATGCAGAAGAATATGAGACATGCGCAGGTCACGTAGTACTTAAACGCTGGCAGGGCGGTGGCTCGGTACTGAGGGGACAAGAAGGAAACCATGAGTGCTGCTCTCCGAGAGAGGGGCTGAAACAGTCGGCGACCTACCCGCGGCTACTTCACGCATCACATCTGTAAGTCGCAAATGTGGCACAAAACAAGCTAAAGACAATGGCGGCTCATCTCTGGCAATGAGTGCTTCCTCCCTCCAAATGAACTATGAAAGAGCTTCTTCCCTAAACCATGATTTTTTTTCCCACATTTTAAAATTTTATTTATAAACCATGATTTTTAAGAGTCTAACTGCTCCAAAACCCATTTCCAGACCATTGAATCACTCCAGCAAGGACAGCGAGCCCCAGACCAGAGCGACGAGTGAGTGAAGTGACGGCACCGGCGTGAGCCTCACAGGTGCCCTTGGTCCCCTTGCGGGTCTGATGCCCACGGCCATGTGGGGAAAGCAGATGACTGATTGAGCTCACTTTTGAAGAATATTTTGGAAATGCAATTTCCTCATTTTATTTATTTATTTATTTTAGTCTTTTCTGTTATTATTCATTTCAATGCTACTTGGAGGTAATAAGGAAATTTGGGAGACAGAGAAGGCCAGTAGCTTGTTCCAGGTCTCTGATCATTCTCTGGGCACGTCTGGACCTGGCTGATGGTTACCAGAAGAGCAGGCTGGGGACAGGTGGGCAGAAAGTGAGCTCAGAGTCCAGTGCGGTCTAAAATTTGCCTCAAAGTTTGCCCTCCAAATATGTACCACCAGGGGACTGTCGGCAAAAGCTGCATTTAAAAATGATGAACACCTTCTGTTGACTTGACTATATTTTGGTACATTTTGAGGCTTGATGGCCAGGATAACTTGCATGCTGATGAAGAAGCTATATTTACATAATTGCAGAAATGTGACTATATTCTATGCATTCGATTGCACTCTTATCTTTTACCTTCTTCTGGGCTTTCTGTCAAGATATGAATTGGAATTTCCTTGTGATATTAATAAAGGAAATGGATTTCTATCAAGCAGGAATCATTTAACATTTAAATAATAAGTAACCATCGGTATCTGTAAAAGTTATTTGACGATAAAATGGTCAATAATAATGATGAGTTCTATCAAACGTCCACTTGGTAAATCGTCTATAGTGAGCATCTTGACTTAGAGGCAGACAATTGATCTCATTGATTGCTAACACAAAAGAAAGTCTGGGAACAACTACAAAATCCAACCCGGATGGATTCTGGATATTCTATTCAATATCTGTAAAACAATGAACAGAGTTTCTCAAGAGCATTTTAAAACCAGTGCCATGACTTCTGCCATTAATATAGTAGCTTGTTCAAACCAAGTCTGTAGTTCCAGAGTTGGATGATAAAAAATTATCTCTACCTTATTCCTTTTTCTAGATCAACACACACAAAAAGGTAAATATGATAAAACTGGCCTAGAAGAATGGTTGCTTTTTCAGCAATAATTACTTAATTCGTTTTTAGCAAATGCACGTTCAGCATGTCCAGCCCAAATATCTGCTTATTTACTTGGACTTATCATAGCTATTACTTCAGGGGTCACAATGTGAAAGTATTTGGGTGCAATAAATCCTGAGAAGTTTGGGGTCTCTAATTCTCCCAAACAGATGTTGAATGTAACTCCTCTTTTTGTTAAAAAAAATTAAAGTGATTTATGTAAGAAACTGTAAATTTATCCCTTTCTTCTTGATTTCTTGAAGGATTTTGTTTTTTTTGAAAAACTTTTTCTAAGAAAATAGGCCATCGAGAGAACCAGTTATGAGCTCCTGTCCCCTCCCCTTAGTCCCAGATCTCAGATCTGCTGCAAATGCCATCCCCACCAGGAGCGCTAAGGAGGGTGACTGGCCAGCCAGAAACTCAGATTTTTTAAAATTCACACTTCAGAAAAAAGACTGATGAAAAAAGTAGCTTACTTCTTTTTCTAGTATTTTATTGTAGAACAGGAGTGAGATTCTCTGAATGTCTTCAGACTTGAGCCACTGCCTGGAAATAAAAAAGACAGACATCATAAAATCAAACTTCCAACCAATGATCTGAAACTTAAAAAAAAAAAATCATGTGCATTCTTCTTTATTGTAAATCATCCAAAATTGAAGATTTTTTTTTTAAAAATGCATAATACCAAATAACTAAGAATGCAATCTAGGACTAAAATAGGATGTGCAAATATCATATTGTTATTCACATATGGCCCTCCTTGGGAAATTAGCTATTACAATGCAGTTGTGATACCAAGTTTAAACTCACACTCCCCAAATTAAATAACAAGAGAAATAAATCATCAAAGGGATTCAAGTTCAGCAGTAAATTTATTCCCTGATGTTTTACTGAAATCACATGGTAGCTTCATCCACTGAAAAACATGTTTCATAGAGAAGCACCATTTTTCTTAGCTTATAGCAAGGAATACATCAGAGCATCAAAACCACTTAGATTGTCCTCTGAGTTCTGGGAGAGACAATCCTGTTTCCTTCACACTTACTGAAAATATTTTTATTTTCATGCCTTGCATTTCTATAAAGTAAATAATTTTGCTTGAATGCATTTTCAAAAATGGGTAAAAATACTAATACAATAAACAATTGGTTCAGACTACTAATGTAGCATGTTGATACAAACATAAACTCTCGTGTGTAATACAAACATATTCCCTCAGCTGTTGGAAAGTAAATAAAAGTGACACGAAAGTACGCATTCTTAACACACTGATTGACTTTTAGAAATTGGTTTTAAGTAGGCAGCTGAGATAAATGGAGAGCTTAAGGACAGAACTTTTCTCTAGAACGTTGTATACACTCGCATGTGGCACGGCGATACCTGATGTAAGCCCCAGCCACCCGGGCACATGATGCCTGGTGCAGTCCCACCCTCGGTAACAAAGCACACGCGCATCTGATGACATAAAGATGCGTGAAATAGAAAGATACACACTCTTACGTTCACGAGTATAGGAGTACAAGGAAAAACTGAAATCTGTATCAAGAAAAAAAAATCTAGAAATAAATACAGCAAAATATATTATCAACTGGTTTGAGTCATTACACTGAGGAATCTACTTTTCTACTTTCCTACTTCTCTTAAATAAATACTTCTATAATAAAAAATAACCAGAGTTATATATGTATATGCATTAGATATGTGTATATAAAATGCATATACGTGCATATATCTACAAGTGTATATGACCATATATCTATATCTATTTCTTTTTTTTTTAAGATTTTATTTATTTATTGGACAGAAAGAGAAAGAGAGTGAGAAGCAGAGGGAGAAGGAGAAAGTCTCCCCTCTGGGCAGGGAGCCCGATGTGGGACTTGATCCCAGGGCCCCAGGATCATCACCTGAGCTGAAGGCACATGCTTAACCCACTGAGCCACCCAGGAGCCCCTAGCTACATCTATTTCTATTTCTATACGTATATATCAATATACAGGGAGAAAGAGTATATATATATATATATAAACACACACACACATATGTGTATATATATACACACACATACACACACATATATATACATACAATATATATATATTTATTAATATGTATAGGACGTGAAACATAAAATTAGGTTTTATATAGATTTCTAAAAAAATGTTCTATCTGTTCCAATACTTATCAATTCACATGAATTTCTTAATGAGATGTCTGGTCAGATGTCTACGGATTTCGGCTCCCTGAGGTTTATTTGGGAGATCGGGATTTGAGGATCCAGGAAGGAAGGCCAAGTCAGCTATTACATTTGACCTTGTAATGGGCAAGTACAGCCAAACCTGCTGATACTGGATCAGGGGCTGATGCTTCTCATCAGGACTAATGACACGTTAACACAAGGTTAACACAGCACACCTGAGGGGGAACACCTCCAGGCCTACCCGGACGGCCCCGGGCCCAGACGCTCACACTGCGCGGCACCGTGAGGGGCTGGGCCGTCCCCCAAACCCAGACTACAGACGATGCCCTTTCAACAGAGGCACGGAAGTCAGTAACGTGTTCTAGAACGAGTGCCATTTCAAGGGAGAGCTACAAAAATACTTTTTGGATCAAGGTTATAAATAAGCTTTAGGTATCGGGGACATAAACTTTTCTTGAAATTTCTTATGACCGCGCCAGCCGCAGAAAGGTGGTATTTTCCTGTCTGCTGAAACTGGAGAAACTAAAGGTTGGTGGATAGCGAGAAGAGCAGAAAATAAAACCTGGGATAAATTTTAACTATATTCATTTTCAGAACTGTGTACTTGTTATGAATATCAAACTATGAATGATGTATGCAGGTAACTTACTCAAAACAGTTTTTTCCCCCTTTATCGAGAAAGAAAAATCCAATTTCAAAATGCCCCTGCGTAATCTAAGATCGGAAATAAAAGAGTGAAATTTAGGCAGCCGAAGTAAAAGGGTCTCCACGTCAATTAGCAGAGCCCCGGGCCCGGGTGGGGTCTCTGTCACCGGCCTGTGTCCTGCAGGGAGACAGGAAGTGCTTCAGGCCAGGCCTCACCTCCCGGTGTCCCCAGCACTTAACACTGAGTTTCCTCAGCCAGGAGCCCTAGGTTCTTCCGAACTCTTCCTCAGAAGGAAGGAGATTATTTCTCCCCACAGGCCTCACCTTCATGGGTTCTCAGAGATGGAGCAGTCCCGGTCACCGATTTGCAGGAAACTCAGACATTTACAAATGGGATTTGGATATTTGGAATAGGCAAGATTAGCGGCTGTTGATCTGGTCAAATATTTTTAGGAATTGGAAGTACAGAGAGGCAAAGAAGGGAAGAAGAAGGAAGGGACAGGAGGGAACGTGTCCTGACATCGTTCTTGACCCAGATGGCAATGGGATCAAGAAAATCAGCCGCACTCCTGCATTAGACAGTGAGTGATCCTCTACTAATTCATCCTGATTTTTTTCATGCAAGGCCCAGGCCAAAGGAGATTCTAAATGAGACCCTGACTTGTGTGAGGGGAAATGAGTACATCCACATCCTTACCCAGAAATATTCTGGAAAGTAAGAATGTAGGTTCTTACAGAAAAAGAGGACACTAAAATAGAGAGAAGACCACTTTCCTACTGTTACGGCCTGAAGGTCTGTATCCCCCCAATTCGTATGTTGAAGGCCTAACCCCCAGCATGGCTGGGTGTGGAGATGGCCCTCTAAGATGGGGCCCCTATTTAACCAGGGTTAAAAAGAGTCATAAGGGTAGGGCCCTAATGGGAATATATGGATGTCCTTATAATAGGAGGCACCAGAAGCCCAGCCTCGAGCAAAGGCCCTGTGAACACAGTGGGAAGGCTTCTGCGAGTCAAGAAGAGGGCCTTCCCCAGCACCCCACCCTGATATTGGGCCTCCAGCCCCCAGACCTGTGAGAGGTAAATGTCTGTAGTTTTGGCCCTCGGTCTGTGGTCTTCGGCTACAGCGGCCCCACTGAACACCTGTCTGGGCTTCGGTGGCCTTGACTGTGTGCTCAGGCCCTGGGCATTGGGGAAAGATGGTAATCGGGGACAAGTGAACTCTCTGTGTTCCTCAGCTCTGGGGTCTGAAATCCTCCAGTCCGTCTGTCCTGCCCCTGGGCATTCGCTCCGTCCATCATACATATTTAGTCTTGGGGTGCACGATCGTCTCACCTCGCCAACCTGGACTAGGTCTGAATCTTGGGCACCTTGCCCTGAGATGCGTGCGTTGGTTTCTCTTCTCTCCCTTGGGGCTTTGAGAGGTGACCTTGTGCCGTGTCGTGGATGCCAAGCACGCGCTGCCCCTGCTCAGCCCCTCACAAAATGCCTGTGAAGGGGGTAGATGAAGGCAGACCCGAGAATCTGCGTCTGACACACCGTTTCCTGTTTGCTATGGCTACAGGACACAGTGGGATGGTGCATCAAGCCCCAAGTCCCCATGGACTCCTCCAGACGAAACTCAAAGATCAGAAGGACATCAGATGCAGGAACGAGAGGAGGTAATGAGTCAGGCCGAACCGAATGGGAGTGAAGCTAATTAGGAAATACATGCCAAGTAGCTTCCATTTCAACAACTTGCCTTCTGACTTCTGAGTCCAGCACGACATCCGTCCCTGTTTCATTTCATGTTGGGAAAATGACCACCTAAGCGATTACACCAGCGTTAAACATCACCTTAGAATAAAGCGACACGGAAGCACGAAGGTATTCACTCAACACGTATTTGAGTAGGAAATGATCCAGTACAAACAGATAATCCGAAAGCACCTCGAGCAAAATAAAGCCAAGCCAATGATTATGATTTCTAACGACTCCTTCGGTAGGAACACTCTAAAAGGTGGGCAGAAAGG
Source organism: Nasua narica (assembly GCA_028533885.1). Classification (NCBI taxonomy): domain Eukaryota; kingdom Metazoa; phylum Chordata; class Mammalia; order Carnivora; family Procyonidae; genus Nasua; species Nasua narica. The sequence goes on from CM052809.1 coordinate 133,200,011, forward strand.
TCTTTGAAGCAGGTAGAGGTCCTGCAGGAAGGAGTGCTGGGCTGACTTCATGCGGGCTTTCTATGATTACCGTAATTACTGTAATCGGCTAACTTTGTCAGGAACGAGGTGTTCCCTTTCTTCTGATGCTGTGTTTTATTCTGGACGGTCCCAGACAGGAGGTGTAATTCCCTCTGGCTGAATAAACATATCTGTGCATCCATCCCTCATGCAATCAGGGTCTCCCTAGGTTTTGGCTGCAGTTGCCAAAAGATTCCAGGTAAATAAGTTTCTCGGGTTGTGATGTGTTGAGGTTTCGAGGAGGGGCAGAGAGGAGGCTGATTTTTATATTGTTTTTAGGGCCCGGCAATGCAGAGCATTTATCTGGGCACTGCTGGCACGTCCTGAGCACTCCATGACAGGTGGAAGGCTTTCTCTATTTGGGGCAGGCCAAGGGGTTCTAGACAGGTGTTAATTCCACATGCAAGCATGTGGGAATTGCAATTCTGGCCCAGCCCAGATACTTGATGGTGTTTCTATGCAATCACACACACACACACACACACACACACACACACACACACACCCCATATACACATACATATACATTCATGTGATTCTTTCATAAGCCATGTAAATATTTCCAAATGATTGCTTCTAAGGAACACCCTGGAATAGGTATATATTTTTCAAAGCCATGTAACATCATTTTGGAAGCAAGGAATTCAAGTGAAAGTCATTCACACTTTTCATGAGTCAACTTTCGTGATAAAAATCAAAGAGTCTGGTTTCCGTAAGGATGAAAACTTTTTCCTTAAGGCTTTTCATTTGGACCTACTGACGCGTTTGCTACAATTTAAATGAACGAACCCTCACTGAATGTCTGATGGCACCGGGCACCGAATGGTCACCTATCTGCTGCCCTCCAGGAGGCCAGCCGGGACACATGGACCTAACGAGAATTCCAAGGCCAACGAATGTAGTCATTATATCCAGGCTGGGAAAGTTAACACCTTCTTTAATTTCCCCCCTGCACTTCCTGGACCGTTTAAAACGCCAACAGCAATTCACAGACTGGAGAGACATTCACAGACTTCATGAACTCATAGACTGAGTGGTATTTTTGTCCCCCAAAGTATCTTCCTCCCGCTGCTGCTCTGAATTCAGATTCTAATGCTCCTAGCCTTTCTTCGACAACCTAGAACCCTGGTGCGTCCACGTTCCCGGATTGTGCTGGGGAAGTAATGCATTTTGAATAGAGAGTGTTGCATAATAACAACTCAGATTTTCCCACATGGCATTCTTATTGATCTTTAAAAAGTATTACTTACTGAACACATTTTGCTATGATTTTTCTCTCTATGTTTCTATCCCATGCTGTTTTTCAGTAATCTACTTGGAGAGCGTTTCTTAGGCAGGAATGAAAAATTTTCTAATTATCAAAAGCCATTACTAAGGACAACGGAGGTGAATGGAACGAATAGCTTCTAAAAGCATGGCTGTGTCATGGCAAGTATTACAGAGTTTGTGGTGAAATTCGTGGAAAATACGACACGGTTTTCAAATAATAGGGTTTGAAATAAAAAATGTATGATAATTTAAGATCACGAGGTACTCACTTTTGTGCATTAATTCCATCAATTGCTTGAATCATCCTTTCATTTAATTCTTCTTCAAATCTTTTCTTTTGGGACTTGGTTCTGTATGAAAAGGGAAACATTACGAGAGAGAATGTGACTAAGCCAAATACGAAGTCCATTTTTCTACGATGTCGAAACCCCTGTTTCATTCTGTCCATTGGACAAAAAAGAAAGAAGGAAATGAGAGTTGAGAAGCAGCCTTTTCTTTATTAACATCCAGCCCCTCCGTGGATTGAGCAAAGCGACTAGAGTTGGCGATAAAGAACACTTTACTAAGTGTTGCCTTACAATGTAGTCACTGAGAGTGAAAAGACACCAGGCGTTAAAAAGCAACACTGGAGATAAATACTTGCCGTTTGTGATAAAAGAACTTTCTGTCCTAAGGACGCATTAGCCCCTGATCTGTTGCCTTCATAAACTTTATTTATTGACAGAGCACACTGGCTTTGGAAATTCCCCCAGCGAAACTTGGTAGGGTTGAAAAAGAAACAGTTGCTCCTTGTTCATGTTTCTCTTGGTCAGTTTTCAAGAATTTGCAGAACCACAGTCTTCTCTGAGGGATATCAAAGCTTCATTGTATGCATTTAAAGTTTCCTCAGTATTTGAAAGCACCCGTCATAGGAAACCCCACATATATTTGCACACACTCAGTTGGTCTTAGGAGCAAATGATCTTCAACCATAATAAAAGAGGCCTCATTAATAAATTAGGCCAAAAGAATGAGCTCCCCAAGGTTAATTTGACCATTCGCAGGAGAATGATATAAAGGAGAAATCTAAAAATAATCTCTATTTTTAAAAAAAATTATACATCTGCTACAGGGCGTAAAAGCACACGCGAGGCCCCATGAAGCTGGCCTGGCCCAGCAGAATTGAGCACCTGGAAGTCACCTGGTCCAATGTGGAGCAAGCCCTCAGCTTCTCTGTGCTCCACGGGGTGGGGGTGGGGGGCAATTACTAACCGGACAGGCCTTCTACTCTGGGATGACGGTAACTGTTCTGATTTCAGAACCGCCTCGAGATACAGATGAGAATAGCAACGTCCCATTTATCTGTCATTAAATCTCCCGAGAGCAGCATGAACGAGACGGACGGGCCTTCCCATCATCCCGTCCCCGTCGGCGGGTTGGTGCCCTGAGCTCCCTCTTTCTTGAAACAGGCCCCAGGCATTCCTGGTTCAAAAGCACCGTGATCCGAAGCGATCCACCTACAGATATGAGCAAACTGAATGGAGAGGTGTAAGCCTGCCGAATTCTAAGGCTTGGAAGAAGGCACATTCATTTTTACCGTTCTTTTTTAAAAAGCACATTACTTCAGCAATCACTCTCATTCAGAGGCCAGGAGCTACTTCATGTCCTTTGCATCGGCCCTCTGCCCATGCTTGAGTTGGGGGACTTCAGTTGGTGGCTTTCTTTTTCACAAAGTCTTGCCAAACTTAAGAAGAGTGTAGGTCCCCAGGGGCTCCCAGGAAAACCTAATCCTTCCGTGGTATGCCGGGTGCTAACCAGAGCACTGCCTCCGTGAGTCGGTTGGAGGATTAGTTTACGGAATGCCCACACAGTTCTCAACTCTGTATAGGGGCCCATGGAGTAGCCGAGACGTGTGTGTATTATTAGACATCGGCTGTGCTTACTATCTGGCAAACAATTCTTTTTTTTTTTTTAACAGTATAAAAATGTTTTATTTCAGAATAATTTTAGACATACAGAAGAGTTGCAATCATGGGATAGAGAATTCCTGTGTACTCTCCACCCAATTTCTCCTAATGTTAACATCTAACATAAGCATGGTACAATTTTCAAAAGTAAGAAATTAACTCGGTATAATACTGTTAACCAAACCACAGACTTTACGTGGATCTCACCATTTTTTCCACTAATGTTCTTTTATTGTCATGTCTCAGTCTCCTCTAATCTATGTGGATTACTCATTATTTCCATGTCTTCCATCGCCTTAACTTTTGCAAAGAATATTTTCAGGTATTTTGTAGAATATTCAACAATTTTGATTTGCATGTTTTTCTCAGGGTTAAATTAAGGTTATGGAATTTAGAGAAGAATGCCATAGAAGTGACTGCTTTATTATATCATATAGGGAGTCATATAGTATCAAACTGACTTATCATTAGTGATGTTTTCTTTTATCACTTGGGTAGGTGGTACCTGTCAGGTTTCTCTACTAGAAAGGTACTATTGTTCTCATTAATAAATATTTTGGGGGAGATACTTTGGTTCCTTTGTGTCTCATGTCTCATTCACTGTCGTTGTGGGATCCCTGCTATCGTGAATGATAAGACACCTACGGGGACTAATAAGCTACCTCTGGGGATTTGTAATTTGCCAGCTCGGGTTTTATTCCTCAGACATCAGGTGTTTCTGGCTGTCTAGTCTATGATTCTGCTGCTGGGTCACCCTGCTTTCCAATGTCCTTCCATTCTTCCCCCCGAGTCCCTTCCCTGACCGTCCTGCTCCCACGGCCGGTCTACTGTATCCGAGGATGCGGGGAGGAGGTCAGGAGTTATCTCAGAGAATGTTCCATCTCAGGGCATGCTGGCTCAGCGGCCAGGCTGCAGGGTCAGGGAGGTTTTATTATACTGGCCCCTGGGGGAAGCCAGGACGTGTGAAGACAGCCCCAGCGAAGCTGATTCGGAAGTGGCACTCTCTCCACGAGCCCCTGGGGCCACCACCGATCCAAGAACCGCAGAGGAAAGTGGAATCCATACGGAAGAGGCTCCCAGCAAGGCCGGCAGGACAAGAGAGCAGTTAGGGGCTCAGAACGGGGGTCATGAGGCCAGGGTGCAAATCTGGGCCTCGCCTCTGCCAGCCGTGTGGCTCTGGGCATTCTCCTAACCCCTCGCGCCTCTGTGTCCTCCCTCCTAAAATGGTAACTGCGTGGCGTGTAGGGATGACGTGAGATTTCTCCGTGTGCCTGGTAAGCCATCAAGTGATGGCTTACTGTCATTGTCTTCCACACATCACTCAGATCGGACAGCCGCTGCCCGCATCACACGGGCCCTCCACGAGGCATTCCCATGCTAATTTCAGTAAGCAGACCCTTGAAGCAGAATTTCAGGGAGGACGAGATAGGTAACAGAAGAAATGCGGAACATAAAGCAAAAAGGTGCCTATGAAATTTCCGTGGATAGTCTCCTGCAGATGTGCTAGCGGTTTATTGGGTGGAAGAGTCACACCTTCTCAAGGCATCTCACAGGGTCCGAGATGTTCCTAAATTAGTGCACGTTCTCTTTAACGTGCCACTTAACCCTTCAAAAGCCCAAGAACTCAATAACCGTATAACATAGGACTCTAAGTATTATATCTCAATATTAAAATTTCAGATGTGACACAAAATACAAATGAGAGCTCATTACAACAAATGAAGGCACATAGAAGATTCTGGAATAAGGTGCACTCTTTGCAAGGATGTGGCAGGTAGCAATCTAATTGTGTTTAGATATACTTGGATAGAGTGCATTTTCTATAGAATAAACTCACCTCTCTGTAGGAAAAGAAAGGCTGACTTAAGTTTTGGGCTTTTCATTAATTGTCCTAATGACTTCAGTAAGAAATACTTAACTAAGTCTGAGCCCAAGAGCTAGAGGAGCATGAAAAAGGGTTAGTGTCGTCATTCTGTGGCCGATGGTGACAGGGGCCTGGGGACACTGTGTGAAGCTTTTCTCTTTGAGCAGGTTGACAGGCCTCCTTTTCACTATAGAAAGGCTGGACTTATCTTGCTTTTGTCTCTAGGATTCCACATACACACACAAAATGTAATTTTATGTAATATAACCGTTTAAAGAAAATTCATTTTTTTACCACATATTAATATTAAGAAGAGTCATTTTTAGGAAAAACAATTTAAAGTTCTAATGTGCTTACTTGGTGCTGTTTTCCTTTTCCCTCTTTTAAACCTATAAAAGGACACTGATAATTATATTTTTAGAAGCTGGAAATAATCTCATGAGCTTTTTACAAGGAGTTGCTCTTTTTTAGAAGAAATGGTCTTCCGAGTTACTCTAATTAATGATAATCACTTTCAGAAATAAATTTTTTTTAAAAAAGCCTTTAAAAATCAGAAAGTACAACAAATTCCATACCTTAAAGTACGATTTTGAAAATTATGCTGCCCCATTGGCACATCCTATTTTAAAAAAGACAAAACAAGAAAAAGGTTGTTAGTTTCTAAACACGTACTTTAGAGAATGACGTTGCAGCAATAATCACGTATAACATTATGTTTTCTTTTATCAAGGAAAGCATCATTTAGGTAACAATGATCCCCATGGAGAAGAGAAGCTTAATGATAAAAGTGAAAAAGAGGAAATCCTCCGTTGATACTCAGAATGTTGGTGTCATCTCTAAAGCCTGGATGTTGGAAATACTAGGGTTGTTTTAAAACGGACATTCTGATATTTGCAGATGCGATTTCAAACAAGGGCCTTGCAGGTAACTGTTAGTTACTGTAGAGAGCGTACAAACCTCTCTGGCATCAGACAAATATTAAAAAGTGCCTTAAACATGAAAAGCACCACAAGCATTATCCCTGAATTGGGCTGGTAAGAAACCATGGCCCTCGGTTAAGTAGGTAAAATCACCACTCGATCCAAAAAGAACAAACCGACACATGGGGGCTGGTAGCTGCTGAAAAAGGACAGAGACAGAGACGCCGATCAGGGTTTATCAGTGGGGGACACGCTGCCCAAGGTTCAACACACTTAAAAAAAACCCAGAAGATCCGTTTTTGTCCATCTGTGGCGGAAATTAAAAGTTGAAACAAAGCTGCTCCACGCAGCAACGAAGAAACTTTTCTTCGGTGCTTCATCTTCCGTTAACATTAGGGGCTGTATTTATTTAGCTGAGTGAGCGGGAAGGTATTTTTTAAAAATTAACTAGACTCCAAGACTTCTTAGGTAAAGTGTATGAGCTGCCGAGGCGAGCACATATCACATAAGGTGAAGTGATGCATTACGCCCAGCTCTGTCAAGGCTGAATCGAGAGTGCAGTTCTGGAGAGGGGAGTAAGTGAAAGAGATGACTTCCAGCAGTGACCCTGTTGGACCCTGGAATGTATCAATAAGAATGAGGCTGGGGTCTTTCTCCAAGTGAGTATGGGACACAGCAGACATACGGCTTTCTGTGCTAAACAGAGCCTTGCGATGTTCTTAAGACTTCCTCTCCTGGGGGTGCCGGGATGACTTAGTCTATGAAGCATCTGTTTGGTTGCTTGTTTGCTACTCAGGGTCTCGCTCGTCCCAACAGACGGCAAATTGCTCTTGGACCCGTCCTGGGGGACTCCCTGGTCAACCAATGGATATGGCCTTCTGTCAGATCACATTTACTTTTTAGTTGGGAAAAAACACGAGGGAAGTTGAGAGGACACACCTAACGAAGTCAAAACAAGAACATGGATCTGGGGGCTTGGATGTTGTCACGGTGGGCTGCCTGGAGGCAGAGGGCGCAGGGAGATTGGAAGAGTTTGCTTTCACCTGACAACCTGATGGGTCTCTTCTCATCAGCTGATGAGGATTAGGTAACATTCCTTTGTATTTTTTTTTTTTTAAGATTTTATTTATTTATTTGACAGAGAGGAGAGAGATCACAAGTAGGCAGAGAGGCAGGCAGAGAGAGAGGAGGAAGCAGGCTCCCTGTTGAGCAGAGAGCCTGATGTGGGGCTCGATCCCAGGACCCTGAGATCATGACCTGAGCCGAAGGCAGAGGCTTTAACCCTCTGAGCCACCCAGGCGCCCTCCATTGACTTTTTTACCTTAACTGTATCCCTAGTACAATTAATGCCATTATACATGAAATTTTACTCAGAGCTCGTTTTAAAAATCTAACAATGCTTTGGGGATTATTCTAAGTGCTTCGCTTTAGTTACTCTTCCGGCCCCCTGTGGGTCTTTCTATTTTCTCTCTGCCTTTCAACCATCATATTGAAAGTGTCCCTGCTGGAAGGTGCTTTGGCACTTGATGAGCTGTTGGAAGCCGGAGTGATGTAAGGAGCTCCCCAATAGAACGTTCATTGCCACCGACTCGACTTGAAACATGCCCGCCATGGAAAGACGGTCTGGAGGTGGCACTTCCAACTGCAAGGGCATCACGCCTTCATTTGCTCTTTGATGAAGATGCCCAGGCTTTCTACTTCATAAGCAAAAACAAACAAAATGCCACGACAAAAAAAGGAAAGAAGTTCAACTGTATTCAGTTGCCAGGAACTGAATGAAATACCAAGCAAATAAAATGGTCCTAGGTTATAAAAAGTCATCATGCAAAATCGTGCTGGTTCAAACCCTTAGCGATGCAAGCCTGGCCCTCCTTCACACCCAAAGAGCTGTTTGCACAGGCCTCCCTGAGGGGAAGGGGAAAGCTCGCTTCATTGCAGACCAAAGTTATTTTGGCAGGAGAAGCCTGCCTGTGTTCGGGGTACCGGCTCAGGCCTGGCGGTCTGGGGCTGCGGGGCATGGGGGGCGTACCGTGGTGCTGATCTTGCCGTTCTCCGTGGTCATACTGTCTCGGTGATGCAGGTGTGCGAAGGGCTTGGCCGCCCCCCAGGACTCCAGGTACCGGGTCATGCGCACGGAGGCCCTCATCTTGGCTCCATCGAGGGTGTGGCGAGGTCTGAAGAGGTGAGGGCTCCTTCGTTCTCCCTTGGGGTGAGAAGCAAAGCATTACCCCTGACACACCGAAGGGGCCATCCTTCTGCCTGCTCCCTTGCCCAGACTCTGGGATTCCTCCCACGTTGCCCCCTCGCCCTCTGTGGCTTCTCGCCCTCCCTCCTCCTGCAGTGGGACTCGTTTCCACTGTTACGAGCTCTTTGAGCTGAGTGATTTTTTTTCCCAGAGAATAAAAGACACCTGGAATTTAAACTTAGGAAAAAATAATAGCCATTTTAATGGGCGTTTTTACAAAGTAAATTCTTAAACAAGATAGGCTGCTCTGTTTCAACTTTTTCTTGACAACTGCGGTTTCCTAAAGGGGCAGCTGCTAGAGATCAGGGCTGTTGTCTGATGCGGAATGGTCTTACGAATCCACGTTCGGGTTTTCCGGGCCGGGACACAATGTTCTCTGCACACGTTTTTTTTGGCCTCCTCCCTCCGCCCATCGCCCCACAGTCCTTCCTGACTGACACACGCCTGTCGCCAGATCTACCATCAGGTGAGCTGGACGTGTGTCTCCAGACGTGGACCTGGAGTTTCAGGGAGGCCACCACCGGTGAGCATCCATGCCCTTGACCTTGTTGATTCTGCGAGACTGGTGTTGACCGTACAGAGGTGTTTCTCGCTAATAGACTGCGCCGTTTACCAGCTGTGTGATTTGGGGACGTTACATAACCCCTGCGAGCTTCAGATTCTTAACCTGTAAATAGCCGTGATACTCATTTGGCAGGAATTTGAGAAGGGCTACAAGAAATGCGAGCTGGAAGCCCTTGCTTGGGCCTGACAGAGTAAGAGACGGCTCCTAACTCTCCGGGTGGCCTGGCGAGACTTCCAGGTAATGGAGGAATCTACTGCCTCTGCCCAGAGACACTTAGAGGTTAGTCTTTTAGAAATTTCTTCCTTTCCTTCTTCCTCTATGTTCATCCTACTTCATCTCATTAGATTTTTATCATCCGAAGCCCTGAGCAAACCGTTTTATCTTTATGTGGTTTCCCAGTGGCCAGGGTGGGCACATGGAGAAACTTCTAGAAGCATCGTGGACTAACGTATACATTCCCTAACACTGATTACCCAACACAGAGACAGTAACCTTACCATAGAAGCAAGCAATTCATTTCAACTGTTCCTTTAATAAACACTTTAGGTTATGATTATAAAACATGTGCCGTAATCGAACTGTCATATGCATTTAAAGTGGTTCTAGGGGCAAAGACCAGCCAAGCATTCGATGGATTCTTGACTAAAAATACTTTTAACTGTATCAGTAATTTGTCCCTTTCTATCTTCATCACAGAAGTCACAGGTTAATTATAGACCCTTCACAGTACTGACCTTGGGGTTGATTACGAAGTAGGTTTTCACCAGGTGCTGTTTTAAATATGGGTCTCTGATGTCACCGTCTCCTTCCTCCACTTTATAAGCGCCGTTCAAGTGTTCCAGGGTGACCGAAGAAATGTGAACACGTCTGAAATTCCATTTTAAAACCACAGTCAAGATAGATAAGGATAAACATGAAGGTTTTTCTATTTACTTGTGATTTCAGAAATAATTTCTTTTCTCCCAAAGGAAGGAAAGGCTCTATGTTCTTGGTAAAATGGACTGTAATACAGGTTTATATTTTATTAAACAGGGCTTTGGAAAGATGCAGGGCAGAGGTCACGAGATACTAACCTTTTGGGCTTCTCTGCACTCCCAGAAACCTGCACGGTGGGTGTGGTGAATTACGGCAAATAAAACTCGATCACATGAAAGTTCTGTGTGTGAGTGTATTTTTTGAAACACACGCCAAAGGCATTTCAGGGAGTGTGCTGATGTGTATTAAAGTACGGATTTTTTTTCTAAGTGCTTGCTATCACGCTTCTCCAAATTATAGCACGTGCATCAAAATTCTCTTGTCTGAACTATGCTCTTCTAACTGGAGGGCAATGGTACCGTTTGCTCATTACACTAGCACAGGCTTCAGGGGTCACCAGTAACAGAAATGCCACATCTCACTGCATTATAAAACACCTTTCATTAGGTCACGATTCACACATTTGCAAATAAATACAAGTAATTCAGGATCCGATATCCAGAGTCTTTGCCCATGGGTCCTGGGGTGGTGGAATTGAGACTTGAGGGTTCGCGTTAATCTAATTCATGTGAGGGGCTGCTGGGCAGGAATCACGGGATGCTGAGAGAGGCACCAGAAACCGTCAGATACCCCGCATAAGGTTGTCAGTCAGTCTGCTTCCCGAGCATGTCTAACCGTGTCCACAGCTTGAAGGGAGAAACCCACACTGGCCTTACCCAGGGACCCCTCCAGCTTCCATGTGATTGGCCAAGGTCACGTCATGTGACCACACATCATACTGCCACTTCTGCAGACCGATCACCCCGCAGAGGACGTTCCCAGAATGCACTCCCACGCGCATGTTGATATCCACTCCAGTGGCGTCCCTCACTTTCCTGAAGAGAAGGAAAGAAGCATCACCATCTGGAAACACCCTCTTCCTCCTTTGACTCTTGGCCAATTTTCAGGGCACTGTGTTACTCAGAATTCTTCAGGCTGTTGGAAATAGAGTCATGACTCCCTCCTGTGGCAGAAGATTGCTGCTCTGGGCCAAGAGAAAGGCTGTTTCTTTCTGGTTGCTTCCAGACTAGACCACGGGCTCTACGGCCCTGGCTATGAAAGCCACATCAGGCTGGATTGTTGGTGCTGATGCAGCATTTCAGCTGTAGCTTTGGCTTTTCCAGCAAATATGTGTATCAGGCACCTATCACGTGGGGACACCTGCTCCACACTAGAATCATGTGACATTGCCTTGTACTGTCAGAAACAGTCCAAGATGCCATCTACGATTCTAGCACTTAGCACGAGGCATGTCCCCAGTAAATATCTTCTGCTGGTAAGAGACAAGGCACCGTATTTATGAGCCTAATGACTTTAGCCTGAATAGGAATTTCTCAAATAAACTAACCATGAGTTTAAAGCATTTCATTGTGCACAATCTTTAACAACAATAACAACAAAACTCTTTAAAAAGTCTTAATCATGTGTAAGGGAGGTATCATTAAAAAGAAACTAATTAAAAACAGTCGTTTTAAAAATACTTTAGGACCCAATCAGTAACTCATTTACAGAGACAAATGAAGAACTTCCTTTAATGGAAAATGGAAAAGCTTATTTATTTCCGCCAGCTAAATGTATTTATCCACCAAATATTCCTGCAGAAGAAGGATACAGGGAGGTGTCCCTAGGTACATGGAGAGAATTTCTCCAGAGCAAATGTGGAGGGAAGCGATCATACTGAAGGGAACCCAGCAGGGCGAAGGTTACCAGGTGTGGGCCGCAGTAAATAAGCATCTCAAAATGCCAGTGGCATGGATGTCATGCTTCAATGACACAGTGGCACCACTTGAGCATGCTAAAAGTGTTAAGAAGTGACAAGAAGAAATGGATCTAGAAATGACCTCCTGAAAAAGGAATCTACAGAGCTGTTCCCTCCCCTCCCATTCCCTCTCCTCCGATCCCATCTTCCTTCCCTATCGTTCTGCTCTTTTTCATTCACAAAAAAGATCACAACCTATTTGGTACCACGCAAGTCATGCAAACCCTTCCCTCCAGCCCACATGACGGCCCAGAGCCTCAACATGACACTGGAGGGCTGCCCCCGTCACTCTGTCCTCTATTGGCTTATGGCTGCCTGGGCACCGTAGGGGTCCTCAACTCTGGGCCTTTGCTCAAGATGGCTCCTCTCTCTGCTGCCCATTGCCCTGAGCCCGCCCCCCTCCTGACAGGGCTCAGGCATCCCGGGGCCAGCTGGCATTGGATTTCCATCAATGGCGGAGGCATGACTTCATCTGGGAAGGCTTTCTGATCCCTCCTTCTAGGTTGATGTGGTCACCCCTCCTCGGTGCTCCGGCCTCCCTGAGTGCGGTCAGCCCTCTCTACCTGTGTCCTCATCTGCTCTCCGAAAAGCAGCCCCGTGAAGACACACACCTGCATACTCATCAGGGGCTTCAGGGTCTGGGACAATGTGGGCACTGGATGTAAGGTGACTAACTGACACAGGTCATTTCTGAAGGATTCTACTGTGCTTCTGTCTTTGGGAGCTAACGATCCTGAAAAATTTGCCACGGAACCCGTAATTGTTGTTAAGGTTTTCTGTTATTGAGAGAGAACGGTTCCAACCACATGACATTTCTGTTGACCAGATACGGTCAGTAGAAAGTCAAGAGGGAAAGAAGGAGGGACAACACACCCTACATTTAGCCATTTTGACAGAACTGACTGGTGAATGATTCAACTTTTTAAAAAAAATTATTTAAATTCAATTTAATTTACATATATACCGTATTATTAGGTGCAGAGGTAGAATTTAGTGATTCATCAGTTGCATAAACGCCCAGTGCTCGTCACATCCACTGTCCTCCTGAATGCCCATCCCCTAGTCACTCCATCCCCCTACCCACTCCCTCCAGCAACCCTCAGTTTATTTTCCAGATTCTCTGATGGTTTGCCTCCCTCTCTGTTTTTATCTTACTTTATTTTTTTCCCTTCCCCTATGCTCACGTTTTATTTCTTAAATTCCACATATGAGTGAAATCATTTGGTATTTGTCTTTCTCTGTCTCATTTTGCTTCACATAATACCCTCTTTTAAAACCATCTCCACGTCCTTTCTGTCTTTTTTAGACAAGTGGGCTGGTCAAGGGTTCAGATGAATTGACTAACCACATCTTTTAATGCATTTGGATGCAACCCGTGTGATCTATGGAAAAATATCGCAATAGTTGCTTAAAGCTTCTGCCAGTAAGAAACAATCACTCCAGTTTAAGTGGAACCCTTATCACTTACAAAGTCGGGACTCTGCCTATTACCTCCTTGATTAAGAACAGTTTACATTTTCATGACAGGGAAAAAGAAATCTCTCTTAGCACTGGGAATATTCCAAACTGTAGCTGACAGGCTCTGTGGCAGTTCTTTAGCTGACAGAGAACGAGGTGCCGAACACGTGTGGAGGCCCAAACACGGAGGAAAAGTACAGCCACGTGTTCCCGGATCCATGTTGCTGGTTCCTAGGAAAAACCTGAGGGAACCTGGTGAAATTCCAAGTCTGAGTGTACTCTTTCTCTCTTAAAAAAACAGAATTCTCTTATTCATCCTTATCCTATGGTTCATACATGGGAATGGAAATACTTGCATTTGTATGTTAGAAGAAAAAAGAATTCCTAAGATTTGCTGAGATGCCCTCTCTGTTCCTGCCCTTTACAGAAGGTGCCAGAAGATAACCTATTATGGATCGCTTTGTCAAATGCACAGAAGCCGAACAGGAGAACGTAACATAGAATGTGGATGCCCTTGGTCAATGAGTGAAGAGCACAGATACACAGCAACCATTGCCTGAGCTGAAGCTCAAGTTTGGTTAGAAGCAAGAGTTCTGGAAAGTTTCCTCAAATCCTCTAACATTGCTGAGATTCTGGACATGAGATATTACCTCTGCATCCATCATGGATGGATAAATAAAACGCAGCATACCCACACAATGGAATTAACTACTCCACTGTTAAAAGGAATGAAGGACTGACACATTCCACAATGTCGATGAACCTTGAAAACATCGCACTATGTGAAATAAGCCAAACACGAACCAATAGATATTGTGTGATTCCACGCATGTGAAACATCTAGAAAAGGCAAATTCACAAAGACAGAAAGTAGAAAAGGGGTTGCCAGGGGCTGGGAAGGGAGGGGAATGGGGAGTTACTGCTTAGTGGGTATGAAGTTTCTGTCTGGGATGATGACAAGGTCCTGGAAGTGGACTGTGGTACAGGTTGTGCACATTTTAAATGTGCTTAACGCCACTGAGTTGTACATGGAAGAATGTTAGGGGGTGATAGTTATGTATTATTTTACCACGATAAAAAAATAACAGAAAAAAATACTACCAACGAGCTGGTGAAATGCCAGTGGGCAGAATGTAAGTATTCTTTCTCCTAAAAGCTCTTCAACGTGCTGGAATAATATAAACATAACAGAACGGGGAAAGAGTTGACCCAAAAGCAGAAATCAAGCTTCAGTAATCCGATATATTATTGTGCATAATTGTGCATAATAAGCACATTAAAAAAAACCTTTCTCCCACCAGAACCCATTTTGTGTGGTGTTGGAAACCTACACTGAGATTGCCTCCAAGGGCAGGTTATATAAATTTGAGAAAACCTGTTAGTTTTACTGATTCGATTCACTTACACTGTCTAGACCCACAGTGCTAGAAATAGTTAATTACTTCTGAAACAAAGTAAAAGTATTTTTCAAGTCAGAGAAGATAAATGAGTTACTCGGGGGAAGAAGCAGGAGGGACAAGGTGATTCCCACACTGACTAATCTTCCCATCTCTGTTCTTTCTTCAATTCCACTTAGTTCACTTGCCTCCGAGGCTGAATGTCCATAGTGGTCTGTGGTCACTGCTATGGACCCAGAGGATCGGGACCCCTGGGATCACCCATAATCACCGGAGGCACTGGGGGTTCACTGCCTCTCTCTGGACAGTCCTGGGGAAGCCACCTGCAAACCTTTTCAGTTCACTTCATCATGTGACCCACATACATGGTGGCTAAACACGTGACAACCTGACTTGCTCCTTTCCCTCTGAGAGCCCCGTTTACACCTGAGACGAGGAAATAGGGCATCCACCACATAATTCCTGTCCCGTTTAGACGGACAATGTGTGCAGGATAGGGGACAATCATTTGACTAAAATAGGCAATCAAAAAACCCAGTACACTAAAATCTTTCAATCATATAATCAACGAACAAGAGCTTTTACCATTTATAAGAATATTCTGGCTTCGGGGTGCCTGGGTGGCTCAGTGGTTAAAGCCTGTGCCTTCAGCTCAGGTCATGATCTCGGGGTCCTGGGATCGAGCCCCACATCGGGCTCTCTGCTCAGCAGAGAGCCTGCTTCCCCCTCTCTCTCTGCCTGCCTCTCTGCCTACTTGTGATCACTCTCTCTTTCTCTCTGTCAAATAAATAAATAAATAAATCTTTAAAAAAAAAAAAAGAATATTCTGGTTTCTATCACGGGCATTACTAAAGAAGTATATTATGGCCCCAGTAACAAAAATTAATTTTGTACCTTACACTTTTATCTGGTACTTGTCACTGTAATATTATTTGACATATGGATAGCTTCTCCAGAATTACGATGAAAGAAACTATAAATATAATTCAGAAAACATACTCTATGTATATAAGCTGAAACTAAATTTATAGAGTTGAGTATTTTTGACTTGAAAATGCAGTAATTTTGGAATTTTACAGGAACTGCAATCTGGTCATGGAAACTACCTTCTCCCCGACAACTTGAGTGTAGCCATATTGTTAGTCAGAAATTGTTTGTATGGAAGGGCTGAATCGCTAAATTGTACATCTGAAACTAATATACTGTATGCTAACTAATTGGAATTTAACTAAAAACTTAAAAAAAAAAAAGAAACTGTTCCTCAGATGGTAAGAGCACAGAGATTTTCCTTAAGATTAGAGAAGATATTTATTTTTCACTTTCTTTTTTTTGTTTATTAACATATAATATATTATTTGTAGAGAAGATATTTCAATAAAAAAAAATCACTTTGGAAACAACCCAAACTCTCCTTGCCTGCAGATTTCTACCTCAGTCTTACTGTAATCGAAGGCTAACCATAACAATGCAAAACACTGACCGAAGTCCTACTTTGGACTGAGTTACTAACATACCAATATTTGGGTCTCTGTACACTTATATTTAAAGGCTCAATAATGGGGGCACCTGGATGGCTCAGTGGGTTAAAGCCTCTGCCTTCAGCTCAGGTCATGATCCCAGGGTTCTGGGATCGAGCCCTGCATTGAGCTCTGCGCTCGGCAGGGAGCCTGCTTCTCCTTCTCTCTCTGCCTGCCTCTCTGCCTACTTGTGATCTCTCTCTGTCAAATAAATAAATAAAATCTTTTTTTTTAAGATTTTATTTATTTATTTGACAGAGCGAGAGAGCACAAGCAGGCTGAGAGGCAGGCAGAGAGAGAGGGAGAAGCAGGCTCCTTGCTGAACAGAGAGCCCGACATGGGGCTCGATCCCAGGACCCTGGGATCATGACCTGAGCTGAAGGCAGAGGCTTTAACCCACTGAGCCACTCAGGTGCCCCAAAATCTTAAAAAAATATATAAAGGCTCTGTGGTGGGAATGCAAGTTGGTGCAGCCACTTTGGAAAACAGTATGGAGATTCCTCAGGAAATTAAAAATAGAGCTGCCCTATGACCCTGCAATTGCACTACTCGGTGTTTACCCCAAAGAAGCAGATGCAGTACAAAGAAGGGCCACATGGACCCCAATGTTCATAGCCGCAATGGCCACAGTTGCCAAACTGTGGAAAGAACCAAAATGCCCTTCAACAGATGAATGGATAAGGAAGATGTGGTACATCTACACAATGGAA
>CM052809.1:133216834-133253598 GCA_028533885.1 Nasua narica
GGACATTCTCAAACAGTTAAAAAGGATGCTACTAAGCCTTATACTTACTTTATGGCTTCACACATGTCCAGCCCCATTTTCACACAGTTCTTGGCGTGGTTCGGGAGAGATATAGGGAGTCCGGACACACAGTAGTAGCAGTCTCCCAAAATTTTTATTCTCATGCATTCATTCTCCTGGAAGAAGAAATCACAGCATTCAGTTGTGCTCAGATTTTCCGAAAATCATCAAATGCTGGTTCTATTAATACCATCACAGTGACCTAGGGTCTGGGGGGCAGAAATGAGCACCGGTTGGGTTTCTCTTCATGACCCAGCGAGAATGAACCACCCTCATCCACACGCCCATTTGCCAAAGCAGGAAGAATTAGGAAAAGGGGAAGGAAAGGAAAGCAGACAGAATGTTCTAGAAGGATTTACTCTTAACAGTAGCAGAGAAGTATAATGACAGGATCATTCTCTCCAGCCCAAACATCCCAAGCACTGACAGCGAAATGAGATCTTCCATGCAGAGCAGAATCTTCAGGATAGTGAATAATGATCAGAACTCAACTGGAATTAGAATCGCATGTCATTCCCTACTATGCTCATGGTGTTCTTCATTTACTTTATTTCTTTTTAAAGATTTTATTTATTTGTTTGACAGAGAGAGAGAGAAAGAGAGAGAGAGAGAGATCACAACCAGGCAGAGAGCCAGGCAGAGAGAGAGGGGGAAGCAGGCTCCCCACTGAGCAGAGAATCTGATGTGGGGCTCGATCCCAGGACCCTGAGATTATGACCTGAGCCGAAGGCAGAGGCTTTAACCCCCCGAGCCACCTAGGCACCCCTCTTCATTTATTTTAAATCCAAAGCAGATTCTTACCTGAGAAAGTAGCTTCTGATAAACATCTCCATAATGCAATAAGTCACCATTCAACATTGCCAAGTAATTTAAAACTTAATTCTGACCTTAGGTTAAACTGTTCTAATATAAAGTGGTACTCGTTATTTTTCTTGGCTAGGTGGTTTTTATGTTATGCTATTGAGATTAGCTTCATTCATATGCCTGAATCCTACATGCATTTCTAACTTTTCTCGTTACTTTACAGGGATAAAAAAAAAAAAAGAAGAAGAAAAAACACCCCCAGAGATGTGCCAAACACAGATCTTTTCCTTCTTAACACTAAACATAGGCTTATGTATAAACTGAACAAATCTGAAATAATAAAATGAACATAAGATTTTCTTGTTCTTAAGTATGTGTGAGGTTTGTTGAAGATTTTGCACATTTCTTTCCCCATGTGATAGAGAGCCCACAAGCTAGGGCATATTTTCATACTTACCTATGGTGCTAGAGATGATGTGCTTACTAATTCCTGGTTAAAAATCTCAAAAGTAATAAAAAGGCAAACAATTACACACTCCTAGGGCTTCCACCCCATACTTCCTAAATAGATATTCTGAATCTAGAACATACGAGATTAACAAAAGTGAATTCTCGGCAAACTTATCAAAGACCAGTTGACCATATACACATACGCGTGCGTTTCTTTATGGGCCTCAGTTCTGTCTCAGTGGTTTGTGTGTGTGTTTCTAATGCAAGGATCACACTGTTTTAATTACGGGGCTTCGTCATTCATTTTGAAATCAGAAGTGTGATGCCTCCAGCTTTCTTCTCCTTGCTTAACATTGCTTTAGCTATTTGGGGTCTCTAAAAAAAAAATTAATTTTTTTTTTTTTGTTTGTTTCTGTAGAAGATGCCACTGGGATTTTGATAGGAATGGCATTGACTCTCTACATGCTTCGGGTATTATGGCCATTTTAGCAATATTAGTTCTTCCAACTCGTGAACATGGGATGTCTTTCTATTTACTTGTGTCTTTTTAGATTTCTTTCATCCATGTTTTATAGTTTCCCGCGTACAAGTCATTCATTTACCAGGTTGAGTTTATTCCTAAGTATTTTATTCTTTTTGATGCTAATGTAAATGGGACTGTTTTCTTGATTTCCTTCTCAGATACTTCATTATCAGGATAAGGAAATGCAACGGGTTTTTGTACATCAATTTGCAACTTAACTGAATTTGTCTATTAGCTCTTTTTTAAAAATATTTATGTATTTGATAGAGAGCGAGAGCACGAGTGGAGGGAGGGGCACTGATAGACGGAGAAGGAGAGAAGCAGACTCCGAGCTGAGCTTGGAGCCTGACACAGGGCTTGATCTCACGACCTTCTTGACCTGAGCCAAAAGCAAGAATCGACACCCAATTAACTGAGCCACCCAGACACCCCTCCATCTATTAGTTCTAACATATTTTGTGTATATTTTAGGGTTTTCTACATACAAGGTCATGTCATCTGTAAACAGAGAGAATTTTATCTCTTCTTTTTTGATTTGGAAGAAGATTTTACTTCTTCTTTTTTGATGCCTTTTATTTCTTTTTCTTGCCTAACTGCTCTGGCAAGGACTTCCAGGATTATGTGGAACAGAAGTGGTGGGCGTGCACATCCTCGCTGTGTTCCCAATCTCAGAGGAGGAGTTGTCAGTTTTCCACCACCGAGTATAATGTTAGCTATGAGCTTGTCATATATGGCTTTGTTTTGCTGAGTTTCTTCTACATGTTATCAGTTAAGCATTTTTATCATGAAAGGGTGTTTAATTTTATCAAATGCTTTCTCTGCATCTACTGATCATGTAATTTCTAGCCTTTATTCTATTAATGTGGTCTATCATGTTGATTGTGTGTTGAACCGTCCTTGCATCCCAGAAATAAATCCCAGTTGGTCACTCGGTATGGTCCTTTAAATGCGCTTTTGAACTCAGTTTGCTAAGTGAAATAAGCCTGGATTTATTCAGGACATCCAGAGGATTGATGCTGCACAATCTCACTTATGTGAGGAACCTATACGAGTCAAATTCACAGAAGTGGAGAGTAGACTGGTGGTTGCCAGGCCTGAGGGAAGGGGAAAATGGAGGGTATGGGTCAGAGGGCACACAGTTTTATGTAAGATGAGTAAGTCCTAGAGATCCATGGTATAGATAGCATAGTGCCTACTGTTAACAATACTGTATTGTATATTCCAGAATGTACTAGGAAGGTAGAGCTTATGTTAAGTGTTTTAATCACATCATCATCATCAATAATAAATAATGAGGGCAAGAGGACACCTTTGTATGTGGTGGATATATTTATAACATAGATATATAGATTTATAACATAGATATATAACATATATTTATAACATAGATGATTCACAGGTATATGCTTTTCCTCAAGGTCATTACAGTTTATATATCAAACATGTAGTTTTTCATATGTCAATTATACCTCAATAAAGTGGTTTAAAAGACTAAAAAAACAAATGCATGGTGCTGAGTTCCTTAGCTTAGTTATGTGCTTTATGCAGAATTCACTCAATTGGCTGAGCTATCTATTTGCTTATGATGCTGTCCACCGCCACGTTATTTAACCATGAGGCATGAACTGGTTCCCAAAACACGCTCTTTCTGTGACAACAATGGTTGGGTCAAGCCATCCTAGGCTAGAATCTGATGCATTCTTTTGTTCAAACCATCAGAGAGAACAGAAGGTCACACTAAGTGTTTCTTCTGTGAGCAGTGAAGTTTTTCTTCCCCAAATTCACATACTGAAGTCCTAACACCTGGCAAGTGTGAACTTAACCTCACTCCAGATATAATCAGTTAAGATGAGGTCATACAGGAGTAGGGTGGGTCACCAATCCACTATGACTGGTGTCTTTATAAAAAGGGGACACTCAGACACTGAGACTTGCACAGAGGGAGAATGGCACGTTAATACTAGAGCTATGCTGTCGCCCACCAAGATTGGAATATTCCTCCCTAATGTGACAAAAGTGACCTTTTATTAATTCAAACTTTGAAGATATTACTTAGGCTTTAAATCATCTTTTTCTAAACATGAGCACCCAAAAACCCTCAACCTCTCCCTTTGATTTGGTAAAGGGAAGAAAGTCGTGCTATACTCTAACTGCTTTTTAAAAAAAATCCCCAGTGAGATCCCTCATGGTCAGGCTGGCAGCAGAAGGCATTTCCGGGGGAGCCCGACCCCGCAGCGACCCTGCGAACATTAGCAAGTCACATTTATTCCTAAGAGGCTTGCCTGGAAGTGTTCTGTATGGTTTAAAAGTGAGATGAATCTTGCAGGGAACTAAATTTGGGACCGACTCTCTCTTCCATATATAAATAATTCATTTTAATCAGCATAATGAAGTATTTTTTGCTGGAAATAATTCAAAGAAAGAATGAGGCTGACCGGTAATGCTTTATGACGTGCAAGTAAAGAGCTGGCAAGGGAGGAAATGATTCTTACCCCTGTTCCCACCAGTAACCCTCATGGTTCCAGTAAATATGCAGGTTCTAGTAGGGTTTTGGATTGCCTGTCACCATTTCCTTCCCATGAGCGTATGAACAGCAAATACGGAACTTACATTTCCATTCAAGGGGCACAAGGGTCAATGGATATTAATGAGACAACAGTAAATAAAGGGCTCAGGTGGGAAACATGCATCCTATTTTAGGGGTTCTCCCAGGGTGTTGAATACATGAATCGTTACGACTGGAGGAGAGGCAATGTTGTTTCCAACTCCTGACATGGAAATGCCTAAAAAGAGGAACTTCGAACAGCACGGGGCAGAGAGATGTTCATCTTAAACTCCCCATCTTGAGTGTATTTACTATATGTGCGCTGAGTTCTCTATAAGCATAAGTTTTATAAATAGATGCAAACATGGACTAATTATATGCTCCAACATTTCTCATCCCCGAGAAATGAGACTCATCAGAGCCCGATGGCCAATAAACCTTGCAAATCCAGAAACACCAGTTCTAAATGGTGCTCTATGAGAAAACAAAGAATTGGTAAGGCAGAGAAAAAGTAAGCCACGATTTTAGAAAGCCTCAAAGTAGAAGGGACTCACTACGACTCACCTTTGCGATTTGGTCGAACTTTCCAAAGAGCTCATTCAGCATGTGGACCAGTTCTCCTGGAGAGCAGTCACTGGCCAGGCGGGTGAAGCCCACGATGTCAGCATACAGGATGCTGTGCGGACAAGGGGAACAGAGTTTGCAAACTCGTATTTGTTAAGAAGTAACGATACTTTTTTTTTTTCCCTTAAAAGAGTGTATAGCTTTTTTACACTTGTGTTTGTATCTTACAAGAAAAATGTCATCTCCCCAGATAGGAATTTATAAATATTTTGCCAAACTTTCCCATTAAAAATGTTTTCTGTTTGATGCCGAGTTTTTATAATTAAATTGGAGAAGAAAAAAAAAATCACATGATGCACTCTGTCCATTCTAACTGATCCCCTTCATTCCCTCATGGCCAGTCCCTCCCTCCCTCGTGGCTCATGGGGTATTCGTTCTGAGAGTTCGTTACCCGGGCAGAATTCAGATATCAATGGACTATGCTTCTATTTGCACCGTTACATGTATTTACTTAATAAGAATTCCTAAAGTAGAGGAAACAAAATAATCAAAGCAAATTCCGTTTTTACTGATTTGAAGACTAACAATTTCTTAAAAGAAAGAATACTTAACAAGAGGTTTTGAATGACTTACTCCTTGCCAGGGTGAAGCAGACACAGTATGTCTCCCTCAAGCTCAGAGTATTGCTGGTGGGATGCATTAAAAAAGTAAGGACTCTAGGGGCGCCTGGGTGGCTCAGTGGGTTAAAGCCTCTGCCTTCGGCTCAGGTCAGGATCTCAGAGTCCTGGGATCCAGCCCCACGTCGGGCTCTCTGCTCAGCAGGGAGCCTGCTTCCCCCTCTCTCTCTGCCTGCCTCTCTGCCTACTTGTGATCTCTCTCTCTGTCAAATAAATAAAATCTTTAAAAAAAAAAGTAAGGGCTCTAGCAATGTCCAACCACAGTGATAATCAGTGTGTGTGTTGGGGGGGGGGTGGATTAGCTGGTGACAAGTCTGAGAAAGTTTCCCTCCATGGGACATACATGCTAGTGGGACAGATGTCAGATTTCTCCCAGTTGTGTCTGTGTTTCATTAAGCATCAAGGGTCAGGATAGGGAAACACAGCCCCAGGATGGGTGATATCACTTTTCTGTACATCGACATGATTCTGATTTGTATAAAGTCCTCACAAAGGAGCCTAAAATTCCTGCTGGCAGTTGGAGAGATTCAGATAATATGGTTTAAGATAGACCCCGAAACAAAACTGACTGCCACTTCATCCCCATCGGACGGCCGTTATCAAAAACAGGGGAAATAACACGTGTTGTCAAGGGTGCAGAGAAAGTGGAGTCCCTGCGCATCGCTCGTGGGGATGGAAAATGGTGCAGTCACCCTATCAATGAGTACGGTGGTGCTTCAGCAAATGAAACAAGATGCCCAGATGGCTCGCTGAGTTCCCTGCTGGGAATACAACCCAAAGAATTAGAGGTAGGGACTCCAACCAATATTTGTACCCCCCCCCCCCCGCCCCGTTCATGGTAGCATTATTCACAATCATCTAAAGGTAGAAACAACCCAAAGGTTCACCAACAGATGGATGGGTAAAGATGCAGGGTGTATCCTTACAATGAAATATTACTCAGTCTTTAAAAGAAATGGAATTTTGCCACATGATGAACCTTGAAGACATGCACTGGGTGAAATAAGCCAGACACGAGAGGACAGATACTGTATGACCCCACTGACATGGGATCCCTAGAGTAGTCAAACCACAGAGACAGGAACTGGAAGGGTGGGTGCCAGAGGCTGGGTGGGCGAGGGGAGCTGCTGCTGAGCAGGTACCGAGCTCCTGTTTGGGATGAAGAAAGAGTTCTGGGGACGGATGGTGGTGACGGCTACAGAGCAATGGGAAAGTGCTTGATGCCACTGCATTAGACAATTAAAACTGTGTTGTGCTACGTTACGTATATTTTGCCACAGAAAAAAAAGTAATGTGGCAGTGGCCAGCCCGCTCTTAGGCAGAAAACAACGGGTTCTCTGCTGTTGGCCACACTTGTTCACTGCACCAAGCATGAGGTTTGTGGCTTCACCTTGGAGGAAGGACTTGGTCCTCTGCTGATGACAGAAGCTGGGGGAGAACCCGCTGATCCAAGAAAATCAGGGTTTCAGGGGCTTTCACACTCTCCATTCTGCTCAGATGGTGCCATCAAACCTTCTCTACTCCCCCGCCCCTCCAGCAGCAAAGATCACAGATGCTGAGCCTGGTCCCAGAGAAAAAAGCTCAGAGAGAGTGTCTGATCCAAGGCAGCATTGGGAGGGAGAATGTGCGGATGGGCGGTTGAAGCCACTTCCTGCTCGTTGACAACATCCATCGTATTTCCCGTGGCCCAACCTTGTAGGGGGTGAAGGCCCCCCCCAGGTAGGTCGGCTGCGAATGTCTTACGATGGCCCAAAGTTATTTGGCAGCCAGGAGATTGAGAATGTAAACAGGTAATTGTGATGCAATGTGTAAAGGCTTGTAGGAGAGGAAGCAGGGTCCCCGGTGGGATCACCCAGGTACCCGACCTAGATCTGACCAGATGGCCACCTTAGAAAGACCACTCTGGCCATGGCAACCTGGACGAAGGCAGGCCAGTTAGAATCATAGCCTTTTCATCCAGAAGGCCTGTGTGGAAGGTATCGTCAGGTGAGATGGAGAGAACTGGACAGATAGGGGAGAAATGTAGGAAGGATGAACCAGGCGTGGTTAGATCAGATATGGTGGGTGGTGTATCTAGGGGTGGGAGGCATCAAGGATGAAGACCCAGTTTCTGGTTGAGAAGGGGGCTCAAACCTAGCTCTGAACAAGTCAGAACAAGCTTGTAGGGGAAGATAACCACTTCAACTGTGGGTGGGTTGAGCTTAATGGCGGTGTTGGTGGAGCATCTAAGAGGAAGATACACATTAGGTGAGTGAATATGGAAAGCTGTGGTTGAATTCTGCACCTTTTAAAAAATATTTATTTATTTGAGAGAGAGAGAGAGAGTGACTGGATGAGGGACAGAGAGAGAGGGAGAGAGAATCTCAAGCGGACTCCACACTCAGTGTGGAGCCCAGTGCAAGGCTCCATCCTGTGACCCATGAGATCATGGCCTGAGCTGAAATCAAGAGTGAAACCAGCCCCCAGGTGCCCCGGCTGAGTTCTGCACCTTAGCATCACCCAGATGATAACTGAAGTCCTGAATGAGAAGTGGAGAGAACAGGAGAGAGCTCTGAAAACACTCATCTCCAGAGAGGCTAGATTTAGGGAAGAGAAAATGGCAAAGGACATGGTAAGAGAAGAGAAGGAGTAAGATGTCATGGGGTCCAGAGTGAGGGAAGATTCTTTAAGCGGGAGGGCAAGGTTAACTGGCCGACCATACTGAGCTGTCAGAGATAAGGATGCAGAGGCTACGTCGTACTGAGATCTGGGAGCAAGGCAGTTGGTGGCGAACTGAGCAGGCATGAGTTCTGTGACATGGTGGAGGGTGAGGACTTGAGGAGGGAGAGGAAACAGGGAAGACTAGCCAGAAAGTGAGGAACAACCTTTCTAGAATCTTGGCTATGAAAGGGAGAAAGGACGTGGAAACAGTGAGGGACCAGGTACCTGGGTCTGGAGGGACCTCGTTCTGCTGCCGCTGGGAGATGGACAGAATGGGACGAAACCCTTGCCCCTCTTGCCCCCCACCCGTGCTGAAGTGAGGGCCTGCACAGCTCCTCTCTGGAGGAGACCTAGGGGAGAAGGAGGCCCCACAGGGTTCTCTTTCCGGATCTCAATCCCATGCTGATAACATGTTTTCCATGTACAATGATTCCAGGAATCGTTCCCTGGAAAGCAGATGGGACTATGGCAGACTTGGAAAGCAGGAACTTGCACTGTTAACTAAGGGGCACATCAGTCCCCCGTCACTGGTTGGCCACACCCCAGAAAGCCATCATTCCTGATGGATAGCAAGTGCTCCCTTCACTGAGGTCCTGGCCCTGCCAAGTCCCTCCTGAGGGTTTGGGGCTTGTATCAAGAGTCCACCGGTACTCCCTTCAGTCTTACTACAGAGTTGAGAGTCCTGGGCTCCGGGGAGGCCACGAAACCCAACCATGGTGCTCCCAGGATAAGGACCCACCAACCATGTCTCTCTCCTTTGTGAGGACGGAAGGTCAGCCATAGAAAGGAGGGCCATGGCGGACACTGGAACCCAGTAAAGTGAAGAAAACTCTACTTCCTTATCTTCCTGCGAAGGCCCTGAGGGGCCGCAGGAGGGAGCGTGGAGCGGGGACTCCATCCACAGTTTCCGAGGAGATAGGATTTTGTGAGATGTGAGCTCCCAGGCTAGCGAGTGGCTCCCGGGACTTGCTGAGGAACAAGAACAGGGCTGCGTACCTCACGTTGGTGTGTCGCTTGACATACAGGTTGTGAAAGTTGTTCGTGTTTTCCATTTGGCCGGCTTTGGGGCCCTGCAGCCTCTGGATGATCTCGGCTTTCATTTCCATGGCTATGTGAGCCGGCAGCAGGGAGAGCAGAAGCCGCTCCTGAAATAGGGTATGGGAGGAAGATCAAGACATGTCAAGACATTACGGTAACATCCAAGTCATCTCTGAGAGCATCACGGATCTGCAGCAGGGCCAAGTGGACGACTCTTCGAACAAGTTAAAATATGGAGAGTAGAAGGATATGTTGAAAAAAAAATCAAAATTTCTAAGGTCAGCGTGTGTTATATTATTTCTTATTTATGGAGTTCTAAGTATGTACTCTTCACAGTGGAGAATAAAGGAAAGCAAGATATTTCCTCCAAGGATACTATTTATCTACTCTGATTTTAGCATAGTAAAGCAGAAATGATATAAAAATGCCGGAAACCTATGGGCAGTTGAAGATAGAAAATACTCATTTTTGCCTGCCTGTTCATTTGGGAGATAAAGTATAAGCTTTATTGCATTTCGGAAAGTCAACAAATATTCTGTACTTTCTAAATAAGATAGGCAAATATTTTCAAATATTTCATTTCCTCTGCAATGACCACATATCCCTTTTAGTGATTCTAAACTATTATAAAGACAGAGTCAGAAATAGCATCTGTAAAATGTCATGTATAAAAGACTATAGGTGGAACACACGAAAATGATAAAATACAAACCTTTCTTGTATTTTTGGTCTTTAAACATAGCAAACAGTGGCATGTAACATTACACTTATTTTAATATCTACTTATTTTAGAGTGACATTTATAATTTTTTGAGAAAAAGTATCAAAGAAGGGCAATCTTTGAAACTTTGTACTCATCCTTAGTTACTTTAAACATTAATTTATTTTAGCAATGCCTGGGTGGCTCAGTTGGTTAAGTATCTGATTCTTGGTTTCCGGTCGTGATCTCAGGGTCATAAGATCGAGCCCCACGGTGGGCTCTGCTCTCAGCACAGAGTCTCTCTCCCTCTCCCTCTGCCTCTCCTGCTCATGCTCTCTCTTTCTAAAATAAATAAGTAAAATCTTAAAAAAAACATTAATTTATTATAGAAAACACCATATTCTTTAGGTATTGTGCATTTAACAACTGATAGTGTTGATTAAAAACATTTGTTGAATGAAATATTTTCTCTGGCTTCCACATTTTCTGTCTCTTCTTTCTTTCCTTATTCATTCATTCATTCATTCATTCATTCATTTGCTCATCCATTCATTTACGCAAAGTAATAGAATACAGGGGAGGGGAAGCTGGTCTTTTTTCCCAGGTTTACAGGGCTGGTGTCCTTTTGGGTCAAGCCCAGGGGCACATCATGTTAGTGCCTGCTGAGAAAATCCACTGAGGGAGCAGAGGGAAGGCCTGGAGTCCATCCAGATGAAGATGCGAGGACCCTCACTACAGCTCCTCCCCAGCCTGTTCCGAGGGAAAAAAACAGGCGCAAAGCTAATAGGAGACTGAGTGGGTACCTATGGGGAAGATCTCAGCGCATGGTAGGGTGTTTCACCAGGAACTGGCATAACTGAGTGTTGGTCGTTTGTTCTGTCACTCATTAATTTACTCACATATTCAGAAAACATCCATCATTGCCCATTAAATGCCAGGCCCCATGATAAGCACTAATAGTAGATGCAAAGAAGAGCGAGTCAACATCCCTGATACCACGTTGTTCATAATCCAGCAGGGAGCCCACCCACAGTGCACTTGCCATCAGAGGAAGCTGGAGGAACAGGCTAGTGTTTGACGGAAGCCACATGCCTGAGATGTGGGAAGACAGAAGGGAAACTAATAGTCCAGGGGCACCTGCTATTCATGTGAAACAAATGAGTCAAAACAACACTTCATTTGATTAATACGAACACCAACCTCTTTGCAAAAGGAGGCAGTTAGGCAGATGGCAAAGTGCTAACAGTTGTCCTAACATAAGTGCTGATACTGATACGACAAAGGGAATTTTATTGGTACTTAAGAGATTAAGAAGACACTTTTAATAATTATGTTCTTAATTTTGTTATTAAATTCTCCTTGAAGTTTCCATTTAATTAAAAGTAAATAAAATGGAAAAATCAAAGTATTTAAGAAGTTAAATGTCCACATATATATCTGGGAAAATGTAAATTAATATTAATTGTACAAAATAATGAGGATAATGTCCTGGGTGATCTAAAATATAACAGAAATGAAATCTACAATGGCATTAACACAACCTGTGAAGTGGGAGTAAATGGAGTTAAAATATTCTGAGGTCCTAGGATTATATGAGAAGTGGAAAAGGAAGTAATTAATAGTAGAACACAGTAAATCAAGAATGGATATAATTTCCACATTAGGAACAAAGCGGAAAGGAATGTATGGCTAACAGGTTAGCGATAAAAATGAGACAGAAATTCTAATTAATCTAAAATAAGTCATAATGAAGAGTCAAATAGAACTTAAAACAGGGGAAACAAGCAGAGAATAAGTCATAAAATGGCTATTATTGGCCTATTAGATCAGAAACGACATTAAATGTAAATGAACTAAATACTCCAATTACTTGATGAATACTATCAGATTGGATTTTAAAAAAGACAAGATGTAACTCTAGTCACAATAAGCACATCTTAAATATAAGAATACAGAATTACAGAAAATAAGATACCAAAAAGGAGATAAATTATGAAAACCTTAATGAAAAGAAAGCTGGTATAGCTAAATTAATATAAAAAAATACACTTCATAGATATTTCAGTCTTCAGGGAGAGGATGGAAAGGTCCACATATTCTCTAGAATTTTATTTTTTTTTTGAGAGGAGGAAATAATTTTTGCTGTGTACATTGGAGATTCATCCTTGAATGCGGTTCCTTCCACTCACAGAGACTGGGGATATAAAAGGAAATAAAGGGGCGCCCTGTGCGTTATTATTGTTCAACTCCCGCGGAAGTTCCTCAAAAAGGGTATTCGTTCTATAGTCACTTCTTGAATGAATGAGTGACCTACTGTGCACTTTATCTGGGACACGTCAAAGACAAATCTAATTTCAAAGCTTCTGTTCACTGTCAGTGATGACCGTGGTGGGGACCTGGGCACCTTGGGACTGGTAGACAGAGCTCATGTCTTAAAGTGATATTAATGTCCCTCCTAATCACAAATAACAGGCCTATGCACAATCTACACTAGTGATGTTTACACAAAGGAAAACTCGACTATTCTGCAAAAATAAGGGTAGTGACTGCTTTGGTTTTTCCTCTCCAGAAGACTATCACACTGTGGTTACCAGCCCAGGGAATGGAGGGAAGGAGTGAAAGACTCACGCAGAGGGAGGCGAGACTCCAGTTTCATATCAACAGGCTGTGTTTAAGGAGAAAGAGCACATTTCAAACTCCCACATGTTGGGAAATGGCTGGTGAATGTTGATAACCACTTGAAGTTACATTCTGATTTTATTCCTACCCTAAGCTCAATTTCCTTCTGTTATTACCCAACTTTCACTAACAATCTAACAATATAGCAGCATCAAGTCAGTTTAAAGTGAGGAGGTGAGTTCAAATTTTGGACTTAAGCAAAATGCTGAAAGAGCAGACACCTCACCTGACCGTGTGAGACACCTCAGAAGGCAGCCGGGGGCCAGGATAAACAACACCGGGAGGATGGAAAGGACTGAATTCAGTAATAGAATAAAAAATCAAGTAATTGGGTTTAGTAAAGAAACAGGTAGCCCCCCAAAATGGAACCATTTGGAGTTAATTCAGAATACAATGAAACTACGAATGACATGAAAATAGAAATTCAAATTTTAAAACTTGAAAAAAAGTCTGTGTCCTTATGATGCACAAATTGAGGGTTTGGTTTATTTGGCTGATGGTTTGGTGGTGGTACAAGCTAGTTCTCTAAGAACCCGTGTGAAAAGATAAGGGGATTTATGTTTTAAATAAATGCTAAATCCCTTTGAAATCTTGATGTCAAGAGTTACTCCACCATCTACTCATGTTTTGCTACCCGACCCCCAAAGACACAAATTGGCCACTTATCTTGCACTCTCCCACGTGCTGGCCTCTGTGACCAAAAGGATTTGGTCCAAAAAGGACAACTGGGAAGTCTAAAAGTCATTAAATACATGACATATCCAAGGAAGTATTTAAGATAGAAAGACTTCGTCCCTTCAAGTTTGGGGCTGAGTTCCACTAAGGCAACATTTACTGAAACCCATTTCCACAAGGATTGAGCACACTATCTGTACCGAGGAACACTGTGTGGGATGGTCATTTCCCATTTATCGGATGTGTGGGATAGTTGGGTATAAGACCAAATATTATAAAGGAGGCTCTATGTTAAAAATCTATTTCAATAAGTAGGGGAAAGCTAGTGAGGAATGTGTGATATTGCCATCAACAATAATCAGGAGGCCTTCCTGCTCATATTTTCAGATATGAATACAACAACCCTCAATGGGAGCCAAGGGAAGCCTATTGCTCTGAGATGCTCATCAAAATGACACTGACTATAAATTCGTTAACGTCTGAAACAGTAATAAAGAATGTTATGGCATATACAATATAACAGATTATAAATCTGGACCTAGGCTATCTTTTTAGAAATCCCAGTGGAATCTGTGTGTCTACAGAGAAGTCTGGCGATTGGCTTAATTTGATTAAAACCAAGTCTGTATTCTTTCTGATGGGTAACAGATGAGTCAAGGGCCATCGAAGAATAAAATTCACTAGGATGTAATGCTCAACTTACAGAGTTCTGCTCTATTACCTTATGATGATTACCTGTGTGTGTGCATGGATTCTGTGTAGTCTTCTGTAGGATTTAAAACAATCAGTAGCCTTTCCCACTGTTTACATTCACTTCTAGTCATGCTTCTTGTGGCCGGTGCTGTCCTAGCCATATTCCCTCTGCCTTCCTTGGAGGTCACCTGTAGCTTGTTCCTAATAGTTTCATGGGTCTCAACCAATGAGGGAGAACTGATGGATAAATACCCTGGCTTCTGCACCCACATCTCTCAGGGGAAGACCTGAGCATGCATCATGCTTCCCTCTGAGGGTCTCCAGCAGGTCTGAACCTTGGATCCCACTGCTGGCTCCTTCCAATAGCTGACCTCCCTTCCTGATCCACTCCCTCACTCTGCTCCCTGCAACCACCTCCCAACTAAATGACTCCGCCCAGATTCTTGTCTTAGGGTCAGCTTGGAGTAAATCCAGCTGAGATCTTTCCAAGCATCTCCTCTCCTCCTCATATACTCTGTCGTAAGAATACGCTAGATCCCAAAGTTAGCCTTTCCTGAAGGACAGAGTCCATGAACAAAAAAAGAACCCAATATAGTAATTCTCTTTCAGGCCCCTAGCTTCATTTAATGACCAAATGTAAATTATAATCTTTATTTTAGACTCAAACGGAGACGGATGATTGGCTTTTTATAGGGAGTTTCAAAAATACAAGATATATATATATATATATATATATATATATATATATATATCTTGTATAAGCCAAAATTTTCTTTTTTTTCTTTCTTTTTTTAGTGTTCAAGAATCTGTGTGAATTTAGACTGGAATTCAGATTTTAGTAACAGCCAACCAGATAAACCAAAGAACCCGAGGCTTCCTTCCTACCATGCTGTTCTGGTAACCCCGGTGGAAAGCAGAACCTCTGATTAGAGCTCATGAAGGGGGTCCGTGCTTTGGGTCTGCACGTGTCCTCTTGGTGAAGACAGCATTGGACAAGAGGCAGAGCCTCAACCAAAAGCCTGTACTGAAATATGTAAATTGATACACTTTTACCTTTTTTTTCCCTTACAAAATGCTACGCTCTAAAGAGAAAAAAAGGCCCAATATTATGGCACACATGATAAATTTCAACTCAATTCATAATCTGACAAGGTTAATATTTCCATTAATATTTCAGCTTTTTGCTAACGTAGCGGTGTGTCCTGCCAAATTATCGGAAAGCAACCCACAAATGGAAGTGCTTAATATAGCAGATATAAGCCAGCTACTCTCTCCCTCCCAGTACACTGGAGAAATTCCTTCAGGGGATTTTTGGACAATCAAGTTGTCATTAGATTGACTGATGCATTCCATTACCACTTCTTTCTCTTCCTAGAAAAGACTGTCTAATGACAGAAAAATCCGATGAATTCTGGCATATTCGAAGATTATCTGATAAATAACTTGGCCTTGGTTTGAGGGGTCTAATTCAACACATCCTTTTATTAAACATCCAATTATTATTCATTAGAAATTTTTTCCTTACAATTTGTTCTTTTAAACTGTGCCTCACGGAAAAGCTACGGAGTTAGTAAATTTCAACGCACTGTTGATCCAAGTGTAGGACACTTTGAGCTCCAAAGCGTTTCTAATATAACGAAACAAAGCAGATATTATAACTTTCTATTTTTATGCTATTCTGGAGATGATTTTGGTTGATAGGAAAATCCAATTTAAGCAAAGAAGATTGGTACTAAAATTTTGAGCTAAGATATGATAATGCATGTGATGCCTCATGCCTTCAGTAAGCCATGCATGTAATAAAAACTTAAATCTGCTGACTTTTTCAAAGGAGAGGTAGACAGCGACATGCTCTTTTTGTAAGATGGGAAAGTTTTTCTTTCAAAATTCTTATTTCTAGTTTGTTCTTATTTTATTTTTGGGGGGCTCACATTCATTCTTTCTTTCTTCTTCTTCTTCTTCTTCTTCTTCTTCTTCTTCTTCTTCTTCTTCTTCTTCTTTTCTTCTTCTTCTTTTCTTCTTCTTCTTGTGATGTTAGTCACCATACAGTACGTCATTAGTTGTTTTTTTTCCCAATTACTTTTATTTTATTTTTTCAGTGTTCTAAGACTCACTGTTCATGTGCCACACCCCATGCTCCATGCGATACGTGCCCTCCTCAATACCCACCACCAGGCTCACCCAACGCCCCACCCTCTCCCCTCTAAAACCCTCAGTTTGTTGCTCAGTCTTTCATGGTTCATCTCCCCCTCCAATTTCTCCCAATTCACCCTTCCTTTCCTTCTCACAATGTCCTTCATGTTTTTCCTTATGCTCCACACATAAGTGAGACCATAAGATAATTGACTCTCTCTGCTTGACTTATTTCACTCCACATAATCTCTTCCAGTCCCGTCCATCTTGATACAAAAGTTGGGTATTCATCCTTTCTGATGGAGGCATAATATTCCATTGTATATATGGACCACATCTTCTTTATCCATTCATCTGTTGAAGGGCATCTTGGTTCTTTCCACAGTTTGGCGATAGTGGCCATTGCTACTATGAACATTGGGGTACACGTGGCCCTTCTTTGTACTGCATCTGCTTCTTTGGGGTAAATACCCAGTAGTGCAACTGCAGGGTCATAGGGTAGCTCTATTTTTAATTTCTTGAGGAATTTCCACACTGTTTTCCAAAGTGGCTGCACCAACTTGCATTCCCACCAACGTGGAAGAGGGTCCCCTTTCTCCACATCCTCTCCAACAGTTGTTGTTTACTGTCTTATTGATTTTGGCCATTTTAACTGGTGTAAGGTGGTATCTCAGTGAGGTTTTGTTCTTATTTTAAATGCAATTCAATTACATCAGGATGTCAAACCAATGTACCGAACAGAATGGATATTGTCATAAATGTTTCTCCTCCCAACAGAAAGTAGCTATCAGAATGGAAGACACCAGATCCCTGAGCAGCCACTGGGTTACATGTGGTGCTAAGGAGACAGATGATGTCATTTAATACTGGCCTGCCATATGAAAGGACAATGTGTCCATTCAGGAACAAATGCTAAGAACACTGTATTCAGAAAACACCTGCCTTGGACATAAAGTTATGTCAACACCTTCCCCAGCTCGGATCTTCTCTCTCAGTCAGCTTCATGTCTGTTGGTCTCAGAAAACAGGCAGCATCCATTGGCACCAACCTCAATCATGGGCATATCCCCACAATACGTTCTCCAAAGTAACAACTTTTCTGTTGCTATTTCCTGCTGTTAAATTTAACTTCTTTCTTTTAGGTTCCTCCTTAAAAATCCTGTTTCACATCAATTAATCAGAACACACTGAATACTCTTAATATTTTAAAGGTCATGGTTCATCTTTCTATGATTTTTACAACAAATTCAGTCATGAAATGGACGTATGAAAGAGAGTAGCTGCCCTTTGTAGTAGAAACAACACCAACATGGAATAAGATGTGGGTTCCTGACCTTTTTCAGCCACTATCTAGAACACTCTAACCAAATCACTCCAGCTTTCAAGTCCCAGTTTGGTTGTCTAAAAAATTTGTCTGTCGAGCTAGGTGAGCTGAAGGTCTCCACGTCCATGTGAATTCCCAGCATTTGATGGAGCCAGAGGAGGCCCTTTCCAGAATTTACTTCTCAGTGTTTTGGAGCTGGGCAATTGGTGACACATAGAGAAAAGAGCCCAAGTGCTCAAATCGCAACATGGTAGCAAATACCATCAGGACAATGAGAAAGGAGTGACCACTTGGAATCTTGACAATGGCGACAAGATGGGACTGAGCATGTGCGGGTTCTTGAAGAATGACTTCAATAAGGGGGAGGAGGATACAGAAGGACCGGAAGTTCTGGTGTGCCCTATTAACGGCCAGTGTTGGCGTACAGAGGGAAATCCCACCTGTTTACTCCGCAGTCCAGGAAAACCGGAATGCTTTGTGCAAATTAAAATGAGTATGTACTCAACAAATCGCTGTTTCCGTTTACAAAACAGTAAGTCCTTTTGTTACATGCTTATTTTGCTGCCTCGTTTTACAAACCCTGGTCACATTCAATCGCATTTGGATGTAAACATTTTTTACCAAAAAAAGGGGGCAAACTAGATATAGTCTCGTTCAGAAGGGTCCAGGGAGGCGGTTGGTGTTCACCAGGGGTCAAGAGCGAATGGAACTTGTCTCCTGACTTTACAGCCACTGACCACTCCTTCCACTCATTCTGATTTGTAAGCCCAATGAGATGACGGAGATGTTTTTAGGGCACACATCACTAACAGACGGTACAAGAATGAAATTATCACTCGCATGTGATGACTCTCTAGTTCAGAGAAGTTGGAGAACAAAAGGGCCAATCAAGTCAAAGTATAAACTGTGTTTATAGTCATGGGGTTTGGATACTTTTAGATTTGAACTGTTTACCGTCCACTGTCAATTCTCAAAAATAGAGCTTCTGGTGGGGAAAAAAAATCACTAATAAGATAGAAATATTCAAGCCTCTTACACCATCAACTGCCCTCGGCCCCTTCCCCTCCCCCAAGTCTGACCCGTGCCAGAAGCTGGCCCCGGACAACGCCAGGGCACAGAGCAACTCACAGCTGATATCAAATGTTGTCTCTGAAAAGGGAGGGAGCTAAGAATTCTGGAGGCAACTGCTCGACATTTCTCTTGTGAACCCACAACTAAATCCTGAAACAGGCGTTTCTTTTTTTCTGCTGTGGATACAAAGATGAGTAGATGGTGTGGAGAAGGGATCCAAGAGCTCCGCAGTTCTGAAGTCAACATTCCCATTTCTGCTTATTTGTCGAAAAATAAAGTGCCCTGATGCCAGCCTCCAGAGAAAAGCCTCCAAAGACACAACCCGGCGGATAACACCTTTTAAGTAGTGTGCCTGCCCTCAAATATGGATCATCAGCTTGGGTGGGGATGCGGATGGTACCGAGAGATGTGCCCACGATTTCTGCACCACATCACCTTGTCCGGAAAAGAACAGTGAGGGAAGGCAGCTAATAGAACGGCACTAATTCTCATTCCGCGCATCAAATGATGTCTGAAGTTTCCTCAGATTTAGTTAAAGATGCAAGCAGCAAATGGTCCAGCAAAATCCCCACAGAGAGAAGCTGAAGGGCTGTCACATCCTAGAACTTTATTAAAAGGAACTCAAAAGAAATGCCTGGGGCTCAAACTCAAGAATAAAGGTAGCCTTCCGGCTACAGCTTGCTGGACGGTGGCTTGGTACAGACCCGATTTGTGTGCTCATATCATCAAAAACGGTCATTTTTAAGGTCTGTCTTTGTCTTTAGAGAACGCATTCTTAGTAACAGACTGCGGATTTTCGTTCAAGGATTCTCCCACTGAAGTCTCACTCATAGTTCTGTCTTTGGCAATCACATCGAATATTAGCTAAAAAAAAAAAAGTGAGGGGCACCTAGGGAGCTCAGTGAGTTAAAGCCTCTGCCTTCGGCTCAGGTCATGATCTCAGGGTCCTGGGATGGAGCCCCACATCAGGCTCTCTGCTCAGCGGGGAGCCTGCTCCCCCCTCTCTCTCTGCCTGCCTCTCTGCCTACTTGTGATCTCTCTCTCTGTCAAATAAATAAATAAAATCTTAAAAAAAAAAGTGATTCTTGCTCAAGACCTCACATTTACTGCTATCTGACAAAAAGGAAGTCATGGCTTTGAGGTTCCATAATTTAACAAAAAAACATCTTGCAGTAAACGTTACTGCAAGTTACATGTGATGATAACTCCCTTTTAAATCATACTGGTAATGCAGCAGGAAACATGGACTTAGTGTGCTTTCTGCCTCGTTTATTCTGAGTGTGTAGGGTAAGGACACATCCAGATTTTAAGTTTATAGGAAGCAAGCTGACAGCCTGTGGGCTGCGCCTGGCCAGGCAGAGGAGCTCTGATCGGCTCGTACAGGGCACATGTGGCGTGCGTGCATGCATAAGTGAGTGTGTGGGTGGGTAGGTGAAGGAATCTGAACAGGTATGTCCAGCAGGTTCATTGTACACATTTACCTCATTGGCGTTTGCGGCTGGACCGTTCTTTGCCGTCCTGTGCATGGCGCGATGTTTAGCAGCATCTCTCCGTAGACTGAGACTAGACTTTAGTAGCTCCTAACCAGTGAAATGCCAGTAGAGCCCCTGTCCGAGACAACCTAAACTGCCTCTGACCACTGCTAAATGCTCCCTTCTGGGGAGCGGGGAGGAGGCTAGAAATTTCCCCTGGTGGTAAACAATGGCTCCGAATTGCGTGACTTCCCCCTTAGACCTCTAAGCTGACTACTTTTGCCCTATTGCCCCTGGCCTTCCCTTCCTTCCCACTCTGGACTCTGTGGTCCATCACTTCAATCTCTTTTGTGCCCCGATCCTTCCAGAATGGGAGAGCACACCTCTCTGGGGCATCCTTCGGAAGAGCACCGGGACTTCTGCTCATGTGCCATCAACCAGAGGTTGTCATAAGCCTGTCGGTCTCTCTCAGGGATGCTGGGGACATGCTTTTAATCAGGATGGCATGTCTCTTTAACAGAAGGAGAGACTGGATACCGGGAGACAAAATAGTGGTTTCTGTCCCCAGCAGGGACTGCAAATGCAGCATTTCCACCAGAAACCATCACCTTCCTCACCTCTCGTAGCCTAGTTAAATAGTAACCCGCAGAAACCTGCTCACATCCTTGGTTACTCCTTCCCTCTAACCGCCCACGTCCATGAAGCAGCGATTTCTGTCCTTCCCAGTATGCACAGAACTTGCCCATTTTCCTTGATCGACTGCTCCCCGCCCCGATTCCGTTCCCAGCCACTATTGTCACCCATCTGAGGAGTGGATCGCCTCCTCACTGACCTTCCCGCCTCCTGTCTCCCCTCATGCTTTCCCTTCTGTAGCAGAGAACTTTCTATCAGGCGAGTCCCAGCGCTGAACATTTCTTCTGACAGAGTCCGAACTCTCTGATTTGTGACATGATATGCTACACCCTTGAACCCCAGCTCCACACTTTCCTCCTCCTCTGTCTCCTGAGCCTGCAAACCACCTGCGACCCCAGCCCCGCACTGCACTCTCCTCTTCCCTGCAGAGCACGCTCCCCTGCGGCCTGAACCACCGGCTCCAACCCAGGCTTCCCCTCCACGCCGGCTTCCCTCACTAGGGCTGTCCCTGCAAACTGTTCCGTCGAGCTTCTCATCACACATCTCCTCCAACACCTCGGGCTGCCCGGCATGCACTCACCACTCCCAACTGGGACAGGTGCTGTGCACAGTTCTGGCACCCCACGTTCACCCTTGAACTCTGCCGCAGTCACCTGAACACCTTCCTGCCCGAGGCAGTGGGCGTGCCTGAGCTGGGCTTTCTTCCGTGCCACATCCCCATACGGAACACCAAGCGACACATAGGAGACACTCAATAAACATTTGTCAGGTACAGGAAGGAATGCATGGTGCAACTAACAAACACCTCGTTACACTTTAAACCAGATTCAGTCAGCTGGTGTTTCAATGATGGAAGTCCAGAGAATATCCTGGCCTCGACTCTGTCACTCAGTAAGTGGACAAGGGACAAACTGTAACTTCTTCAGCTGGTCTTGGGCTCTCGGAATCCTCCTTGTAGCCTGACAGGTGTTTGACTAGATTTCTACTGCCATTTCCACGTCTACATTTCTCCCACTCTGGAAGGTGTCAGAAAGAAGTTGGAAAG
The DNA here is from genome assembly GCA_028533885.1 of Nasua narica. Classification (NCBI taxonomy): domain Eukaryota; kingdom Metazoa; phylum Chordata; class Mammalia; order Carnivora; family Procyonidae; genus Nasua; species Nasua narica. The sequence goes on from CM052809.1 coordinate 133,238,620, forward strand.
GCCTCCTTGAGTGTGGCAGCCGAAAAGAAATACATTTTGAATTTTTTTTTTGGTAATTTTTAAAAACCGATGCTTTTTGCTGTGCTCTAAGAAATGATGGGAGAATGTATACGATAAATATGTGTATGTGTATCACGTATGTGCCTAATACATGTGTATATATGTCTACACCTACAGCTGTATCTCTAGAGATACAGAGATATCATTTGATTGGGTCGCAGTGCCCGGGAGTTGGCGTGCACGCACGGATTTCAGGGCAGCTGTGAAGAACCAAGGGCAGTTCTAGTCTTTCGTATATTTTTCCTGAAGGTGTGCGGAAATCTGAGCTTTTAAAGGGAAGGAAGTGGCACTGCTCTTTATTCTTCTGCAGGTGGAAGGCAAGTGCGCATGTAAACGACTTGGGCCCGGGCTCCGCGAGCAGCCGACTCCTGCCCTTGGCGCGATGGAAGGCGCACAGCCCAGATCGGGACGCGGAGCCGCGGGGGTTGGGGGGTGGGGGGGTGAATAACTTACGAACTGCAGCCTTGCCAACGTGAAAAAGAGGGCGGGTTTCCTGCCAGGAATCAAAAACTGAGATCAGCGTGGGAATGAAAGTCACGGCTACTGAAAAGAGAGGCGATATTACATTAGAAAAAGATTTATTGATTAATTTGATTCACAACATCAGCCTATGAAGGCTTGGGAAGTCTCAGCTGGGTCATGCCAATAAGCATATTTGTCAGGCAGTAGGCAGATTTTTTTTTTCTTTTTTAAGGATTTTATTTAATTTGACAGAGAGATACGGAGCACGAGCAGGCAGAGAGGCAGGCAGAGGAGAGGGAGAAGCAGGCTCTCTCCTGAGCAGGGAGCCCAACACGGGGCTTGATCCCAGGACCCTGGGATCATGACCTGAGCTGAAGGCAACTGCTTATCTGACTGAGCCACCCAGGCGCTCCCAGTAAACAGATTTTTACGAGCCCTAAAGGGACAGGGGACAAAGCTGGTATCTGGTAAAATTTTGTATCCTGAGCAGTGATTTCTAAGGAAAATCCCATGTTGCCCTCCCCAGCTTTTGGGCCCGGAGGACCTGAGCCCAGGCCCAGATCGGGTCCGGAATGCGCCCCAGTTATCTACTGCTGCCAAGTGAATCACCCCGAAGTGAGTGGTTTAGAACAGTGACACATTTTTTGGTCATGATCCTGTGGATTGGGGGCGGTTCCTTGGTGGTCTCGCTGTGGGCCAGCCACGGGACCGTGCTCACCGGGAGGGCTGGTGGAAGGTCCACTGTGCCCCCAGCTCCACGACCGCACGGCAGCGGTGCTGGCAGACGTCTGGGCCTGGGTTCTCCTCCGCATGGTCTTTCATCCTCCGTGAGGCTGGACTGGCTTCTTGATGGTGATCTCAGGGCAGCGGCCCCAGAGATGACAGGGGAACCCAGGGCCTCATAGGGCCCATGCACCAGACATCCCAGAAAAAGTAAGAAAAAAGCCAGTTCAGAGTCAAGGGATGGTGGGAGGTGGGGGCTGGGCGGTGGGGATGGCGGTGGTTTTCACTGGACACAGACTGGAAAGCAGGGCCTTCCAGAATTCGCGGATCCACAGGTTAAATTCTATAGGCTCCATAGGCTCAGGCCACCTCCAGGAGCAACCCCAGAGCCCAGGTTCAAGTAACCACTGGGGAGATCTTGGATTCCAACCTGACTTTGTGTGAATTCACCGCACGTCCGTCTGCACACGTGTCTTCTCTCTCTTGTCCAAACACTGGCTCTGGGCTGGATTTCCACTTCTCAGGGTGAGACCCAGGAGGACTGGCTCTCGGTGAGGATATGAGGCGAACATGGCGTCGCTGCCACCACTATGTCCCTGTTTTGGTTTCCACCTTCGATCCACACTTGGCAAATAATTCTTAGAAATGACTTCAAACCAATTAAGAGCCACAGTGAAAATTCAGCAGCTGTCCACAAAGGCAGTGAGTCACTTTCAACTTATTTTAAGATCATTTCAGACATCGATCCGTATAAATTAGCTCAGACAATGTGGGCGTTTTCAAAATTAGTGTTGGCTTCTTGTTACGAAAATAAAAATAAACAAAAATTGGGTAGGATTGAGATTTCTTTTAATAAACAATTTTGAAAGGAAAGGAGAAAATTAATGAGATGGCATTCAGATATGTGCCAGGATTTGCTCTGAAGCGGTCCATTGAAATATCTAATGCTCTGTTCTCTTCAGCAATTTTATTAAAACACTTTTCTGGTAGCTGATAGAAACATACAACAAGGCAGTACCCAAAGCAAGATGTTCTTTGCATATAATACATGCAATTATGATCGAGAAGACTATCTTTAAAAACAGCAGCCAAATTTTCAATTCAACGGACCTTAAGCATCTTACTCAACTTGGATTCACAATCAAGAAACTCACATAAAATAAGATGTCAGATCCTTAGTCATGCTTTTCCAAATACTGAAAAACTATTTAAAAAATCCGGGTTTTAAAGGACCATGCATTTAAAAAGTGAAACAGGATTATGTATTAACTTTCCAAATCATGATTTCCAGAAGATCATAACGATAGCTACTTGCACTTGTAAATGTCCCACTGCAGCTGAATGGTTTTCCCCAGAAGCCCATGTACCTGCTGGTTGTAACTTGCTGACAACATCCACACAACAACACAAACAGTATTCACGACACAAAATGGCCTAGCACACTCAGCCATCCCTCCTTCAAGTCTAAAACTTGCCCAGCAGGGTCATGGTCCTGGTCCAGTCTCTCTATAGTACTTGCCACCATTTCTTTCATAAAATTCCAGAGCGGTGCGTCTGCTTGTTTCTCCCTGCACATGCTCTCATTTTACTCCCTGTTTTGCTTTGTTCTTACTTCTCGTTGAAGATCTACCTTTGCCCCTCATCTTCAAGGGGACAGAGAAACCTCTCCCGAATGGGGTTACTCATCCACAGGGACAGATGTTTACAAAAGGCCGAGCACAGCTCCTGGCAGGCAGGAGGCCCGTACATGGTGGCCTCGGTGACGGCAAAGTCTCCTTTGGTTGGTACAAACCCATGTGCGTTTTGCTTCCCTCTGAATTAGGACAGGTTTCAGAGTCGGTGATGCCCGCTGTCACGAATCATTCTCTAGCTCCCTCACTTACACTGGTTTGCCCAGTTATAGCCTCAATGATTTCAGGGAGGGGGGCAGAATGGGCAGAGATAACGCATTTTATTCACATATCCTTCGCAATTCTAGATGTTTGTTACACTCATCAAATGATCAGTAATTATGATTGCTTTTGTTGATGACTCTAAGTAGATGAATAAGATAGGGAGGCAAATTTAGTTGTCACATTAAAACCAGCATAGGGCAGAACTTCCCTCCCTCAATACCTAATAAAGTAGGCCAACATTTTTAAAAAGCAACAAAGAAATTTCACCAACGACAGCAGTGACACAAAAAAGGGCATGACCCAGGATCATGAACTCCGAAACCAATGGCCAGGAAGAGACAGAGAAGATTCCAGAGCTCAGCATGAGGTAGGGTAGGCTGAGATCTTAACCCCGCCCAACCCTCCACACAATCTCATGGAGGAGACAGAGCCCAGAGAATTCTTACTCGTGTCCACAAACCCAAAGAGAGGCGAACTAACAGTCATGGAGATCATGACACACAGGAAATGGTTTGACATGCCATCTACTTGAGGGGTATTCCTTCTAGATCCCAGATAGATTAGGGAAAATGCCCATCACCTCCATAACTGATACCGCGGGGAGGAAGGAAGAGCAGTGGGATCCATCCCATACCACAGTCTCGGATAGCCGGACACAGATGCACGGAGGGCTAGACACTACCCTTAGGGTCCCTGCAAGTGAGGGACAGAACCTGGGGAGTGGTCCTTCTTCCTATCTCATCCTGCAAGGACAGACGCGGTGTAAGGAACCAAGAGTGCTCAAGTACTAGAGGATATTAAGTTATCGAGGTGGGTAGGAAGCCCGGAAGGAAGTCCCAGTGGTCTCATGGACACGGCTGAGGGGACAATGGAGCATCCTTCAGGATGCGGCCAATGCCCCGGGGTCTGCCCTCTGTGGATCCACCTGTGAGTCTCTCTGGATGCTGCGGACTATCTCGTCGCACCTTCTCCCGATTCCCCAACTCCTGCTCGTTGCCCGTGGCCTTTGCTGCGGGGCCTCACTCTACAGCAGGGGCGGTAAGCAGGGACAGTTCTGTACCCTGACTCAGGGGTATGTGGCGGTGCCTGGAGACACTGTCGGCTGTCACACTGGAGGACGCCACTGGCTTGCGGTGGGTGGATGGCGGGGACGCCGCCGCACGTCTCTCGGCGCACGGGAAGGAGCCAGCCCTGGGGGCTGGCGCCGAGCTTGTGGACACCGACTCCAGGCACCCTGCTTTGGAGCCCGACCATTCCCTCGTATGTGCCTGAAGTCTTGTTTTGCTTAAGAACGTGATAGAATAAGTCGGCTGATAAAAATCACATTGCACTTCTGTTCGTCCGGGAAGGCCTGGCGCTCGCAAGCCTGGGAGAATCATGCTGTGATACAGAGAGAGGCAGAGGTCAGTGTTCTGTGCAGGGTGAGAAGATTCTTGCCACCCTGAGCCGTGCAGGCCTGCCCAGATCCTGGGGGTGATGGGAGGGACGCAGGAGCAGAGCCGCCGACGGGGGCCCCCCAAACACGGCCGTATGACACTGTCTTAGGTTTCCGCGGCTGCTGGAGCAAAGCACCACGGAAACACATTTCCTCACGCTTCCAGAGGCTGCAAGTCCAAGATCAAGGTGTCCCAGGACCGGTGCCTCCAGAAGCTGCGCCCTCACCGGGTGTCCCCTCTGTGTGGGAGAGCGTGAGCCTTTTCTCATCAGGACACCGGTCACACCGGAGAAGAGCCGATTCACCTCCATTTCACTGGATCTACGCACTGGAGTCCTGGCGGTTGTAGCTCCATCGTATGAATTGGGGGGGGGTACAGTTCAGCTCCAGGCTGAAGAAACCCTTCATCAGCAGGCAGGGAGAAGGAGGGGGTGATACGCGGACCCGCTGTGGCTGCCCTGGGCCCACGGTGGACAGAACTTCCCTGGCTTGGCCTTGCTCAGACTTCTGCACGCTGCCTCTTCGTCTTGCTACCTGTTTAAATGTTCTCACGGCTCCTTAAATATTCCCGGTTCTTCTCTAACTGTCCTGCCTCCCTCCGCACCGCCGCCCCCTCCGGGCCCCTGTCACCCAGGTGCACCTTAACCATGCAGCAGGAGGGGCCGCTGGGCAGCTTGCCAGGCTCTCCGCTTGGCCACGAGCCACCCCCCGTGGAGATGCGGGATCCGGGCATCCTGGGCCACACGGTGAGGCAGGGGAGCTGCCCCCTTGGCTGGAACCAGCACGTGACCCAGAGCCTCCATCCACCGAGTGGGGGGCAGAGGCTGGCAACCTTTCTGCAAAGGGCCAGGCGATCCATAGCTCAGGCATCGCGCCCCAGCCCACCCCACCTCTGTCAAGACCATGGAAGGCCGCCATCGCAGTGGGAAAGCAGCCCCGGGCGATGTGCAGGTGAATGAGGGTGCCTGTGTGCCAAGACTTCACTAGTGGGAACTGAAACTTTAATTTCATATCGTTTTCATGCATCGCGAAACATTATTTTTCTTTCGATTAAAAAAAAAAAAATCACCCAACAACGTAAAAAGCTTTCTTGGCTCGGGAGACCGTACAGAAGCCGAGGGTGGGTGGGTGAGATTCGGCCCTGGATGGCGGTTTGAGGGTCCCGGTACAGAGAAACTTCCCCTGGAAATCACACTTAAAAGTATGGCAGACACATGGGAATTGTCACTGGTGACGGAACTAAGACCTGTAAAGGGACAAAGGGTGGGCCCTTCCACCAAAGGGCACGGTTTTATTATTCCGGTGATCTGTCTCTCACATTACTCAGCATGCTGGACTTTCCAGTAAAAGTCTTCGAGTGGATCTTCTCAGAAAATACCCATTTCCAAGTACTCTTTGGGTTTCCCGCTGAAGAGGAGGGCACAGAGGCTCGGCGCACAGACGCGGGGGGTCCAGGCGTCTGGAAATTCACGTCTGACCTGGCCCCTGCTCTGCACGGGACTCCTAACCTATCTGGGCCTCACTCTCCTTCCCCCCTCCCAAAGGGGGGCGGCTGGCCTCATCCCAGTCTCCTTCTCGCTACAGAAGCTGGGAAGCGATCGTTCCAGAGCACTTATTTTTAGATAAAGAAAAAAAAAGAAGTCAACTTGAGTTTAGCTGCAAACAAAAGTATCTCATTTCCCCCACTCAATAGCTAATTCTCTAGCAGTCAGAATTCAGAACACATGTTGCTTGATTTACGGTGGCAACCAGTAATTTGTGTGAGAAAGACTTAATTTAAAAGAACGCACATGTCATTTTTTTTCATAACCAAGTAAGAGTTACAATTAGTTTGATTCATATGCTGTCACGATGCCTCCACCACGGGCCCAACGAACAATACAAAGTTTTTAAGGCAGCTCTTTGATAGAGAGGGCTATTTCTCAGTTGTGTAATTAATACTAAACATAAACCCTCCTCCTGCCTCTTGAATGTCTCATGCCCACTCAGGCATCATCTCCTGTGAGGGGATCATCCAGTAGGAAAACCACTGAAGAGACTCACATCTTACTGAGTTTTGCTCTTCAATGCTCTACTTTTGGGAAACTGCCAGAATATGTAAAAGCAAAAAGTCCAAAATAACAGCAAAATTAAAAAAAAAAAAAAAGCCTCAACTTTTCCTCCCATTTTTACCCACTTCTTATCCCGTAGCAAATTTTAAAATATTATCATTGCATCGAAAGCCCAATGACTCGAAATGCTTTCCAATGCTCGATTTAGAAATTAAAGGGACACAAAAATGCATTTAAAAGGAGAATGGGTAGGCTGTTGATGACCGAAGAACCAAGCGTTCATGATTACTTGGGTTCTAGTCGCAAACTTTCTCCCATGCTTATACTCTACCAGTTATACTTAGAAATTAAGTAATTAAAATCACATAATAAGGACTGATCGGGAAGAGATAAAAGAAACTACGCACAGCTCAAATCTTAAGAGAAGTTATTATAAGGGACATGGCGTCGCGGATAAGGGGTAAGTGGAGTTTATTTCAGAATGTGTGTGTGTCCGCATTTCATACACCATTGAGAAATATACTCTCGGTACATAAAGCAAGTCTGTGCTTCCTATTATAAAGTTAAATCACAGAATAATAGTATAGGTTTTCAATAAAGCCATTGGGTCCAATGATATTTTGCCACACAAATGAATACATCAATTATTTTTTTAGAAAACATGATCCAATGTCTTGTGCATAATATGTGCTCAATAAATATTGGAAGGATGAACATTATTTTGAGATTCCATCTACCTGGTCTACTTAGTCCCATCTATCTGAGAGGTAGCCCCCTCTTAAATTGGATAAACATGGCGCAGTCAGTCTGGAAACAGCAGGGTGCGCTGGAAAGGAGGAGTGGAGGACAGCCACCTTCCACAAGTGACAGGCCCACCTTGTTCAGATGGCACAACACTGGGTTGGAAGCCAGTGTCGTCCTTCTGTGTGACATGCCCTTCTCCTGTCATGTCTCCGAGTCTACACAGCCTACCTTCCGGGTTAATTGTACAGTGCTTTTCATATACTAAGGCACTGAAATAAAATAAATACATTAGAAACCAGAACATAATAGTAGTAACAACTCCTACATCCTGAGTGGTTCCTACATGCCGGAGCCGCCATGATGCTAGGGTGTCATAATGGAAAATGACCCAAGCTCTCGTTGCCTGCCGGTGGTAGTCCTTTTGTGCTGCTCATGCTTGACTCGTCTTCATCATTTATTCCTTTAGCTCTTCCCGTCTATGTTCCTTCTAATTCTTCTTCATTATCTCCTGTTAAGAAGTACCGCTCGGTTGGGTGATTCTCACAAAAACTGTGAGACACACTGGTCCAGGACTTCCACTTAGCCACCACCCAGACCCAAGTTAGATTCAGATATGTTTCAACACGTGTTCTAGGAAACCAGTGGAGCCGCGATGGATTCTCATTCCAAAGTCAGTGAAGACCGAACAGGCCACTGAGAGACATCAAGCCTCTCATCACCATGCACATCACCATCGGTATCAGAGCACCTGGCTTCTTCCAGGACCACGTGGGTCTCAAGTGACAGTGAAACTGAAGAAAGGCTCTGATGGATGGATTCCCCACTGCACCGCAATGGCATATATATTTTTTTCCTCTGATTAAAAAACACTTTTGTTTGCTGGATCATTATTTCCAAATGGGTGCTTGTTCCTTCTTAATTTCTCCTGGTTTCCAGTGACCTCCCCTTTCCCCGTATTAGTCAAGGTCCTCCAGGGAAAACAGAATTAGCAGCATGTAAGTTACTTAGGTCTGCACCTATCATAACTTTACAGTGCTCTGTGCCTACATCTATCTATAGCTACTGATCATCAATCGATCGATCTATCATTGTCATCATCGATCTTCAGCTTCATTTAATGGATTGGATTATGCGATTGTGGGGACTGGCGAGTTCAGATTCCACAGGGCAGGCCAGCAGCCTAGAGACCCGGGGGAGAGCTGGTGTTGCATCTTGATTCCAAAGGCAATCTGCTGGCAGAACTCCCTCCTCCTTGGGGGAACCTCACTCTGGTTTAAGGCCTTCAACAGATTGTAAGAAGCTCACCCACATTACGGGGGGTGATCTGCTTAACTCAAAGTCTACTGATTGAAATGTGAATCTCTTAAATTAAAACACCTTCCCGGCAAACTCTAGATGGATGTTGGAGCAAATGGCTACATATGACGGGCTGGCTAGTCATATAGACACATAAAACCAACCTTTGCACCATGGTGTTCGACAGCTCAAGTAATGGAATAGGCATATGATAGAAAAAATACTGAATTATCCTCCTAAAACTTTTCTCTAGAGCTATTTGTGGAGAAACCTAGGACATCATACATTGAATTTTACTTTCTTTTCCTCCAAAGAAATAGCATCCTCAAGCAGCCATGAGCAAAGGGGGAGACATCAATCGGCAGGACTCGAACCAATCACAGGGCATCATCCTGCACTTCTGGGATCATCTGTAGTGGATTCCGCCCCCACCCCCCAAATCTATCTGGTCAACACTGAAACATCTCGCTTCCGATGGAGGGAGGGAGGGTGAGTAAGTAACGGTTTCATTTTCAATCTCCCTTACTCTGGAATACTTTAGTTTTAAATAGTTTGGTTGAAGGTAGCAAAGAGTTAATTCTAATGAGTGGAAGGTAATTGTACAGAATTATTCTACATCTAAGACCATTACTTTATTGCTCTACCCACATGAGTAGAGTAGGTGTTCATTCCAGTCAAGGAAATGGCTTCCTTCGTCTTGAACAAGACTTTGGCATGCTGGTTTAGTATTTCAGAAGAGACTATTATCGTGTCATAAGTATTAAGAGAGGTTGATGAATCACATAGTAAATACTGAGCTATAATTACTCAAAAAAGAAGTGTCTGTTGGAGTTTGGAAGCAGACGAATAGTCACCGAGGACGCAGGTTCTCCCGTTCTGAGAGCTCACTAAGACGAGTATTTCTGGATGGTCTGACAGTGGATCACCGGGTCCTTGCCAAAGCATCCTGTACTTGTTGGAACCCGAGGGTGGACCACGGCATGGAGAAGGCTGATGCTTCTCTTTCCCGGCCACGTAAATCGTTCCTGCCGCAACACCACGTTTTCTTTGCTGAGTTTGCGCTTTTCCTCTTTAGGAAAATGCAAAGCCAAGGAGTCAGAGAAGCAAATGTCTCTCCTTCAGACAGCTTGGGAGACAGGGGATTAGCGCCTGGACGTCAAATGGTTCTTTTCTTCTATGCTGGGAGGAGGCTTCTCTCCCTCCCTCCACACACACCTTGATATATACATGATGATCCCACCAAAGGCCAGAACCGCAGGTATGAAACTGACCCTGCCCGCAGGAGCTCTTAGTCTGTGTACGAGTGTTCGGGCACAAAACAGATCCTAGCGATGGACTCTAGTGTCTTCTTTGAGTCGTGTTCTAAGGTACAGATGAGACATAGGAGGGAGGATCAGTCCAGGGGACGGAATCAGTGAACAGGACTCAGAGTGGGGCAGAATGGAGCAGGAAGCTGGAGGGCAGGGCGAGCCCCAGCGCGCGGGCTCTGGGGGGGAGGCAAAAGGGCGCAACACGTCGGTCCAGACAACTGGGGCGAAAACCCCAATTCCTCTGTGATGGCCTGTGATCCCGGGGACTTCACATATTGGAATCTGACTTCTGTCCTCGACAATATGAGTTCTGCCTACTCTGCGTGTTTTCGTGAAGTTGCTAATAAAAACATGTAATGTTTCTGGCGAGATGTGGGCACTAAGTAAATGCAGTTGCCGCCCTCCCAGGCAGCTCTAGAGAATGGCATCTTTAATGTGTAGGCAGCATGGGGGCCCAGGGGGAGGTAGTTCCTCTCCCTCCTGCAAACTGGAAAAAGGGATACAAGATTTTTCTCTAGGAATTATACCAAAAAACAAACACAAATAGACCCAGCACAGACCTCTTCAAGAGCAACATGCTGCAGAACGGCTTGGTTTGCCAGAACCCAGTGGAGATCAACAGCAAGAGGGAAGGGGGTGGGGGAGAGGAAGCTGCTGACGGTCTCTCTGGGCCATCCAGGGAGAGGCCCGGCAGGATCAGGACCACCAGGGTCAAGACTGTGGCCATGCAGACCCCCACAGAGGAGACGAGGGCAGCAAGGGAGCCCTGGGAACCCAATCCTTACAGCAATCCCTCTAGCTCTGCTCATTCCGATTCTCGCTCCTGGGGCAGAATTCATATGGGAGATTCAAATCAAAACCACACTGAGATACCACCTTACACCAGTTAGAATGGCCAAAATCAACAAGACAGTAAACAACAAATGCTGGAGAGGATGTGGAGAGGAGGAACCCTGTGGAAAGGGGAACCCTCCTCCGCTGCTGGTGGGAATGCAAGCTGACGCAGCCACTTTGGAAAACAGTGTGGAGATTCCCCAAGAAGTTAAAAATAGAGCTACCCTATGACCCTGCAATTACACTACTCGGTATTTACTCCAAAGATGCAGATGCAGTACAAAGAAGGGCCACATGTACCCCAATGTTCATAGAAACAATGGCCACAATTGCCAAACTGTGGAAAGAACCAAGATGCCCTTCAAGAGATGAGTGGATAAAGAAGGTATGGTCCATATATACAATGGAATATTACGCCTCCATCAGACAGGATGAATACCCAAATTTTGTATCAACATGGACGGGACTGGAAGAGATTATGCGGAGTGAAATAAGTCAAGCAGAGAGGGTCAATTATCATGTGGTTTCACTTACATATGGAGCATAACGAAAAACATGGAGGACATTGTGAGAAAGAAGGGAAGTGCAAATGGGGGGAAATCGGAGGGGGTGATGAACCATGAGAGACTGTGGACTCTGAGCAACAAACTGAGGGTTTTGGAGGGGAGAGGGTGGGGGGTTGGGGGAGCCTGGTGGTGGGTATTGAGGAGGGCACGTACTGCATGGAGCACTGGGTGTGGTGCATGAACGATGAATCTTGGAACACTGAAAAAATAAATGTATTTGGGGGAAAAAAAAGAATTCATATACAATGAGAAGAAACCTCCCACACAAGAAGCAAGAACTAACCTGCAAATGTGAGTACTGTGCTTTAGGGAACAGGGAGATTTCTCAGTATAAACCACAGATGATCTGACTTCTGCTTTTGATGCCTGGGCGTCTGCGCCCAAGAGTGGGTTGCATGCTTGGGTTGTTGACAAATCAGGTCGCCGAACATCTGAATTGAAAGATAAGCCTTGGTTGAGGCTCAGCCATCACGGGGGAGGCTAGCCTGGCGGACACCCTGGTGGACACCCTGGTGGACACACAGGACACAGGGGACGCCTGTTGGACCACTCGATGGCAGCAGAAGGGGAGGGGGAGGGCGGATGGCGGGGCTATACTCCTGAGTACAGACTGTCTCATTTTGATTGCTGATAAGAGAGCCTTTTCTTATCATCTCTCTCTGAAAGCAAAAGTCTTACTGGCAAACAGAAATCGTTCTTTACAATTGAAGTAGAATTTTAAAAATGAGTTTTCAATTCAGCAGTGAGAAAAAAACACAACTCGCCTGTTTTCAGACTGAACAATTTGCGGCTCTGGCCCATAGGTTATTTTGCCCCATCTTTTGCCATTAAATGTTTTTATTAGAAGTTTTATGAAGACATCCTTTTGAAAGGTTCTTATAACCTCAATTTCGATGGTTTCCATAAACAGAAATTGCTAGTGTTACCTTGAAAAGGCATTTCTACTTTATAGTGCATTGGCACACCGAACCTGGAAGCTTCCAGCCAGCTTGTGCTCAAAGAAATGGACAGGATATTTTAGGCATTAGAGATCCACATGGGAGCATCTCCAAAGTCACCCTTTGAAAGCCACCTTCCAGCTCAACCTGCTGAGTTTCTTCAGATGCCTCTCATACCCCTGCAATTCCCATTGTAAAGAATTCCCCCAAAGCACAAAGCAAAATCTCTCCTTCAAGAGAGCTCTAGGGTATGCAAAACTCCGTAAGGTGCACCTGGACTCAGGCCTTTGTCTTTGATCTCAGAGTCCCACCAGGCAGACCCTCGACCTGATGCCTTTGGGCCTGCCCTGAATATGTCCCCTCTACCAGTCTCCCATAGCCTCTGTCCTATGGAAGGCTGCTACTGGTCTTCTAGAAGAACCTCTGTTCAAGGATCAGGATTGTTAATGTGCCTCATATAAATGAGCCCCATCCCAGGCCCTTCCTAAGGACTCTGAAGGAACACGCTTCGTTTTTCTTGTACATGGGATCCCATCAGCCCGCCAGTGCAGTGCCATGGTGTCCTCGGAGTCTCTCAGTTAAAGGTCAGAATCCTGAGGTCTCCCGGTGCACACTGGGGTCTTGGGCATTAGGCTAGAGGCTCCAAAAGTGAGGCGTTGCAAATACAAGGAGCATACCCAAAGATGCAAACCGACTGTCACTTTGGAGTGAATGGTGACTGTACCAGGGGTCTGGGAAATACACATCGATGCTTCCCCCCCAGGAAGTCCTGGTGATGCTGCCTAGGATTTCCTTCTCCTTCTTCTTTTTCCTCTCCTTCTCCTCCTTCTCTTTCTTCTTCTTTGTAAGTCGCTAACAACTAGAAAGTACGTGCCTAACTCTTTCCATTGTAGTCACTTAATAGATACTTATTAGTAGCTTTAGTGATTCTAGTGATATAAATACCAAGAGATTATCATATTGACATATTCACAGAGTCCTACTCTCTAGATTATTCGACCAGGCCTCCAACATCTACTTAACCCAGTTTAATATATTAATATACTAAACACCGGTTGTTTTTGGCCAATTCAAACTGAGTATGTGAATGTGCTGGGTCATTGCCCCAAACTTCTCTGCAGACCTAAAGAAGCGTGGTCCATGTGGAGCGGCAGATCGCAGACCAGGCTTCCAACACTTGAAGGTTCGGGCAAACTCTGCCCAGTCTCCTGCTTTTCCTTCTCTTCTGAAGTTTCTGATCATGTTTCTGAGGATGCCAAGAGTACTTGGCACTTTTCTGGGCTCTTGTTGTCTTCTAAGAAGGCTTAAATTAAAAAAAAAAAACAACTCTTGTCTTCGGGGAGACTCCTTACTGAGACCTCACGACCAGGGAAGGGCACCTGTCGGGGAGATCGGTGAAGATCCTCACCTGGACGCCACCCAGGTAAGCGGGGGCTCGGGGCAGGCAAACTCCAAGCAGGAAGTCTGGCGACAAAGGGAAGAGCACCCTGGGTGAAGCTCTTTCAGACCTAACACAAAATGTGTTCCAAATCATGTGAAATGCTAGTAAAACAACCATTGGTCCCAGCACTATAAATTAAAAATAGAACAGAAAAGACTACAGCTGCTGTGCAGGACTGCCAGCCGGAGGCACGAGGGCGGCTGTCTGCAGGGAGGGCCAGGCAGGGAGAGACCAGGCTATTCCAGGCTGGCGGCAGCTACGCAGGGGGATGGAGGGGGTGGGGGGAGGGGCAGCAGCTGTTGTGTGCACCCGCAACAGCTGGATGAAGAAGTCTCAGCTGCGTTTCTGCCTTGTCCTTGGCATGGGAGAGATCTATTTGACAACAACCTCTTGCTTCCAGAATACTGCTCGCTGCTAAATTTTGCACATTTGCTTCCTTAGAAAATGATTATATCCTCATCTGAGGAGTCCTCTTTTCCTTTGGACCCCATCACCGTTTCCCTAAAGTCTGCCATCTTCTGTTTTTGGTGTGGGCTGACCGACATCTTGTACATTCTAACTTGACTCACGGTTGTTTACAAAGGGGATGAGGCCACCCAGAAACATCCATACCCTAATTCCAGGACCTGTGGATGGCAAAAGGGACTTGGTGGATGTGACAAAGATAAGGAATTGGGGATGAGAAGATGATTCTCGATTATCCAGTCGGGCCCAATATAATCACGAGGACTCTTCTAAGAGGGAGAAAAGAAGATCAAAGACAGAGAAAGGTCATGCGACTGTGGGCTCAGGGAGAGAGCTGGGAAGGTGGTATTCTGCGGGCTCAGAAGATCCAGGGGCCCCAAGCCAGGGTGTGTAGGCAGCCTACAGAAGCTAGATTTGAAAATAATTTCCAGGCTCAAGATGGAGCTGCTTCTGCCCAGGGTGCCACGATAGCCAACAGAAATTTAGGTGACTCTCGTGTCCCTGCAAATGTGCCACCTGCCCAGAGATGCAGCCAGTCCCCAAACGCCGAGCTCTCCACGTACGTCCTTGTCCCTTGTACCCTAAACGAGTTGACTGTGTGGCCAGCCAATCAGTTATCATCTGCTTTCCTCCTCCTTGTTCTTTATTCATTATCCTATAAAAGCTGCCTGCCTTCTGCCCCATTCTGCAGTTCTCCAAATAGAGACCGTCTGCTTCATGAAGTGTTAAATAAAATATGTTTGTATCACCTAAATTGTC
>CM052809.1:133253698-133270407 GCA_028533885.1 Nasua narica
TTCTTGGAAAGGAAACCGATGGGTGCGGATATGAACCCTGCACCATCGGCGGGGTGTGGGCTATGGGGCAGAGCTGGTGAACGCACCTGGGATGCAGCTTCCGATGTGGCTGTGAGCCCCTGAGCAGGTCTCCCCCTGCAGTGCAGCCCTTCAGCCCTGCAGACAGACCGCGGACTTCAGCCCAGTATAAGTCTCCAGTCCCTCCTCAGCTGGACATCTTCTCGTCATGCTGCCTCCACGAACACTTATCTAATATGGCTAATCAATACCATTTGCCAAAATAGAGTAAAGAGGGACATACCTCGCCCCTCATTATCCACCTGGGGGATTCTTGGGTTGGGGATAAGGTTTTCTGTAGAAGACAGATTCGTCGGGTGTATTTACTTATCTTTGGAAATCGAAAGTCAGAAAGGCATCCAGCTATTTAATATCTTGATTGACGCCAGGTTCTAGAGGTGACTGCCTGACACAAGGCTCTCATCCAAACAGAGGGCACAGGGGCAGGAAGAGAGGGCTTCCTGAGCAGGGCGGCGGAGCTGGCGCCCCCTCTGGTGAGTTAGGTCACAGCAGGTCGTGACAGGTGTTTCTGCACCTGCTCTACAATGTCTTCTGTTTGGTTAAAGCTACAGAGACGGAAATCTGTATAAAACTTCAGAATAGGATGGACTTTCACACCACACCGTAGTGTTGTAGTTAAAAGTCATTAAACTTGGGGCGCCTGGGTGGCTCAGTGGGTTAAAGCCTCTGCCTTCGAAAAAAAAAAAAAAGCCTCTGCCTGCGGCTCAGGTCATGATCTCGGGGTCCTGGGATCGAGCCCCGCATCGGGCTCTCTGCTCAGCGGGGAGCCTGCTTCCCCCTCTCTCTCTGCCTCTCTGCCTACTTGTGATCTCTCTCTCTGTCAAATAAATAAATAAAATCTTTTAATTAAAAAGTCATTAAACTTAAAGAGGGGTTGTCTACTTCTTTTTGGCCGAAATTATAGGAGTTCAAATCTGTTCATCTTTACTTCATGTCCAAAAATCTGTAATATTATATCAGCTAAGGGAGGTTTTCGTGCACATGTATGTGCACACACACACACACACACACACGATTAACCTGTCCTTTTAAAGTAAAACTGTTATTTCAATCCATGAAGGAGAAATGATTTTTTTCTTAAGAACCCATGTTATGGAGAGATCGTTTGAAACGCAGACAGTTAAAAATTTCTCTTTATGTGATTTTCTTGCCAAAAACAATATATAAACTCTCATATTTGTTCATTTGTATTCCTTAGAAAGGAACTTTTAAATTCAGTTAAAATCTCCCAAACAAAGATTCAGTACATCTTGAACCCATTTGCTAAAAAATAAAAATGCAATACCTTCTGGTTGATTTGCAAGGAGGACTGATTGACTTCAGGGAAAGATGGAGCGTTTACAGCTGAATTTCATCAAAAATCTCTGCGTGAGTGTGGACAGGACTGAAAAATGAGTGTAATGATCGAAAGCCGCAGCCATCGATCCTTTCATCCGGATCATCTAGCCATTAAATCAAGTGTCAGAACAGAATAAACTTCAGGACAGAACTTAAAAGTATTTGTGAACCATTCGGAAAGCATTTTCATTGTTTTCTGTCCTTAATTCTAATTTGTATTTATAAAGTACGTAAAATAAACACATATATATTTTGTGAATAAATAAATATCATACCAAGGCGTGTGGTTAAATTTTTTTATCCCAAGTACACACAGTTAAAATGAGTTTGCTGCCATCTGTCTTAGAGCCGTGCCTTCCTGCCCAAAGCACGCGCTGCTGGCTCCCAAGTAGCAGGAAGAAATACAGAAATCCACTGCTTTAGGACCTGGGAAAAGTCACACATGCGGTGAATACTTATGGAGGATCGATGGTGCCTGCTGTTGGCGAGAATGACTTCTGCCTCTCGGAGTGTGCGGAAGGATGCCCCTACCTCCCCACCCCCCTCGGCTGCCCCTTCTCGCTTCTGTGCTCTGATGGTCAACTTCATGTGTCGACTCAGCCAGACGAAGGTGGGCGGGTGCTTGGCCGAACACCGTCTAGATATTGCTCTAAAGCGTTCTTTTTAAAGATGTTATTAACATTCACAATCGGTTGATTTTAAGTCCAGCAAATTATCCTCTATAATGTGGGTGGGCCTCATGCAATCAGCTTAAGTCCTTAAGAACGAAGACTGAAGTTTTCCAAAGAAGAAGGAATTTTGCCTCCTGACTGCAACACAGAAGTTCTGCCCAAACTTCCAGCCATCCGATTCAAGACGGAAACATCTAGTCTTACCTGAACCTCCAGCCTGCTGCCCTGCCCTCTGGATTTTGGACTTGTAGGTAGCTCCCACCATTGCACAAGACAACCCATTAAAATAAGTTCTTTCTGTACACACACACACACACACACACACCCCTCCAATTGGTTCTGTTTCTCTGGAGAACCCTGACTAACCCACCTGCTCGAGGAGCAAAGACAGGCACCACGACCTTATCCCATCCATGCCTCTCTCAGGCCCCTTTGGAGAAGGATTGGAGGATCCTCAGCACCGCTCTCTGCTCCCCGTTTCCTTTCCGACAGCACGCCCATTTTCTTCTCTGCTCCTTATTGCCTTAAATTTTCCTGCGGAGCATCTCCAGCAGGTGTTCCTGGAGCTGCTCATCTCCACCAGGGACCAGGGCTAATGACCTCACGCCATTTGGGGCCAGAGCCCAGCCAAGTGCTCCAAAAGAACTTCCCAATGGTAGAAGAGGATTTCTGATCTCCATCTGTCTGACTTCTATCTCCGTTCATCCTGATCGCAGGCAGAGCGACAAGGGGGCGGTTAACTGGGCCCTCCGTACCCCCCACTGGCTACTGGGCACAGCAGGCAAGCAGAAGGGGGACCCCGAGTGTTAAATGTCTGGGGCTTCATGGGCAGCGCTGTCCACACACAGTGCAGGCTGCTTTGTCTGCAGTGCCCTGGACTGCTGCTGTTATTGGGGTGTCTTTCTGGGGGTGACGCCTCAGTGAGATGAACGGTGCAGCCAGCTTGATGGCGAGTGGGGGAGGAGGAGACGGAAGGAGAAAGAGGAGGGGTGACGGGCACAGAGGCAAGGGGGAGCTCTGTGTGTCTGTGTGTCGGGGGGCTGCGGGTCTGTGGGCTCCGGAGTGGTGCCCTAATGGTTGAGGTTTACCTCCTGAAAAGGGTCTTACCCCACCTCCATTCTCCCCGGAACCCGCGCCCTGCATTTCCGTAGCGACTCCACTCTTAGACGGAGGCCTAGACGGAGGAGGGGCACAGAAGCAAGGAGTTACAGTGAAAGCAGAGTCACGGAAGGGAAGTGTCCCCTCTCCCACGTGCCCTGTATTGGTTACCATGCTTACTTAGGCCTGCCTGATTCTCACGTCACAGCCAGTGAATTCACAGAGCAGCTTGGAAAGCTGGTCCTTGGTAAATGACGGTGCTCTACCAGCACCTGGACCCTTGTGTGTTGTGGGTCCACTCCCCCGAGAACCCACAGAAAAGTTCTGCGTTTGTGCGAATTGAGTAATGAAGCTGTTTCCTGTCACATCCCTGAGCTGGGGCTGGCTCACAGCAGAGGCATCGTCCAGTCCCACAAACTCAGCATCCTGGTCCCACAAGTGTCCCGTTACAAGCCACGGATACTTGAGGACTAACTGGCAAGGATCAGTCCTGGAAACCACAGAGCTATGGGTTTCCACAAAAACTGCTGGACTTTTCAGCAAGTTTTAAGAGAAACAACAATGATTCTGGTATCAGTTTACCAGATGGCGCTTCCTTCCATTCCACAGCGGTGGCAGGCGACGACACAGGCCGCGTGGGATAGTAATCGCACGTCAGGAAGCTCTTGAATAGAACACACACGCACGCACACACACACACACACACACACACGCACTCTCACACGCACAAAGAAGACACTTTGGTTTATGCCAAATCTTGTCTTAAATGACACTGGGTCGGAGAGGGATAAATAATTACACGTTATTTAACAGTATCCGAACTGAACAGCGTGAACAGCTGCAGAGTCAGGAAAACCGTATCTATGCTGGCAGCGAACCCTCACGTTACAGCTCGTGGGGTGGCTAGGATTGTTCACCGCAGAATCTGAGTGATTAGCTAGTTTTCAAAAGATTATGCTGAGTGAAATAAGTCAAGCAGAGAGAGTCAGTTATCATATGGTCCCACTTACGAGTGGAGCATAAGGAAAAACATGGAGGACATTGGGAGAAGGAAAGGAAGGGTGAATGGGGGGAAATCGGAGGGGGAGGCAAAGCATGAGAGACTGCGGACCCTGAGCAACAAACTGAGTGGTTTGGGGGGGGGTGGGGGGTTGGGCGAGCCTGGTGGTGGGTATCGAGGAGGGCACGGATTGCATGGAGCACTGGGTGTGGTGCATGAACAATCAATCTTGGAACACTGAAAAAATGAAATAAAATTAAAAAAAAAAAAAAGATGCTTCACCTGAAATACATCTTAATGTTTTAAACCGAAGCACCAAGAAAACACAAGGACGGTTTGCTGGTTAATTTTCTGTGGGTGGTGGCAGGGCCCTGGGGCCCAGCGACGTGGTCAAACGTGACTCCGGATGTTTCTCTGAGGGTGTTTTGGGATGAGATTTACGTTTCGATCAGTGGACTCGGCAAAGAGCAGATTACTTTCCTAAGGGGTTCGGGCTTCATCTGATCAGCTGAAAGCCTGAATGAGCAAAAGTCTGTCCCCTCCCTGCCCCCAGGCAAGAAGGCGCTCTACAGCGGCGGCCACTGGATCTGGCCTGCACGGCTCCTCCGTGGCCACCAGCAAGGTCGCCCATCTGCGGAGTCGGGACCTGCGAGCCCCCAGGACCGTGCAAGCCAGTTCCTTGACACAACCCTCCTTCCACACGTGTGCACATGCCTCCTTGTTCTGTTTCTTGGGGTGACCCTGATGAACAGACTCCAGATTAATAACCACCCAGCAGTCCGTTTCCTTGGCTTCAGGTTCTCAACAGAAGAGCTGCAACTTTCTTCCACTGCCAAGGATGGAAAAGAGACTGGCCCGAGAAAGCAGGACGTGAACACACCGTTAAACAGCACAGCCCACGAGTGGAAAAGGGCCCGAGAACAGGGGTACAGGAATCTGTCTGTTCCTGAGAAGATTCTGGAAGAGAGAGGGAGGGCTAATACAGAAGCAGGACCTAGGGTTCAGGAAAGGCCGTGATATTGGGCACCGTGCTTCGAAGGCGCCGGGCAGTTCCCTGGCTTGCATTTGCTGCCTCGGACTAGAAATCAGCATGCCCAGAGGAGTCCAGGTAGGTGACACATGACGCCCCCGGAGGCTGGGGCCTGAGCGCCGTGGACACTTATTTCCAGCGTGGTTTCCTCTATCAGCCTCGATGGCCGGCACGCCGCCGCAGCACAGTGGCCCCCTTCGCAGGGTCTTATGACTTTGGAGGAAAATTGTGTGCAGGGAATGTTGGCATCTGATTTTCAGCAGAGAGAGAGAAAAGCCAAGGTCTGGACTGTACACATCTAAAGGCATACTGTGACCCTCGCCTGGATATGCCGATCTGAGGAGTCATTTCAGAGACACAAGGTGGGATTAGTTTTGATGCTTGACTCAAGAGTCTAGGTCATTAACCCTCCGGGTGAGTTAAACCCCTAGGAGGAGAGAAGAAAGAGGACAGCCGGATGGAGCACTTTGCTTATGGGGTGGAAATCAAGAAGGTGCACGTGCGGGCACATGGATGTGCATGGGGGGAGGGGGGCCGGGCACGGACGGGGTCTCCTCGGGGACGGGGAACCACTGTCAACCATCGTGGGACATGCCGCACCCCGCTCAATCCTCCCGGATGCTTAGTGTTCAAGGCAGAGCTCACAGCACACAGCTCCTCCCATTTTTCCAGAAGACTCCGCTTGGCCTACACATCTGCACCCAGTGTGCACAGTGAGGGAGGCAGACGCTCAATCAGCCTCGCTGACTGCCGACTCTCCACCACCCACCCTGGCCTCCTATTGTGCGCACAGGCTTCCTTTGTTGGCAGCCCCCGCTCTTATCAATGCAGGAGGGGACAGGCCCATCCGTAGATGGCGGACTGCGCAGCCAGGTGCCTTCCTTACCCCCTTGCCCCCCACTGTACGCGAACCCAGGGCATACTGTTATTCCTCCTTCTGAGGGATTCCTCTCTCAGAGCCACATAAACACGGTGACCTTGTGGTCACACTCACGGTGTGAGTGACAAAGTACTGCCATCTGGAGGCTCCGGGGGCTGAGGTGGGAAAGGATGTTTGCCTGGCTACCCGGACGATGAGGACCCCAGGCTCACCTCTACGTGAGAGACTAAAAACACTGGCAACCACAGACCCTTCCACGCTCCTTTTGTTCAACACTGGTATTTAGTGAATGGACTTCGCTTCCCCAATCAATCCTCTCAGCGTGCCTCTGACTGAATCCGTGGACTTATCTTGTTTCAAACATGCCTGAACATTTTAGAAGCATAGCATTGGTAGATAATCATTGAAAAACATTTAAGAAAGTGTTTCATAAGCAGCAGCTCATGCTGGTGCGGAGGTTTTTATGGGTCAGGGGCCTCTCGGGGTAACAGCACAAATAACCTTCTTTTACTAGACGCAGCTCGCGGGGCTGCGGGGAAGCATCTGGACCCCCCGACTGTCCAGCTCTGGAGGCTGTCTCCCAAAAGGAGATTGGACACAGGTGGGTGGGGGCTTTGCGTTGTGTTTTCACAGTCCCTAATCCACGGCAAACACAGTCATAAGAAGCGTGTAGTTACTTCTGAGAACAAAATCTGTTCTTTCTTAGGGTTCTGATACTTGGTTTTAAAAACATTCGGAAATGTCAATGAAAGCAACAAAGGAATACAACCCAATAGGACACCATAGACATAGGACCCCTCTGTGACACCATCAACTTGCAGTTACCGATGGGCCGTGTGGCTCCAGCCCTGGGATGCAGGAAACACCTGCTCTCGCCAAGGACCTATCAACCCTCAAACCCAGACATGTGTCTCTAGATACCTCAGTGTCCAAAGTTGAACAGGGATCTAGAAGCACGTACTTCTAAAGCTTGATGGAAACATCTATGCTTTGGCCGTTAGTGTCTCCCGAGCAGATGTTTCAGAACGCTACAACTGCCAAGGAAGCACTGCTCGCCTGGCTTGTTTTTCCTAAATGAACACATCCATGTCTCAAGGCCTGGCTTCGCTTCTCAGGGTGTGGAGACCCGAAGGGCTACTTGGTCGTGCTGTTGACGGCCCTGTCTGGACGGTCACATGTCTCTTGCCATTCCCATTGCCAGCGACAGCAGTGTGTACGGACTACCCCCATCTCGCTACCTCTCTGGGCGGGTGACGGGCGAGCAAGGCGGGGCATTCGGAGACACACAAAAATGAGCAAATCGAAGCACATAAGGAAATGATAAACTCATAAGCTGAGAAGACAGGAAGACAGAACTCTGATGAAAGGTGGGCAGGATACGCATCGACCGGCTTCTCCACCTGTGTATACAGCAGGTGCCGCCTGTAAGTGCGGAATGACCGGGTAAGCGCCCCTCTCTGTGGGTGCGCCAGAGCCCACTGCTCCTCCCCGACTCCAGGAAGTGGCTCCATATGGCTGCCTGCCTCTTACAACATCTATTTTCCTTCTGGAGCATCATTCAGCACTGTACCCTTGGGCTGCTCTTTCTCCCACATTCCACGTAATCCTCCCTTGACCATATCTCCATCTTGGCTCGCCTATGCGGCCAAGCCCCCCCCAGAGAGAAGACTCTGCAGTCTTTCTCCAATGCCTCCCCTCCCGTCTCTGCTGAACCCCCGGCACGGAGGCTCCCTCCCTCAGTATCCCGTCAGAGCAGTTCCTGTTCGGGACACACGCTGCCATGGCCTTTGCTCCTGGCCTCTGAACGTCGGGGCCCCTCAATGGCTGTGTGCAATCTCAGAGCCTTAAAAGCTCTCCGTCCTCTGGTCGTTCTGAAATGTGCCTCCAGCCCAGCCCGCGGCCCTGGACGCCAGACTGACAGCCCCAAATGTGTTCTCCACAACTCTCCTCGGATTTCTAACAAACTGACACTTTAATCCAACACCGAACTCCTAATTGGCCCCCCAAACTGGCGCTTCTCCCAGGAGCCGAGACTGAGTCTTCCTGGGAGGTGGTAAGAATTTACAGGGTTTGGGACTGCACGTTTCCTGTCTTCAGGAAAAATCCACATGCTAGTTTATACTTATTAAATGTATGAAGACAATGCCCTCAACTCCAGATTAAGGTCACTTTTGCTTGACTCAATCGGCAGCCATTTCTCATGGTGTGTCTGGTATTCTAAACAATAAGATACCTATAGAATACCTATAGGCTAATAAACTGCCCAATAGTTACAGAGCTCTATGTGCCAGGAAAAGAATAAACCCTCTACACCTCTTACTTAATCCTCACTGAATGCTGCAACATGGGATGACATGATCATCATCCCCATTTTTTATATCTTGGAAGTTCGGCTAAAGAAGGCGATCTGCCCAACATCTCACAAGAGTCCAAATTCAAACCAGGTTGGCTGGCTCCCGAGTCCACTGCGCTCTGGGCCTGGGTTACGGGAGTCATCACGGAGGGAAAAAAAAAAAAAAGAACAGAGAGAAGGACATATTTTGAGATCCAAAATTCTTAGTCATTATACTTAGTGTAAAAAAAATAAACCCCATTAAGGGAGCTGCCAGCGCTTTGCACGGGAATTCGAGCCCTCCTGTCCCTACCCACAGCACCTGTGGCTCAAGGGAATGATGGCATCAGCCCCGACACACAGTAACGTGGAAAGGACCTGGTCACAGAAGCTACTCTCTCTGTCCATTCTAAAATCTCCTTCTCTCTTTTTTCCCTTTCTTCTTCTTCTTTTTTTTTTTTTTACATTTTTATTTTCCCTCTGGGTAACGTTTTATTGCTTTTCCTACAAAGTTCACTAGTAAAACTTTAATAAAAGTGAAAATCAGTATGTCATGGTCAGCGCAAGTCATAGGGGGAGAGAGGCGCTTTTCCTAGAAACGAAGGGAAAGCAGTCATTCCAAGACACTCAAAAAGAGCCCAATGCAAGCATCGTCCTCTTGATTTCATATGTGCATGTTTAATCAAATATAACCTGTGTCAAAAGGCTACTTTCACGTCACTGTCATGGAGAGCCAGATGCACGACCTCCCTGAGCTCTTCCCGTGTGCAATGGGGTCAATCTGGCCAAACGAATTACAAAGACAGATGAAATCATAGCGCATCACGCAAAGATTTCCCTTCATCATTAATATGGGTTATAATACATCAAGAAGGTCATGTCACTTTTTTGAGTAGCGTACCCCAAATGAATCCTACCTTCAGAGATAAGGAAATATTTTTCTGTCGTTGTTATAATATTTATTATATCAACACACCTTAAAAGACATCAAGGGGACAAAATTTTTTTAAAAGAGTGATTTATTTATTTGAGAGAGACACACAGAGAGAGACAGAGACAGTGCAAGCAGGGGGAGGTGAAGAGGGAGAGAGAGAATCTCAAGCAGGCTTCATGCCCAGCATGCAGCCCGACGCAGGGCTCGATCTGAGGACCCTGAGATCATGACCTGAGCTGAAATCAAGAGCTGGATGCCTAACTGATGGAGCCACCCGGGTGCCCAAAGCAGAACTTTTTTTTATGGTTCATACTTGAAAGCAGGATCTTGATCCAGTAAAAGAAACAGCAGTTTTCAATCGTCTTCTCCATCTCCCCTCTTCCTGTTTTGCTCCCTCTCTCTCCTAGAATGGCAGTGCCCAGAGCTATAATCAGAGGATGATTTAAAACCTTTACCTTTCATAGTTGTTTCGATGTGCTTTGATGTCTGTGATAAAAGCTAGTGTATCTTCTGCTTCAGGCTGGAAACCTCAGCGAGTTGAACTGAGTTTTAGGCAGCGAAGGTGGCGGGTTATTGCTATTCACAGACATGCATTTCATCTACTAGAAGAGGCCATCATTAGACAAATGGCATTTTTTACATCCTTCCCTCTATATCCTTGACCAACAAATGGCTGCAAAGAAGAACCCTCTGATGCTGGGTTTCAAATCACGACCCCTGAGCCCCAGGCTGAACGCCTGCCTCTGGTCGCCCACACATGATCCAGAAAGAAGAGGAAAGAAGAGGAAGGAGTTGCAAAGCTGCTTCGCCCCCAGCTGGACTTATCTTTGCCAAGTGGCCGAGGAATGGCCTTGTCATCATCAGCGATTCATCCCATCAGTTTCTCTTTATGCAAACAATACTCCCTGGGCAACTGTCCTATAAACACAGAACACGGATTTCGGTTCCCAGGGAGGAGTTTTTGGAACCCGTACCACCTCCTGCAACTCTGTTTGATTAGGATGTGGAGAAATGACTCTCTGTCCGACTTTATTTTCTTTTAGATTGACCCCTATTTCATAAGGCTCTAAAGAACTGAATTCCTTTAGGGAAAGAACTTTTTCCACACTCTCAAATCATCATCTCCTTTAGGTTAAGAGCAGCAATGCTGGGATGTACAGGGCAGAGGAGCCCGGAGAGGAAGGTCGGGCGATGCTCACAAATGAGGCAAAGCTTTGGGTTTCAAGTTTCCGGAGGCACATTTGCTCTCTTTTCCACTGTTCCATGGTTAGCGCTGCAAAACATGCTTTCCAGCATTCAGATCCCTGATACTGAAGTCATCAATCTCACATCATACTTTCTCACTTGGTGCAAATGGCCAAAGACCACAATTAATACTTATAATAGCAAACAGCTGTCACTCACTGCAGGCTTGTTTTAAAGTTTAAAATGAGGGATTTAAAAAATCACATGTGGTAAGACACAGAGACACAGAAGGCCAAGTAGCAATAAGTTTCTATCCCCTGCCAGAGAAATGAGAGCCACGGAATGCCTTGTGTGGCCATGTGGGAAGCACCAGGTCAATAAGAAGCAGAGGGAAGGAGGGACAGAACATGGATAAGAGTCTTTCCTGTGGTTTCGATGGGCAGGGCAGGGCAGGCAGGCTCAGGACCGGGCAGTCTGAATAATGCCAGCAAGCCCTGCGGCGCTCCCTGGTCGTGTGGTACCTGGCCTGGGGGTGATTAGGGCCAGTGGACAATGGTCTGGGGGATGAGCCACCAACAGGGGACGGGGTTGGGAGGTGGGCCTCAGACAGGCTAGCAAGTGTCTCTGGGAACTGGCTAGCCTACAGTGTCTCCAAGAACAGCAAGCCCCCAGACGTCGTAACATCAGCAAATTCAGAAAATAAAAGTGCGTGATTAATACAGTGCCTCAGCTGTGGTGGCCATTATTCCAGAAACTGTCTGTTAACTATCACAGAGCCGGCACCCTCAGGGACAGAAAAGTGAAGGGTGGGCAGGGAGGAGCATGTATACACGTGCATGGATATGCACACGCAGGCAGATGGCGCGGGAAGGTTTCGTCTTATCCTGCTCGTGAGTCACTCCAGGGAAAGAACAGAGAGCCAAGCACTCTACTTTGTTTAAGTGGAGATGAAAGAAGGCAACTGCCTGGCCTCCAGCTACCCCGGCGAGCTAGACAACAGAGCAGTGGCTTCTGAGGGAGGTGTTTTGATGATGGCGATGAGGATAACTATTAATATTTTTTGACCGCCGTCAGTAAACAACAAGGCATACACTTAGAGACTAGCTCCTACATGGGGTCGGGCGAGGGTTGACTCCTGACACCAGGCAGCGTGTCGCTGCTAATGAGATGAAACAAGCAGAGAGCAGGTTCTGAGGAGAATGAGTTTAGAAATTGGGGTGGTTACCACTTTTTAGCTATTATGAATAATGCATAGCGCTGCCATGGACATTTATGGACAATTTTTTGTGTGTGTGTGGACATATGTTTTCATTTCTTTTGGGTAGCTACCTAAAAACAGAACTGCTGGTTCATATGGTAACTCTATGTTTAATCTTTTGAGGAATTGCCAGATTGTTTTCCAGAGCCATGTCCTCATTTTACGATCCCCTTGCCAGTGTCTGAGGATTTCAATTTATTCACATTTGCAACAACGTGTATATTCTGTCTTTACGATTATAATCATCCCAGTGACTGTAAAGTGATATCTCATTGTGGTTTTGATTTGCGTTTCCCACACTGCTAATGACGAGCATCTTTTTAATGTGTATATTGGCCATCTGTAATATCTTCTCTGGAGAAATGTGTATGGAGATCCTTTGGCTCTTTTTAGCTGGACTTTTTTTGTTTTTTATTACTGCATGCTGAGTTGTTTTATTATTTTTTCCCCAAATATGTTTATTTTTTCAGTGATAAGAGATTAATTGTTCATGCACCACACCCAGGGCTCCATGCAGTATATGCCCTCCTCAATACCCACCACCAGGCTGAGTTCTTTATATATTTTAGATACCAGTCCGTTCTCAGATATATGATTTGAAAATATATTCTCCCACTCCATGAGCCATCATTCCCAGTTTCTTGATGCTGTCTTTTGAAGCACAAAAGTTTTCAGCTTTGGTGAAGTCTGGTTTACCTATTTTTTCTATTGTTCTTCTTTCAATGTCATACCTAAGAAACCCACCTTAATCCTATCTCATGAGAATTTATGGCTACATTCTCTTATAAGACTTCTAGAATTTTAGCACTTAAATTGCTGAACCATCTGAGTTAATTTTTTATATGGTGTGAGGTAGAGATCCAGTTATATTCTTTTGCATGTGGATTTTCAATTGTCACAGAACAATTTACTGACAACAGTATTCGTTACTCATTGAATTATCTTGGCACCTGCATCAAAAGCTAATTGATTATAAATGTGATGGTTTATTTGTGGGCTTTCAATTCTATTAAGTTAATCTATATTTCTATCCTTAGACCAGCAACACATTTTCTAAATTACTATATTTGTGGAGGAAGTTTTGAAATCAGGAAGAAGGAGTCCTTGAATTTGTTCTTCTTTTTCAGGATTGTTTTTGGCTGTTCTGTGTCACTTGAATTTCCACATGAAATCTAGGAGAGCATTCTACGTTTTCACTTATTAGTAGTCCCTTTGTGGACTATTAGTGTTGTGTATAATAATTAATGCACACAATTGCCACTATCACAGTGTGCTGTACATATTCCATCTCTAGAAGTCACACCCTCTGTAATACCTTGGTGTGATTATTAACACATACAATTTGATGTCTTGTAAAGAAACTTTGAAAAGAACATGTATGCATCTATAGTTTGTTATTTTTATCTTAACATGAGTTTCTTAGGTAAAAAGTTGTTTTTTTCTCAGTGCTTTAAACATATAATCCCACTGCCCTTTGGTCTCCATTGTTTCATATGACAAGTCAGCTGTTGACCTTATTAGGATTGCTCTATAAGTGATGAGGCATTTTTCTCTTTCTGCTTCCAAGATTTTCTCTTTGTAATTGGCTTTCAGCATTTTTACAGCAATACACCCAATCTGGGTGTGGATCTTCCAGCATTTATCCTACTTGGATTCTTTTATATTCTTGGATTTACCAAATTTGGGAAATGCTCTTCATTGTTTCTTTGAATTTTTTCCTGCTCTTTCTCTCCACCTTGTCTTCCGGACTCCCAACAGACTTATGGTGGAGCACTTACTGGTATCCTACATTTCCCTGAAGCCGAGTTCATCCTTCTCTATCCTTTTTCTCTCTATTTGGCAGTTTGCATGTTACCCACTGGTATCTACGGTCGAGTTTACTAATTCTTTCTTCTGACAACTCAAATCTACTGTTCATCCACCTAACTGGCCACTTCATTTCAGTTATTGTACTTTTAATTCCAGAATTTCCACTGGCTGTTTTTGTAATTTCTATTGCTCCAGTGATATTATTATTTGATGAGACATGGCCATCACATCTTCCTTTACTTGTTTTAGCATGATTTCCTTTAATTTTTTGGAGCATTATTTATTGTAGCTTTTTTGAATATTTTTCTTCAACGTGCCAGGGACATCACCAGGGATAAGCCAAATTTTCAAGTTCTCTCCTGTACTGATGCTTATTTTCTATTGAGTGATAATGACCACAGGTCATCAATCTATGGCCTCAGGGCCACATTCTACCCATTTTGGAATGACCTGTACGTTGAGAAAGGCTTTTACATTTTTAAATATAAAGTGTATGTGACTGTGTGTGTGTGTGTATGCAAGTGTGTTACAATATGCCTTCTGATAAGAATGGTGGCTTGATTTTGCTGCTTGGCCCACAAAGCCTAAAATATTTACCATTTAGTTCTTTACAAAGAAGTTTGATGATTTCTGTTATGACAAAAAGCAAAAGAGGAAAAAAAGAAAAAGAAAGGGGAAAGGAGGAGAGATGTATTGTGTCAGCAAGTGCTCTGAAACAGTGGTGCAGAGTCAAGGAATGAAGAACCACAGGCACGTTGCATCAGATTGCTGGGTCACGGGGTTATCACTAGGGCCTGGCACTGGAGTAAGGAAGACTGGGAGCCAAGGAAACAATAAGTGTCAAAGCCATTTTGCAAAATGTACCCAAATTGTTTGAAGAGAAGTATAAGGGCCCCATGTTCTCACGACGAGGGGGGAAAGTGGTAGGATATAAAACTGGGATCAAGGCCAGATCCTTTGGGGCCACGTCGACCAGGGTGACAGCTTTAGATTCTATTCCCTGGAAGATGAGGAGTAACACCAACTGACAGACAAGTTTTTTAAGGCTTAATGTGGATGCTGTGTGGTAAACAGACCGTGGGCGGACAGGGCACGAGCGAGCAAGGACCGCTCAGGTAATGCTGATGTCCGTAGAGAAGGATGTGGTGAGGGTCGTAAGGGAAGGCTGGGGGTCCTTGGAGACAGAGCCAGTACCATTTGCTGGTGGTGCCGACGGATATGAGGAGGGAAGAAAAGGCAGAGTCCAGCACAACTCCTCCTGTGATTCTGGCTTGAGCAACTGGGTAAAATGGTATGTCATTTACTGAGACAGAAATGGGACAAAAGTTGTTTTGGGGGAATCAGAGGTCCCATCTGGGTCATGCGATATTTGGGATGCTCAGTACACATTGCAATGAAAACACAGGTTTGGTAGTTGGACTCTGAGTCAGGGAAAAGATCGGAGCTGCAGAGTCTCCGGTGTAAGGAGGGTTTTAAAGCCATGAGCAAGGGTGAGAACCCTGGGGCGCGAGCGATAGAGAGCAGACTGGAGACAAAAGCCCTTGTATACATAGCTGTTGAGAGGTATAGACAAGCAAGGCTTCCTGCAGTGCCTTCCCCACACAGACACACTGCGCATTACATTTCATCTTCTATTTCTCCCCAGAAATAAAGCGAGTATAGTTCCATTCTTCTCTCTCTATAAATGTCCATAACACTATGTAGCTCAGTTCAGGTTACATTTAGATCGTTCAGATTCAGAATGTGCTACATTTTCCATGCTTGAGTAAGCACAGGGGGACCGAAGCTGCACCTGCTCTCATTGACCAGGCATCCAGAAAGAAATACAGTGTTCAGAGGACTCAAAATCCCATGCTTATCCTCTGTGACATCGGAAGGTAAACAAAAGAAATGATTTTTGTATCAAATGTTTCATTCCATATCAAGACAATATTTGTAGCTCAGGAAACTTTTTACTCAGTTGTTGCCCAGATGAGGAGCGAAACAGAAAAATAATGTCACTCCTGCTTTTCATATTTCATAGTTATCATAATGTCCAATCAGAAGCCACAGAAATTCCTTCAGTGAGTGGGTATCTCTAAATATTAAGTGGATCCCACTTGCATGACACCGAGGACATAAGGACAAAAGCATTTTCATAGCCAGAAAGGTAATTTATCTGGGTAACATATCACTCAAAGGTAACATATCACTCAAATTTATTAGACAAGTTTTATGCCCAGTAAGTTCTAATAGCATATTTTCTGATCCATCATATTTTGCTTAAGCCATAGCTGCGAGAAAAAGACCTTTATCCAGTTCCACTGTTTCCAGAACCCAACAGGAAATCTTTTTGCTTATAATGGCAGCAATGGTTCGCTTCACAAATTTAAAATAATACCTTTTTGCACATCAAAGTTCTATTAAGTGACACAAATGGTTTTAATTTATCTATGATTATGTTCTTCTGAGTTTTATGACTTGAGACTAGTTTATTTTATATATTGCTATGTATTTCAGGTCTCACAGTAAGTCCGCTTTCCTGTCCCTCCACAGTTGACTTGACAAAGATTTTAAGTTATTAGGAGACACTGTCTTTTTCTATTGCTAGGAGACATGCCTTTGTGAGTGGTCATTACCTGAAACCATCGGAAGGAAGAATACTGATGCCCCTGGGCCACCAACCAATAATAATTGTGGTAGGATATATTTCTATGATAAATGATCATAGTACTCTTCCTTGTACATGCAAAAACAACTCTTCACGTACTGCTTTGCTCTGAAGAGTTTCTTGTAATGAGTATGCATGAATATTTACAATTCATGAAAATAATTAGGCAGGGTAGGAGTGATGCGCCATGAGAAATGAACACAGGATAGAAACCAATGTCAACAGATAAGGGGTGAAAGCTGCATGGGAACATGTCTAAATCACAGCCAGAATTTAAGGGGAAGGAAGGGAAGGGAAGGGAAGGGAAGGGAAGGGAAGGGAAGGGAAGGGAAGGGAAGGGAAGAAGGAAGGAAGGAAGGAAGGAAGGAAGGAAGGAAGGAAGGAAGGAAGGAAGGAAGGAAAGAAGGAAGGAAGGAAGGAAAAGCAAAGAAAAGAAAAGAAAAAAG
>CM052809.1:133270507-133352084 GCA_028533885.1 Nasua narica
GAGGACCAGAACCCTCATTTCACTCATGAGGAAGATGCAGCTCAGAGCACTGATATCACTCTCAGCATTGTGTCTTTCCCCTGGGCTCCTCAAGAGAAGGAGAAGGAAGGCAGAGAGTCTGATTATCTGTCCCTTTGCTTTGAATCTCACGTCTGAAATATTTTGATGCAGAGAGAAAAAGAGAACATTTGGAAACATCGAAAGTCGAGTACAGACTGACCTGCAACAATTAGGAGACATGACTCTTTGTAGATCTTTCAATATTTCCAAAGTTTGGCAAATAATGGTGGAGCGAGAAGAGAAGGGAAGGAGGCCAGTTGTCCAGCAACACGCTGGGTTACAGCCCTCACTGTCCATCCCTCTTTCCTTTCCTGTATTTGTTATTTTCTTAAGTATTAAAGTGTCTTTAAAAGCATGGCTAATTTCCAAAAGTTTACATTGAGGCTACTTTTTATAACATTTAGGGCATTTCTGAGTGTTCATACAATAGAAGAACCTCTGTGCAAAACCACCAATTCACAGCTCTAGGAGACCAGGAGCCTATCGGGTTCACTGTTCACACGATTTCTACCTCGTGGCTAAAAGCCCACGTGTGCGGCATGCTAGCTTGCAGAAGGCACTCCAGATCTTTGATATATACACTCCGTCCCCAGAGCAACCCTACGGGGTAGATTCTACCCTACTCACATTTTATAGACCGGGAAACCAACGAACCGAGAAGTTTGAAAACCAGTCAACCCACCCATCAACCAATCAATTCAAACAAAAAACACTTGTCTGGGGTTGGTCACATAATCAGGCAGAACTGGCTATGTTGGAAGTTAAAAGGCACATTCACACATCGCAAAGGACAGGAAGGTCCGCTAGGTAAGGGAATTCAGGTTAGAATGAAGATGCCAACCTTTCCTGAGTATACCAAACTTTCCTACGGCTACTTTTTCCAGGGGGAAAGCTGAAGACTGAATGCATCAGGAGAAGGACTCTGGGACGCTGGAGGTGAAGGCAAATGCTCCCAAGAGCAAGTAACTCCCAAAGCAAACCTGTTCTTGAGTCTTGCCTTCAGGAAGCTGCATGAAATTGCCCATCTGCATCAGCTTTTGCTGCTACCTCAATAATTGCCTGCCCTATGCATTTTTTTTGTTTTGTTTTGTTTTTAAAAGTTTTATTTTATTTGACAGAGAGAGAGAGAGAGAGAGAGAGTGAACACAAGCAGCGGGAGCAGCAGGCAGAGGAAGAGGAAGAAGCAGGCTCCCCGTAGAGCAGGGAGCCCATGTGGGGCTCGATCCCAGGACCCTGAGATCATGTTTAACCAACTGAGCCACCCAGGCGCCCCTGCCCTATGTATTTCTGACAGTAACATCACCGTAGGAAATAATTCTATGGAATGTGATATTTATGACTTTTATAAAAAACTTGGTTTTCTCAGATTAAAGGTATTAGGTAAGTGCAAATATCAATAATGCTGAGATGTTTATAAGGTGCCGCAGAGAGTCCTGACTTTCACAGCTCAAATGTAATATGCACTATTTATCTGGTTCTCTTTTTTTGTAAGATTTTGGTTTTATTTATTTATGAGAGATTGAGAGAGAGAGAGAGAGAGAGAGAGGAGGGAGGAGGATGGCAGAGAGAGAGGAAGAAGCAGACTTCCCTTTGAGAACAGAGGAGCCCATTTCGGGGCTCCATCACAGGACCCTGGGATCATGACCTGAGCTGAAGTGAGACGCTTAACCAACTGAGCTGCCCAGGCGCCCCTTATCTGGTCCTTAAACTGAGGTTTTATTATGCATAGGTGGAAGGAAAATATGAAGAACTAGGTACACTGAACTGCATAATTCAAGATCGCTTGTCCTTATAGAAGGATGCTTTTTTTTTCTTTATGCTGAATTTTGAATTACCATTAAAAGAGAGTTTTTCAAACTTCACATATGATGCACTTTGATGAAGAGAATGATCTAATTCTCTCCTTTAATGTTGTTTGAAATTAAAAATACTCACTATGACAGAAAGCAGTGGGATAAATCATTTTTTTATGTTGCTGTCTTGAAGTAATCATTCTAGACAATAAGCTATCCATTAACTAAAACACTCCCAAGCCAAAATCATCTGATTTTTAAAATATTAGAGTTTTGTTCTTCTTACCGTTTTAATTAATAGTTCTATTCTTACATTAGGCAACTACAATTATTTAGTCGTATCTTTCAAGCTTTACCAGTTTCTTGGCTCAGAAAGTTTCTCTTATTCCCAACCTTTTTATCTCTTTTGTTTGAATTCATTTTTTTGTGTTTCACTGGAAGAAATTCTAAATTCGCCATGTCACAGCACATGTGCAGGGTTGCACTTTCTGAGTGCACACGTGCCCATAAGTCTTTACTTCAACCTCATTGATGAATGCCCATTTGACCTGGTGTACAAATCAAAGTGCAAAATATCTCTCTTAGGTATTTTTAAGACTTTGCGCTACTGTGTTTTTAATATCTGGTGTTGCTTATGAGAAATGAAAATTGGACCTTATCCCATCACACTTAACCTAGGGAGTTGTTATTTTTTCCCTCCATTCTACAAGCTTTTAGGGTTTCTCTCCTCATCTTTAGTACTAAAATGTCAGCAGCACAGAAATAAGTCCATAGGGATATTTGGAGGTTCCGTTGAATAAACAAAGATTCGGGCTCATAACTCAAATGTCTTATCAATTCCTCAAATAAAGAAATATCTCTAAATCATGACTTAAGAGCAGATGGGATACAGATATTACTAGAAAGAAGGTAAAGGATGCGATTAGAAACCTGTTCATTGGGAACTGGGTAACCCAAGACAGCCATCTTCCTTCTAAAGCTCTTAGACAAAGCGGACCCTCACTGGGATGGCCTTTGATCCTTTCTGTTCTCAACATTTCCTCTCTGTTGGCTGAAAAAGTACCTCCTGGCTTTTATGGCTTGGAGGGTCTTTCTTTCTTTTAAGGACTTTGAAGATGAAGATGCTGGTTTGCTTTTATTTTATCACTCTTAAGGATTTCTTCGCGAAGCCCGTACCACATCAAATGAGCCTCAGTAACCTTCTGCTCCATATAACACACCACCTGCTTTCTGGGCACTCGCTTCAGGCCATTTGGAATTCAGAATGCTGAACCTCCACCTGATCACCCATCTCCCAGAAGCCTGCGCAATTCCCTGGGAGAGGGGGTGTGCGGGGAGCATCGGACCCAGGTCCTGCTTTGCAGGATGTAAGTGACACGGGCAACATGCATGGTAGTGGCAATTTTCAAATTCCTCATTCCTTCTACTCAAGGGGTGCTTCTGCAAAGAAAGGCTGAACAGGGAGCAAATACAGAACTTTCTGTGAAGCATCAGTAAAGCAAGTTTTCCGAATCCTTTCTCAGCTGGAGCACTGGATGAGCCATTATTTTTCATGAGACTGAGAAAACAATCCAGCCCGTCATTCTCTATTTCACCAGTGAAGAAAGAGAATAAGAGATGAAACGATTAAAGTCATCATTCTACAGAGAAAATACTCACAAAATACCATAATTTTGGTCTCTCTCTCCTTTTTTCTGCATAATACGTTTGATTTGGCCTTTCTAGTCTTCATGCTCATATTCCTCATTTCCCAATGAAATAAAATTGTGATATCACCAAAGGCAGAAGACAGTAGCTATAAATGCTGATTTACATGGGAGATGATGGGAACATTTTTCATGAAAGCATATAAAAAGCAAACTTATTTAAAGGCAAGTTTTAACTTTTTTCCCCCATTATTCATCAGCAACTTTGAGAGATCTGTCACTTCTCTCTCCTGTGGAATTTGTCACATGTCATGCTTATTTCTATCAGCTGATGAAGTACACTGCTCTTCAATGAAAGAATTTCCCTCTGTTTTTCAATAGAACATTCAAAATCCCTCTCATGGTTTTTCAGAAAGCTCGCTCATTTGCAGTGTCCCATCTTCGTGGCCCAAGTTCTAAGTGGTTCTTGATCTACCTGCCCTTTTTAAAGCATGAGATCTGTGGTTGACATTTATCTCGGTGTACAGACCCATTCTGTGGAACACTCACTCCTAAATATCCCCCCGAAACACTTCCCCCCAACTGTTCATAAAATTCACGAGCAAAGGTACGAGAAACAGTAATTATGTTAAGTGCTATAATCATGGATGTAAAAATCTAACAGTGTTTCAAACATCCATTAACCTCGGGTGCCTGGGTGGCTCAGGTGGTTAAGTATCTGCCTTTGGTTCAGGTCATGATCCCAGTGTTGTAGGATGGAGCCCCATGCCTGGCTCCCTGCTCAGCGGGGACTTAGCTTCTCCTTCTGCCCCTCCCCCTGCTGTGCTCTCTCTCTCTCTCTCACCCTCTCAAATAAATAAATAAATAATAAAATCTTTTAAAAAAGATCCATTATCCCATAAATTGTCACCACAATGTATCCATGAACCAAGTGTTTCATCAAAGGCTAGTTTAGTTTAGATGCTTGTTCTTCAGCAGATCTGGATCAAGTTAACAGGCTGGGGTGATTTCAAGCTTGTATTTTACCTTTGACATAATAATTGGGTTGTTCATAACACACACGAAAATTCTGTCTGTACTCTCCCTTCTGGAAGGCTAGAGTGATCACTACCATGACAATGAAGCTAAGGTAATCCAGGTTCATAAAAATACTTTAGCCAAAAACACACTAGAAACTTTTGGGGAGAGGAATATGGGCCTGGGACAACAGTGAATGGCCCATTTTTGTTGTTTATCTTTGTTAATTTTTTTATCTTTATTTTTTTTCTCCCCAAATATGTTTAATTTTTCAGTGTTACAAGATTGATTGTTCATGCACCACACCCAGTGCTCCATGCAATACGTGCCCTTCTCGATACCCACCACCATTTTTTTGAAGACTTAACAGGAATGACGACATGATACAAATGAGCCTCATAACGGGAAGATGCATGTGAGAGCGTCAGGTTCACTCAAAGCAGTCATGGGGCACACAGTGCTCAAAGATTACACTTAACCCATAAAATATTCAGGAGAGACAGAGGAGGAGAGTCATGAAGGGTGAATCAAGACGCTGTAAGAATAGTCCGGAGTCCAGAGTTAATCACAAGGAGTCCAAAGTGTCAGAGGACATGGCTTTGGGACCATTAATAAGAACACAGTTAAATTCATTACTTCTAAGTACATATATAATTAGTAATTGCATTATGCATGCCGAATGGAGAGAGAATGAGCACGCTATATTGAGGTATTTTTTTTCAGCTGTGTTAAGAGTGCGTGCTCTTGCCTACTCCATGCCGCGAACTATACCAGGTTCTAAGAATATAAAGAAAAATAATAAAATAATAGACAGCCCTTGCCACCAAAGAATTCACAGTCTAATTTCATGACGGCAGGAATGGGCCCCAAATAGGCCTCCTCGAGGGAGGAGGATGATAATGTCCCTGGGAAATGAGCCCGGGAGCCACTGAGTCTGGCAATAAACTCTCCAACAGCGGCCCAGACGGCTGCCACATCCTGACCCCGAGGGACCCAAGCACAGGCAGGGCCACTGGGAGGCGCGCAGGGCTCAGACACCTGGAGGCATGCTCACATATGCACCCTGCCTCGTGCAAAGCGTGTGCTCTGTGTTCTGTTCTCCAGTCACTGGATCCCGTCCTGGAGGGAGAAGGTCCACATAAGTAACTAAGGTTGTCCAAGGGATGGTCAAGTCCCTCAGGGCGGAGTGTCCGGCGTGGCCTTCCAAGATTTAGATTCCATCAGATCGGTCTGAGCTCATTCCACAGTCAGTGATTAAATACTCAGGTTTTGATTCTAGCAGGCTTGTTGAGAAAACCAAAGTCTTAATATCTTAGAGATCTTAGAGAATCGGGCCCACACACGGCCAGAAAGGTGCCTAAATCAGGACTGGGAAAAAAGAAAGAAAAGAAAAAAGGAAGAAAGGAAGAGAGAAAGAAAGAGAGAAAACAACAAGAAAATTCCATTTTGCGGCCAAAACGTTCTTCCCTGGACTCTTGTTTTCTGGCCAGTCGTGATGTGCGGAGTCCATGACCAGCAGGAAGAAACTCTCAGTGCACCTGCTATGGCCGGCAGAGTTT
Organism: Nasua narica; assembly: GCA_028533885.1. Classification (NCBI taxonomy): domain Eukaryota; kingdom Metazoa; phylum Chordata; class Mammalia; order Carnivora; family Procyonidae; genus Nasua; species Nasua narica. The sequence goes on from CM052809.1 coordinate 133,276,583, forward strand.
TGACCTGAGAAGGCGGTCAGAGCTGCCTCCCGCTGCTCCCTGTTTCTGATTTTCAATACTTATCTGTTCCACTGGTTGCTGATTGACTTTTATCATCAGGTGAAATGGCTGGCCCTGGTTCTTCCATTCTTATAATGAGAATTACACTTGTGGGAAAACTACCCAACACTGAAATGTTCAAGCCCTGGGGAGTGATCCCCGGGGAATACGGTGATGGCACATTCATTGTTATGTGATTTTTTTTTTTTTTTTTTTGGCTAAGAGGATGAATTGTTTTTCTTCTAACATTTAATCTTATGGTTTTACTTGATTGTGTTTCTAAAACATAATGAACCCACATTAAGGCTTGAGTTCTGTCTTAACCCATTCTCCTTATTTTACCTACAGTCTTCTCAGTCTTTTTGTTCCCTTTCTCGGTTTCCATATTGCTATTATTTGTCAATAACTCTTCTTCATTATTTTCATTTGAGTTAAAGCCATTCTCGTAGCAATTACCAGATATGAGTTCACATACACAATGGACTAGCACTGTGATTAGTTAATAATTGCAATCCAGGAACACAGTTACCTTTCTGGAAAAAAAATCAATCAATCCTTCTGCCCTTCCTTTCCTGGGAATCAATGATTCAGAATAAAAGAAAGACACATTGGGAAAACTATGGAATATAATACAGCAGAAACAATAGTCAGTGTATCATATTTTGGCAGAGATGCTATAGTAAGATATGTAATACAACATTGGTTTCCATCTTGGGTGAAGAAAATCTTGACCAAATATTCTGCTTGGAATTTTCTGGCTCCTCTTTATAGCTGCGTAGGTCAAAAGAGCTGTTGATAGTCACTGCATGCCTTTCCTCACTTCCTATTTTTTCCTTACCTGAGCTCAGTCATTTCAACCCCTCCGCCCAGGCCACTGGTGACCGCCATGTTGCCAAGACTGGTGGTCACCTCTTTGATGCTCCCTCCACTGTGACTCTTTCAGCACTTGACTAAGTTGACCACTGTCCCCTTAAACTTTCTCTCTTGGCTTCTCTGGCTTTTTTTCTATACAAGCGATCTTTCTCAGTGACTTTGGCTGACTCCACTCTTTCTGTCCTTTCTCTAACGTTGGTGCATTTTGGATCTTGACTCTGGGCCACTTTCATATTTTCTGACAATATTCTCTCCATAGAGCATCTCATTTAGTCCTTTAAATACCAACTATATGTTGATGACCTCCAGATTTACATCTTTAGATCCAGATCTGTCCACTCTGACCAAAAGTTACTCTTATCTCTAGTCTGGACTGCGTTCAAAGCTTGTCCCTCTGTTAACGCTCCTTCTTCCTCCACTCCATTCTCCACCCATTCAGTATATAATAAAATCCCAAGGCCTCAGGATACCTAGGCCCAGTGTGTGCTCTGGCTCCTGTCTCCCTCTCCAACTCTCTTCTTTTACCCAATGGTTCCTCATATGAGACAATCTGGTTCCTAACTCAAGCCCTCTGCAGGGCTGCTCCCTCTGTTAGAGCACTTTCATCAGGCTATCAAAGGGCTACATCTTTCTGTAATACCCATTTCAGCTCAAATGTCACCTCCCTGATGGCCTCTCCAATGCACCACTCTACCTTCCCCATTATGCTTTGTCACCTGAACTCACTGTATCTTCTAATCAAATATATGCATTTAGTAAGTTATAGTTTATCTCTTGTCATTGGAATTTAAGCCCAAAGAGAACAGGGACCTCAAGCTTTAGGTATTATTCTATTCCCTGGGGTTAATCCCTTGGAATATAACACATAATCAAGGATAAAATTGTGAAGTAGGAGCTTTGATAGATAGGAGATCTATGCCTTCCAGTCATCATAATTCTGTATTTAATGGAAGTATATATGTAAAAGCCGTATTTTAACTTAACGGTTTATGCACAACTTTATGTGCACTTCATTACCTCGAATGCTCCTCCTGTTTCATTCCTGAGCTTATCATATAGTTGTACATATTTTCACCTTTATGGAAAACATAGGTCTCTGGGAGGAATTTTCACATCCAGAAGTTTACATATATTAAATGGTCCCTAATATATAGATTAAAGGATTCTTTCAGAAAAGCCCTAGAACAAAATTTCCTAAACCTCTGAGGATACTCGGACAACCTAAAAAAGTAAAAATCCAAAGAATAACACTTTTTGAAAACACATATGCAATTAACAAAATTCTAAACTTCCTAAGTCCTAATTTTTAATTTGGTATAAACACACGTGGGTGTCTCAATTCAGTAAGTACAACACTAATGTCATGTGAAGTGTTTTTATCCATGACTGTGCTCTTGCTAAAAACAGGTTCAATAACTTAAACACTTTAAATAAGTCCCATGTTGGTAAGTATAAAGTGCCTCTTTCTCCCTATTAACAGTTAAGTGGCCCATTTGTGGTTTCATCTGCAAGAAGAAAACTATCATAGAACACTTGACACCTTGATTTTGAAGTAAACATACATCTTCTCCTATATGCGATGAAAACCAGAAGAATAGATTACACAAGCAGAGGGACAGATTTTGGAATTCCTTTTTATTGGGCTTATTTTTCTCATATCAAATAATGTAGAGCTTTCTTGAATCTTTCGACTAGATTATCCTTTGCCTATTATATAACCTTGCCGGCATCAAAATATTGCATCACAGGGTATAAAAAGTAGGCGGTCTCCATGAAACACTAAAAATTCCTAGAGGCCAAAAATACCAGAACCAGATGCTCTCCTTAGGGTGCAACTTCTGTTTTCTGCGCTTCTTTTATATTATCAGCATAGATTAGCTCGGGATAAGCTAGAGCAACAAAACTGTTTCCCAGGTTTTTCTCCAACAAGACAGGTGAGTTGCTTACCATAAATATTAGATGAGAATTTTGCTCAAGTTTCTCACATAGAGGACAACTTCTGCAGAGCTTTATTTTACCATTTAGCTTTTCTACTGTCATGATATATAAATAGACATTTGCATATATTTAATTCACTAAAAGAATCTCTGCTTGATTGTTGTAACCCTATTTTATTTTTTTCCTGCAGAGCAGAATGTCTAACTTGTTAAAGAATGAACAGATAGTCGTTAATGCTATTTTCGTGAGCTGCTATTACTTATCCCCTGTGGTGCTGATCTTCATTAGGCATGGGCACTTGACAGTGATTCCTGTGAATCCTTCCTCTTTCCCTTGGTCTTAGATCTAATCATTGGTTTCTCTTTAAAGGAGCCAAAGTACACACTCACAATATGGCCCTCATTGAAATCTTAGAAAATATGTACTGATTTCAAACATTTTAACTAAAGGACCTATCCTAAAATACTTAAGGCTTTTTTATTTTTATTTTTTAAGATTTTTATTTATTTATTTGACACAGAGAGAAAGAGAGAGATCACAGGCAGAGAGAGCAGGGGAAGCAGGCTCCCCGCTGAGCAGCCTGATGTGGGGCTCGATCCTAGGACCCCGAGATCACAACCTGAGCCAAAGGCAGAGGCTTAACCAACTGAGCCACCCAGGCACCCCAATACTTAAGGCTTATTGATATATTTTTTCTGGAACTGATTTTCATTTGACCAGGAACCTGGTCAAAGGATCATGGTAAAATGCAGCATCCTGAAATACCTTGTCTTGGAATTTCTCAATGAGGCATAACATCTGAGCATCCTGAGAATTTCAGTCATCAGTATGAGACAAAATGGTGCAACCCATGAAAACAATTCTTGAACTTCCATCTGATGGACTCAGATGGCAAACACTTTGCGGCTAGCCCTTTCATGAAACCATGACTCTTCATTTTTTTTCAACTTTCAAGCAAAAGGTAAGTACGATTCAATCTTTCACTAATGAGTGCTGAGGATAAGGTGGTGATCAACCCCTAGGCGAGCTGTGACCTCCCCATCAAGACAGGAAATGATGTCATCTATCACTTAATATAACGGAAGAAGGTGGTGACCAAGAACAAGGTAAGCTAGACTTCATCGAGGAAGGGCTACCAAATAAAAACTGTACCAGTGACTATTTAATAAGATAGGAAAAAAGTGGGCACACAAAAAACATATTTTGCTGGCTGGGACAGAAGCATCGTTAATAAACTTTGAGGATGCAACAGCCCGAGCAGAGCCCGCGTATCTGAACCAAACTGCGCACAGAGTGTGATGTTGTGAGTTTCCACGTCCTGCTAACTCTCCTGGAGGCACTGCCACACCCAAAGCTCTTGGGTAACATCTATAACAACATGTACTGCTTGAACTCTTTAGGAGCGGCACCGAGAAAGTCTCAGCGGCTGGAACTCTTGTTGGGCTCTTGATGCCCAATTTGGTTTCCTCGAGAAGCACACACTGTTGAGATGCCTGAGCTTGGACTCTGCCTATCAGCTCCTACTGATGAAGAAACTGAGGGAAACAATGAGTCCGGTGATAGGAGCCGCCAGGATTGCTTCACCCCATCCATTCTGCAGGCGAAAAGGCAACTCCTGAACTTGGGGAGATGATGCGCGTAGAAAGAGAGTCGGGGACAATTATCCACCAATGCAAAACATTGCTCTGTTCCATCTGTTCCCTCAAGGAAGAATGAAGCCTGCTGAGGGGGGATCTCCGGGGATGGCAGGGCCGCGGGAAACCCTCCCTCCTGCCCCCTTCGAGCTCCGTGGCGCGGCCAGGGCGGCAGCGGATTCCTGTGGCTGAATGTGACTGCGTCAGAGTTATCAGAGTTCGATGGCAAGACCGGCGACTGAGCACTTTCTGAACAGGACACCATTTGGGAGGCAGGGAAACTGTCTCTTGAATTGGGCACGGGATCAAGTATAGCCTCCATCAGAGAAACACAGAAGTTAAGAAACTGGACCGACGTCACAGTAAAAGAGAATAAAACGTTACATCAGTTCAGGTGGTCTGGCCCCCAGAGTGCACCCTCCTCTCGTCCCCTGCCACAGTGTGGAAATAAAGCCACAGATGGGTTCCACGCTGTGGCCCCGCATGTGAGAGAGCCCCCTGAGGTTCCTGACACCCCACGGACGACACTGCTTATCAAGACAGCACGTTACCTATTGATCAAATCATGTCTGGTCTTGTCTTATGCTCTTTTGTTTAACCAGTAATGGTAAACAACATAGTTAATGAAATAGAAAGTCCTTCATTCCTGGGAAAATCTCTAGCTAACCTATGCTCAGAGATCACTCCAACAAACCTGCCACAGAACCAACATGAAAGGCAGAAAAAGCCACATCTACTTACTAGCTGAGTAGCTGAGTCATCTTGCATAGGTAATTTGGACAGTTCCTTTATCTGGCTGATGTAGGAAAAAGGACTTAGGTCACCGAGTTCATCCAGAAATAAAAAAGATAATGGCTTGGAAAAGAGGACCCCATCCTAGTCCCTGGAACCCGTGATTATGTCACCTTACGTGGCAAACCAAGAACTTGGCAGATGTGATTAAATTAAGGACCGGAGATGGGGAGATTACCTTGGGCTATCCTCGTAGAGGGCAGCGGTAGGAGTAGAGGCAGATGGAGGGAAGAAAGTACAACTGAGAGTCAGGGGATAGAGAGAGACAGAGAGGAGAGGAGAAGAAGACTAGAAGATTCTATGCTGCCAAATTTAAAAATGGACGGATGGGCTAAGAGTCACAGAATGCAGGCAGGCTCCTAGAAAAGGCAAGGAAACGGATTCTCCCTCAAAGCCTCTCAAAGGAGCCAGCCCTGCCAATACTTTGACTTTAGCTCAAGAGACTGATTTTGGACTTCTAACTTCCGATGATGAGAACTTCTACTTTAAGCCACCTCATGTGTGGTAATGTGCTACAGCAGCAATAAGAAATGGATACAATATATGTAAAGCACTGAAGAGACTACCTGGTACATTACAAAGACTCAAAAAAAAATTAGTTCCTTCTTTTCTCTTTTCCCTCATGAAAACGGACCAAATCTAGCAGCCCAAATCGAAAACCACTTCAACAACACTTTTCCTGGCATCCCCAATGACTTATGTAACGCGATCGGCAATGCCCTAATATGACCTGCTATCATACCAGGATAAACATGCGCGCGTTCATTATCTACCCAACCATGAACACAGAAGGACCAGTTACTTATTCCACCAAAGTCTGCAGAGAGGAAAAACAACTAGTCCTCAAGGAGGGCCAGGAAGCCTACTGGCTCAGTATCCAACCATCCCCCGCCCCCACCCCGGGTACAGACCCAGGTTTACCAGGGCTTGTCCGTGTCTGGTTTCACCGGTGCTTTCTACTGGAGTGGATATTCCATCATACGCGTCATACGCAATCTATAGCATCGTTCCAGATGAAGGGAGACCATGTAAAACGCTCTGAATTACATTACTTTAAAAGAAAGGCAACATATACATGGAAGAAGGTTTGTTTTCTTTCCATTAAAAAAGCAAATCCAGCTTTTACGACTACAGAGGCAAAATTTATTTCCACTGCCCATGCGGTTAGGAGAGAAAGTTCTTGTTTTGCTCTGAATCCAGCTCCCATCAATTCTGGAGAGTCTGTTACATACTTCAGGGAAAAACACTCGCTGTTTTCTCAGCTTTGATAAAGAACCTTCTATTGCACTGACACAGTGCTCAAGAAATGGCTGTGAATTTTCTTGCAGGACTGAAACTTAAGACAAAAGTCAAAACTCCCTGAGATAATACTTTCCAGCCCCAACGGTGGCCTTGACGCTAACGCATTACATCTCCCACCCAGTGTAAAAAAAAAAAAAATCATAGTTTTTAGTGTTTTTACGTGAGAGCATTTTCAGGGCAAGACTATAACTCTGAGAAAAACTGCAAACATCTTTCATTCCCTCCTCTCCCCAAATCTCACAGCACAAATAGTCATTTTATTCAAACATGGTTTATGGTTTTAGTCTCTAAAAATTCATCTCATTTGCATCTAGGGAAAATATCACAACATCTGAAGAAAAGAAAGTAAAGAGCGGAGCAAAGTTGAAAAGGCTTCAGAATTCCTAGACAATCTCCAACAGCATTAGCTGTTACAGCCCCCAGCGGGGTGGTCGACGTGGGGCTTGCTGGGTTCACCGACGTTGACCTTCCTCTCCAAGGAGGAAGGTCAGCTGGGTGACCCTGGGAAACAGGCTCAGGATCGACCCAAGATGGCAGCTTCTCAGCCTCTGGGAACATCAGCTCCCTCTGAGGCAACTGCCGATGTATAATACTAAAATGGATGGCACTTATTCCATCCCAATAGATGCTGAAGCAAATTCTTTCGCTCAGCACACACCTCTGTCCTTGAGTGAAGCACTGTGAAGGACACTGCTGTTTGCCATAGTGACTGTGGGTGAAGCAAAGACTGTTTGTGGCAAAGGCTGGGCAGGAAGTGACATGTGGAACCCTTGGACCTTAATTTGGTCTATGGCTGTACCAGGACCCACCGTCTCAGGGGCTGACCCTCTGGGTGAAGAACACAGAGATTGCCACCGGCTAATTTTTACGTATTTCCTTACATCTTTCAGATAGCATCTTATCGATATTATTAAGTTAAAGTTAACAAAAGTTTTTGTTCCCACTTAATTACAAGCCGGTCTGAAGAAAGTACGAGCATTCATTCTAACTCCAGAAACACATCTTCCGAAGCCCTACTAAGAAAAATACCACATTCTGGGCACCAGACCCTGGGAGCTGAGTCCCAATTTCAACAGCAAAGCACATTTGGGGCATCAGATTATATTTTATTAAACATCTTATAAGGTCATCTTCTTCTTTCAGTGTCCCTCTTCTCTTCTTTTTTTAAAAGGTTCCTTTGGTAAAAAACTAGTAAGTGCCCTTATAATGCCTTATAACACTCTCACGATGGCCCCATAAATTCTCTAGCACACAGGACGCCACAGCTCTAATTTCTGAGGTACGAAGGTCACCAAGTGGCCACCGGACTACTTGGAAGCCACTGTGAAAGGCTGACACTGGGCTTTGGTTGCTCAAGGACTCTTCAGAGAAGTATGTAGTGCAGATGAGGTCAGTAGCCTGACTTACCGCTTCTGTCAGAGCTGGTACTATAAATATTAGGTTATATAATCTGTCTACTTGGAATGTCAGTTCCCTCAGCCTTGGTGCGATTTTGAAGTAGATTCGGGAGGTGATAGAACAGAAAGTTAAATATGTCTGTCAGGACCCACCTGATAAGAGTCTCTGCTGTTTGAAAAAGGAAACCATCTATCCCTAAAACATTGGGCCTCTATAGAGAAAACAGTCATGAACCCTGAGGGCTGCTCGTTGAAACTGTGGAATTTTCTAGAACCCAGATTTAAAATACTACTGAGCAGAGGTAAATGAAAACATACTGGATAATGGTCCCAAGTTAACTGCCTGTACTTCTTAATGTTGATTCCAGAGTTTGATATGCCTAGAAATCAAAGAACTAAAGATTTGTTCCTAAATACCTTTGCTAAATATGTTATAACACAAAAATGCTTCTTCTTTAAAGATTTATTTATTTGAGGGAGAGAGAGAGTGCAGGGGAGGGAGGGGCAGATGGAGAGAGAGTCTTAAGTAGACTGAGCACAGAGCCTGATGCGGGGCTTGATCTCACGACCCTGAGATCATGACCCGGGTTGAAACCAAGAATCAATGCTCAACCCACTGAGCCCCCCCCAGCGCCTCCACAAAATGCTTTTTAAAAATTAACTACAAGATTTGCTAAAAATACCAGTGAGAATGCGATATTCACACCCATATTTCCAGCGCCTGGAATCACTCCTGACAGGCACTCCGTCGATCTTTGTGGAATGAATGAACTGAACTCCCTGTTTTCAAAACGGAATTCGATCACCACGTTTCAGTCTATACACGAATAAAAGTCTAGCATCAAAGTTTAAAGGATGCTTTTCCGCTGCCACTAACTGTGAGTTTCGGTGCAATTGTATAGAATGGACGAACTCAGTACAATTTAACAAATAATAATGAAGCATCTTCTGTGTGCCCGATACGGACCGGTACAGCATAGCAAAGCGAGGGTCCCCACGAAGCATTCTTCTTATTATTAATCACACTCTTACTTCAATGTCCCCAGCCACGTGTGGATGGCAGGCGGTGTGGTGCTAGCATCTGGGGGATCCTGGGGTCCCTGGAACCTGAGCCCCGACAACCAGAAGCTCCTGTTTCCTCCTGAGGCCCATAATGAATGAACCACACACTCGGTATTAACAGAAAAATGCACTTTACCTGCTGACGCTTTTCAAATTCCAGCTTGATCCGAGACTTGATGCAGTTGCACGTGTCCTGATAGGTCTGCTGCAGGGCGAGCTCCATGAGATGCTTGTGGTAAGCTCCCGCCAGGTTCCCACAGATGAAAATGATCACATTGGCCAGGATCTAGAAAGACAGAAAGAGCCACTCAGGAGGGCAAGGGCTGCCAACTCAGGAGCCCAACAGTCGCACAAGGCACATGAGCTCCAGCAAGAGATGTCTCCGCGGGAAGTCAATTTCATTTGTTTCCAAACTCACATTTTTATTTGCTTAAAAGAAACAGCTCTTGCCTTCAGGGACTCGAGCCCTTTCTTGGACCCATGCCCTTTGATGGATGACTCTGCGGTCCCTCCCTCATCTTGGGGCTCCGCCATGGGATTTGCTGTGGTTAATGCAATGGGCAGGGGTGAGTGTCAGACCCAACTCAGACTTCAAAGGCTTGGCATGTTTTTGGGGTGGCTCTCCTGTGCCTCGTCAGAACGAACATGCTCTGGCCAGCCCACTGGTCCCCAAAAGATGAAAGATTCATGGAACAGAGCCAACCAGATGGCCCACAGTCTACTATGGTGCGCCACTGGGATTTTGTGGCAGTCGCACAAAATTATTTCGGTAACAGGTGACTGACTGATCCAGGCTATTCTCACACCAAAGCTGTCCTCACTGAGCCTCGGTGACAGTCCCTATTACCTTCTGTTTATAAAGGAATATGGCAGATTCTCAAACCATCTAACTCACTACTCTTCGATGATAAAAATTCACATCCGTGAAAACAGAAAAATACGAAGAAAAACTAAAAAGAACCCATAACAATCCTACCCAGGAAGAATGCCTTGCTGTCCGTAGGGCCTTGTCCCCACTCCATGCCCCTCTGCACTCTCAAAACTGTCACCAAACTTTGTTTTGGGAAGACCTCTATCTTGTTCCAGAAGGAATGAATTCATTCTGAATGCGCTTTACTTTGCTTTTTTTAAATTTAATATTTGATCAGATTTTTTTTTGAGGTCCTAAATATTCTGTGCAAACTGGATTTTGGAATGCTCAGATAACATTCACTTCTATGACTGTGCGATAATTTAGTTTTACTCATACTAACCCAACACTTTATTAATATTCTTTGCATTGGCACCTGGGACAGTGGTCAGCCTGACGTATAAAGCTTTGGCTCCAGGCTTTGTCTTTTCCTTGGGCCGATTAGTAAAACACACAGAGTCAAAAGTCATGACTATTTTTACGTTCTCGATACGTATTGTGAAAGGGCTCCGAGGACACATCCCATTTCTATTCTGGCCACGGTGTGGGACACGGTCTTTTCAGTGCGTGCTCTCTCCCAGCTCACTCTTCACACAAAGCACGTGGATCCGAACGGATTTTGCTCTTATGTGATCAGGGCAAGACTTGCAGGTCTGTCAGAGGATGGGAGGCCACAGGCGGGTATGCTGCCCCGCCGCCCACTCCGCCACGCGACCTCCTGTCTCACCAAGCAGGGCACTGATGGCTCTTACAACAAAGGTACAGCATCAGCTTCCCGAAGCCCTGCACTCTTCTCTGACAACCTGCCGCTAACACCAGCAAGCCTGATGCTCCTGCTGATTGGGAGAAGGTTCTGGACCCCAGAGCCAAGCCTCTGCTCCCCTCAGTGGGGCCCTCCCTCATCCCCTCTGCTCTCAGCCAGTGGAGCCCATGGGCCCCACGCCCCTCTGCTGGGAGCAGGAGGCGGCGGGGTGGTTCAGGGGAACGGTGTCACGTCGCTGTGGCCCAGATCCAAGCCACACCTCCCAACAGCTGCAACGGGAGCAAAGGCGATACCCTGTTCTCCATCCACCTGATGTCTTTGTCTCACTCTCCGTAGGTTCTGAATATGGGCAGAAAACAGGGCTTCTCAGGCCCTCAGAGACCCATTGTGGGGACGGAGGGCAAAGCAGGACAGGGTTACAAACAGGAAGAACGAAATGACGAGCTTCTCTCTGTGAATAAACACACGCCCTGCAGAAGCGGGGGGAAGGGCTGTTCAGACCAGAAGGGCCCTCCAGTTGTCCATCGAGCCCACAGATCCTGGAGGCAGAGCACCCACAGCTCAGCCACGTGCTCACAGCAGCCCCCGAAAATGTCCTTCTAGGCAACCTCACCCTCCTCCTGCCGAATGGACGATTCAAGTATTAACTCGTGTGTGTCTGTGTGTGATATGTGCACACGCGATGCATACGCACGATCTGTCGCATGTGTACATGGTCTGTGTATACGTGTGAGTCATGTGTGCAGCATGCGTGATCTGTACACATGTCTCCTGCATGCGATGGGTACTTACCCCGGTACGTCTCTGTGTGACTTGTGGGACAGATCTGTCTCTCAATGTGGTTTGCATGATGTCTGTGTGCACACTGTGCGTGTCACTTATATACATCGTGTGTGGCTTCGCATGACGTGTGTGTGCTGTGTCTACCTCTGTGGGATAAATGCCGTGCCTGTATGACACGCCCGTGATCTGAGTGGGAGGCCCGCGTGCTGCTGCCGTGTGTGTATGTGTGGGCCCTGGCCCGCGGCGTGGGCCATTTCCCAACATTTCTAACTGCAGGGGGCTCCCCTTCCTCCGGAGCGGTACTCGCACCCATCACCGCGGTGAACGTCAGTCACATGAGCACAGGGGCTCGCTAGGGAACTCCTGGCTCCTGTTGGAGGAGGAGTCCTTCTCTAGCTGACGGATCAGTCTCAGTGCCCTTTCCTCCAGCACACCGGTAATTCAGCCCTGCCATACTCTGCTTCTGCAAAATGACCCCCTACTTCGCTAGATTCCCCCACCTTCATCACTGCCAGATTTGCTTTGAAGGACGGCGCACCGAAGAATGCAGACGATGAGGAAAGCCAACACAAACCAGACTGCTCAGAGTTAGAAAATGCTATCTCTTTCCTTATTAGGTACAGCTGAAGTAATAACCTAGTGATTATCTAAGGAAGATTTTTCTTTTTCTCCTTAAAAAAAAAATGCCGTCAAAGCAGAAACGTCAATATTTTAGGAAGTGGATTCCTCCAAAATGAGAGCCAAATGCAAATAACAGAGCCTGATGACGTCATCCGCTGTCCCCAGGAGCCCCCTCGCAGGGCACAGGAATGGGGCCCTTCCCTTGCAATCCTGGAGCCACTTCTTCCAGTCACAGGAACCTCAAGGGCAACAGGCCACCTCCGCTCATCCGGGAGCCACTGGGACACCTGCTGCATGCCAGCACTGCATCTCTAAGTGACTGTCACCGGGTGTGCCACCTCCCTCTCCAGCTCAGGCCAGCATTCGAGTGGTCGCACAGGCCCACTGGGCCCCTGCCCACCACTGGGGTGGTCGCCAAGGCACCTGGTGGGTGGCTTCAGGATCACTACGGAAATTTACAAATGTGATCAATGTCAAAACTACCTTTCTTTCCAAAGGGTCCAAAGGGTGCATTCATGTAATGACTTTGTATAAAACCCAGGACACCAAAGAGATGAGTCAGTTAAAATATTCTTTTCAAAAATAATATCACGGCATCTTATTTTCTAGAAAACTGTTAAGGCAGAACACATGATGAAAAACCCCATTTTCAACAATGTTGGATTTGTTTTATAACATCAAACCGTCGTGATGCCTTCTTTTATCTCGTCGCTCCATTTAGCTACTTTTGCATCTGTCAGAAAACAGGAGAGGGAACTTGGCCTCCCACGAGATGTCTTGGAAGAAAACAAATTGTTTAGGGTGAAAACAGCAGTGAAAAATTTACCCCGAAGAGTCAAATGGGGCCTTGAAGGATCTGGGATCTGCGCGAGTCACGTGGTGACAAGGCCGGCCAGCCCGGGCCCTCCCCGCTCCCTGCCCGCACCGTACGTAAGTGGGGTCACGCGGCCACGCTGCTCAGGGAGTCTCAGAGCTGATAAACCCAAACTCACCTTGCATCTTTCATTCTCTCAAGAGCCCAGAAGATAAAACCACCAGGAGGATGGACTTGCTTTATTATTTCATTTTATAGGCAAAGAAGCGGTCGAAAAAGTTAAGATTGGAGGGCAGGTCCCTAGGCAGGCGGGGCTCTTGGGATTATTCCCATTCATCCCACACTGCCCCAGTTCACAAGCGTGCCTGGCACGATCTGACCCTCTGCTGGGGTGTGGGGGAGGTATTTCTAGGGACCTTCAGAAGAGATGTGTTCTACTGTAAGAATCTCATAGTATTTTTTCCTTTATGAAGCATCTGTATCTTATGCTATCAAGCCCTTTGGTCACTGAAGTTATTTTAAGTCGCTGTGTTTTGGAGACGACTCATGCACCAGCTTCCAGCTGTCCAGGCTGGTGTGTCTGTGTATGGTCAAAAGAGAGTAACACGGGGCGGGTGGGGGAGGGGGGGCGGGCAAGCCGCTTCTAATGGATCGTATGACCAAGAGCAAAGGACCTGAGGGGTTATCTCACTGGGGAGGAGGACATTCAAGTCTGAGAGTTCACCGTTGTTAAGCAGCGGAGAAATGACCACGTGGCTTAGATGACCACTCAGGAACTTTGCAACTCTGAGAGTTTACGCATTTTAAAGAGTTCAATCTTCCTGCTCTTAATCTTAGGGTAGGGGCTGCGAACTACGACACCCACACAGGCTGGTGGTTGTGCACAGGTGCTGAGGGCAGGCTCCTGGGCATGGGAGGAACAGCACCACTTAAAGACGTGGTTTCTCCATGAACTAGTAGCACGGGGTCGGAGGAGAAAGGACACTACAGCATTTGAAACAGGTCATCAGTTGAAGACGGAGCAGATCATAAATATGCAAAAACACCAATTATAAGTCAAAAGAAAATAAAAGGGATACGAGAACGTGATGAAAAGAGCTGCAAATGAATATTCAGCAAGCTCGCTGCATCTCATAAGCATCGAATTTGGCTTAAATAAAACAATGCTCTCATTTGGGAGAGAAAACGGTCGGGTAGAGTTTTCCTTCGTGGAGCTCTGCGAAGACACCTAACGCCAGCTCCTTTTCATTCCTTGTGACTCCCAAAGAATTAAATTTGCTCTATGCCCCGGCCTGAGGGTTTCTGCTTTTTATCATGGAGTGCAGATTAGAAATACTGTGCTTTGGATAATAACATCCAGTGATCTTTAAGTCATATGTTAGAATTCTCTAATTCAAAATCCTTCCCAATGAATAGGAGGGGAGTCAGAAACAAAGTCTGGTGGACTGAATGTGTGTGTCCCCCCAAATTCATAGGTGGAAGCCCTCACCTCCAATGTGATGGTATTTGGAGGTGTGACTTATGGGAGAAATTTGGGTGTAGGGGAGGTCATGAGGATGTGGCTCCCCTGATGGGATTAGCAACTTTACAAAGAGAGGAAGAGACCAGAGCCCTCTCTCTCCACTGTGTGAAGACTCAGGGAGAAGGGGCCATCCATAAGCCAGGAGAACTCTCACCAGGAGCTGACTCATCAGGTACCTTGATCTGGGATGCCCTAGCCTCCAAAACTGGGAAATGACTGTGTGTAGTCTGAGCCACCCAGTTGGCAGTGTTCTATCACAGCAGCCCAACCACCTCAACAATGGGCGTTAATATAGGGCTCTGAGTTCAAGACCGGAATTGAAGATCAGGAGGCAATTTGATGCACTTTGATTTCCTACGGAAATGGCCACTGGGAAACAGTATGGTGGTTGTGACTCTTACTGTCATTATTCTCTTTTATATTACATCCGTTATTGTTAAGTCTTTCTGAGTAATACACATCATGTTGTTTTTCCAGCCACATTTTGGTTGAAGGATAAAGAATCTGATACATAGATGGGCCTCAAGTCCAATATTATAGGTAGATAAAACTGGGGGGGGACGTTTGAGACACTTGCTCATCTCAGAAGTGTGCCATCATAAGCCAAAAGGAAGAGATGAGCCTAGAAGATACTCAAGACCTCAGTAGAAAGTTCCTCCCACAATGCAAGTCACTGAGAACGTGGCTTCCCAAGAAGGGAGAGCCAACTTAACCAAGCAGAAAACCAAACTTGTACTTCCGAGCTCACTGTCTACAGATTTGGAATGGATGGGGACAAGGTTGGCTTGATGAACGGTTGAGAATAACAAAAAAAGAGACAAAACACAGTGTTTCCAACTTTCTCAATTCTGTGGAAAAGACTACACCAGCCTCCCTCCATCGAGATTTATAGCTCACTCCCCTTTCTGCAGAGGAGGGCACTGTCACACTGTTTATTCTCTTGTCTGTCTTTGACCTCAAGTCCATGGAACAATTGTAGCATTCAGGGCTTAGCTCCTCCCCACCATGGCAAGAAAGGAAACCAAACAAATATATTGTATGGGAAGGAGGGAATCACTACCACTGTAACTCACATTGCACGTTGCTCTGGCATCCAAAGTGGGCCCCTCGTAGCCTTTGTATTGTGACCAATTTTGCAGGCCATTTCTTCAGAGCAAGGCTATCAGACATTTCTCTCCCCACGCCCTTTAGTGTTAGCAGAGCTCCAATTCCAAGAGCACCTGATGACAAAGCTTGTCTATGTCTGGTCCCAGCGCCATCTCCTGTCACCCAGCGTGCTGGTACAGTGATACTTGGACGATAACACCTGACATTTTGTTAATCATCCAATCAATGATTAACTGAACTTTGTATCTCAGCTAACACCACATAGAAATCATTATCATCTTGGTCTTTGGGAGTCCAAAGAATCGGAAGGTTAATTACCCCAAAGATTCCACTCTGCTCATTTCAGAAACTCAAGGGACCAAATGGTCCTGGATAGTTCAAGGGGTTATTAATTATAGGTCTCTGAATCTTCCCAAACTCTCTCCCATATGTAATGACACATACACGACAGGACACATTTTAAGTGATATGTCTCAGTGCTTTTCAAAACTTTAGAAATATGTAATTATATACTAATTAAACTCAAATTTTACTAATCTTAAATCAGCTTTCCTAAGGATCTGCACCAAGCAATATACAACAATTTGCTTAATTCTGATGATTTCCGTGAACTTAAAAGTGAAGGAAAAAAAAAAAAAGAAAATTTAACACACTTCAGAGTTTCATTAATTTAGATCCTCTAATTAATCTGAAACAATGAAATCTAGCTTCATTTAAACACCATACAAAATTCTCTTCATTTATCACCACTTTATCGGTGACATCTTTGATCCGTACCCCCTCATTAAAAAATTTAAAAGTTGACAGGTGTTCAGATGCAAATAACAAATGACCAAGGCTATCAGACCCTTCAGTCTGCGCAGCTCCAACAAGATGAAATTATAATTCTATTTCATGGTGCACATGTGAGATAAAGATTTCCTTTCGAGGAACCCGGGGCAAGAGGAGAGGCATACCTTTTGTGGGTACATGGGGTATTTTTGCACTGATGGTCTGTGACATGCTTCCATCCCATTATAACCTACCCAATAGTAGGCAAACTTAGAATTAAACAAACCAAACACAATGCGCCCTGATTATGATTGAATAAGATGACACTTTATGAAGGTAAACAGACCTAAATGGAGATATCAAATGTAATGTGACAACAGAGAGACAACTGCTTAGGGAAGAGACATAGCAACACAGGGACGCAGCATGGCCAATCTTGGGCGTGAATTTAAACGTGACATTAGAGAGTGCGTTCAGAGAGAGGCAACAGATTGTAAACTCCTGCGAAAATGAGACTCCAAATACAGGAGAAACACAATGGGTGCTGCAATTCAGAAGGTCTACTTTTGAATTGGAATGCCTTTTTTAGTAAGGGCAAAAAATGTCCCACAAAGTCACACTATAATTAAAAAAAGATAAGTCACTGCCTGGCTGCATAAACTGAAACCATTTGTGAATAGGAAAACAAAAAATTTCATATTACAAACTAAACTTTAGATGTTTCCTTAATGATACCAATTATGGGAGGAGAGACCTGGCAGCCACTTCCCTTTTAACAGAATAAAAGGCCGATATGAACTTAAAGAAAGTGTCTCCCCAGAGTGTTCTCCCCTCTCCTACTCTATAGGAAGTGATGTAATGAATGTCCCATCTCGGCTCATATTAAACCATCCCCAGATGTTTGTGGCATTTCTGCAAGAGAATGACCAGCTCCAAATGTCTAAGGAATGCAGGTTTTAACATTTCAGTGGGTTCTCTGGTAATTTCTAAATGATCTGTCTTTAAAACTCAGTATTGTGTTGGTATGAACAGAATTGTAACCCACCAAATTCAATTCCAAATTGAACGCTGTGTTCTGTAAGATTGCAAAGATGCATTTTTAATGCCGTCAACATCAGATCTTGATTTCTGGTGAATTTCACTCAGAGACGATACATTAGTTTTGCCCAAATCATCAAGAAGCATCTTTTGTTTTCCCAAATGACCGTGAAAGTCCAGCAATTTTGCCAGGTGGCAGCATTCAGGGACCATAACCAAAAAGAGCAGACTTTGTGAAACCGTAGGAGTCCATTGGGGCACCATGATGAAATATCTCAGATGGGGTGGCAGAAACAGCAGACATCAATGTTCCCATGGTTCTGGGGCGAGACTGGAAGTCAGATCAAGGTGTCGGCAGGTTTGGTTTCCCCCGAAGCCTCTCCTCGGCTTAGAAAGGGTCTTCGTGTTTCATTCTAGCTGTGTCCCTGCACGATCTTCCTCTGTGTGAGCTTCTCTACGCATGGCCCTGGTGTCTCCCCGTGGGCCCCAATCTCTTCTTCTTATAGGGTTCCAGGCACCTGCACTAGGGCCCACCCAAATAGCCTCCTTTTAACTTCATCGCCTTCACATGCCCTCGCTCCACATGCAGTAACGTTCGGAGGCCCTAGAGGTTGGGGCTTTGACAAACTAACTTTTCTGTGGGTGGGGGAGGCACAACTCAGTCCGTAATAACATGATGCTGAGTTTTAAAGACATGTTATTTAGAAATTACCAGAGAACCCACTGAAACGTTAAAATGTGCATCCCTTTTGACATTTGGGGCTGGTCATTCTTTTGCAGAAATGCCACACACAGCTGGGGACGGTTTAACAGGAACAGAGATGAGATGGTCATTACATCACTTCATTCAACCAACGTTATCGAGCATTCGCTAACGATCAACTGAACATTGTCCCTCATCCCCATGAAATCAATGTCTTTGGAATAAATGCAGTAAAACAAAGCCACAAAAGTCAGCAAAGCAAACAAACAAACACAGACGACACAAAGCAAGCTTGTCACAAGCGAGACAGTGAGTCTGCAGTTACAGGTCCTAGGGTCGGGGTGGGGGGTCACGGATGCTGCCCTCATGGATGCTCACAGTGAGCTGTCTTTATGAGAGAGGGTCCTGTGATTGAAGGAAGACTTATGATAAATGAAGCATCCTTCTTCCAACATTACAAAATTTTCCTGCAAAAAACTAAAACCACTAAAACCACAAACGCAGAGGTTCCCAAATTTCCCTATTTCACAATGCTCGTAGTGTCTCATGAATTTTTCATAGCATTCCCAGGCCAAAGGAAATATCCCAAAGTATTGTTTAGTAAGTGGCAATCTCCAGAAAAGTTAAATATGATGACCTAACAACTTAGTAGTTGTTGGGGAAAAACAATAACATATATCGTGAAATAAAATATAGTATTTTTGTCTCATTCTTAAAAGTCCCAGGGACTTACTTATGATGGGCCCTCAGTAGCCAACGTGTCCGTGGAGCATTGTGAAACTTCACAACCCCTGGATTCTGATTCAGCACCGCCACTCGCAATTCCCGCTCTGTCTTGACTTCTTGGATTTTTGAAAATTTAAAATACCATGAGGTGCCCCCCTGGGGTGCCTTGGCACACAGTTTGGGGAGCCACATCCCTAAGAACTACAGTTTTGACAAAATAAATCATTAATTAACATGACAGAATTGAAAGTGTCACTAAAATCTGGATGGGGCACGTGGGGCATTTTCCTCCTTTGTAAACTCTGAAAAGGTACATTTGATTAGACCAAAAATCTAGGAGAGACAAAGGGGTTTGCTTCTTCTAAATAAGCCCAACCTGAAGGTATTATTGTGCCGGGTTTTCAGAAGATCCAGCTCAGAGTAGCTAACCTTGATGGGTTTAACCTGACGGGTTAAAGTCTTCTAACATGTCAGTTCTGTGACTGAGTCGAGGCTGGGGCAGAAGGAGAATGCTACCCGGAATCCCATGTTCATGGATGCAGGAACTACGTGAGAAGCACCGACCTCTCCACCCCAGGAGCCAGGGTCTCACCCAGGAGGAGGAGGAAACTCTTCTGAAGTGACAATTTACAACGGTTTCCAGACGGCGAGCTTCACACACACTTTTTCAACTTGTAAGGAAAGTAAGAGAGAAAGCCCCCGACCTTCATCTGGGACTGTCATGAACACATTTCAAAAAGCTAGTGTTTCCAAGTCTAAGCGCATTTCTGGGATGAATTAACTTGCTTCCTGATGGTGTGACAAAGTATTGCAAGCCAGAGAGGAAACAGAAATCCATCCAAGGCTACCATGAGCTCCAAAAACAAGTATAAAAAGTTAAGAATCTTCACTTCCATTTTCCAGTGGACACATTACATAAATTTGCCCATTAATAAGTCAAGAGTAAAATGATTCGATGACTAGTCCATAGGTACTCATTTTTTTTTTAAGGGCCAAAATAAAGAGTGGAAATCCTAGCTGACAAGTCATGATTTCCCCTTTATTTTGCATCACAAATAAATCAGGCCTTTAACCAATTAGAGAAATATTTACTATCTCACAATTTATTTTAACTCTTTCAGAAACACAGCGATGCCTTTCTTTATAATCGAACAAGACTATTTTGGGCATGAAATTCCATAGAGCAGCACAGAAGTTTACTGAATGCTTAAGAAACAGAGAGAATAGCCTGAGAAAGGAGGAGGACAGGCCATAAGGAGCTTCCCATGGTTTGGTGGTCCCATGGCTGCCTTCCTCCCATCAGACCAATGAACCTGCTGGGCTTGCGAGGGGCACGCTTCCCACAGCCCAAGGATTTCCGCAGGCACTGCTCTGAAAGACACCGATAACAAAGAAACTAAACGTATGCCCAGCATCAGAACCACACAGTAGTGGAACTGAAATGGGTGAAACAATTTGACTGTAAGAATATGCGTTTAGAAATTGCTTTGTTTAGCTGAAATTTGACAACCAAATGCTTTGTTTAGCTGAAATTTGACAACCAAATTCCACAAGAAGCAAGAGAAACCGTTTTTAACCACCATGCTCAAGAGAACCACACAGACCTGGACCATCACCCTGGACCCCACCCAGGCAATGGGGATTCTGGGTTCTGGCTCATTCCTGACTTTCTCCCAACAGCGAGCCAGGCTGCTCCGAACCACGCAGGGCCCTCTCCTCACTGCACACAACACTTCCTTCTTCGTTTCTCATTTTTCCTTTGTGAACAACTCTTAAAGCCTTGTCTACTTGAGGGGCGCCTGGGTGGCTCAGTCGTTAAGCCTCTGCCTTTGGCTCAGGCATGATCCCAGGGTCCTGGGGTCGAGCCCCTCATCAGGCTCCCTGCTCACTGGGGAGCCTGCTTCCCTCTCTGCCTGCTGCTTCCCCTACTTGTGCTCTCTCTCTGTCAAATAAATAAGTAAAATATTTAAAAAAAATCTTATCTACTTTGATAAGATTTCTTTCTACTTTCTACTACTTTGACCCCCGACTCCCCGTATTCCATTTCAAACTAGGTAGCAAGCCCAAAACACCACTGAAAGTACCCTGGCCACTGGCCTGTTTCCGTTCACCTCCTCACTCCCTCCCATGACTCCTGAGGAGCACCTCTGAGCCCCTGGTCGCCATCTGCTGCCCAGAATCCCCCCTCTCTGGCTTTTGGGGCTCCACACTCCCTGCGGTCCACCTGTCCCACTGACTGCCCCGCCCCGACTCTCATGTTCCACTCTCCAGGGTGCCACGTGGGCCCCCGATTTCTCCCTCCCAGGGTCATCCATGCACCTCTTCCCAAGACAGACGTCTCGTCCAGATCTGGCTTCTGAGGCCTGCACTCAGAACAGCAGGAATCTCCATTTTAACGTGGACTGGAAACTCCACCTACGCCCTGCCCCACGGCACCTTCAACTTCCGTTCACAGGCTCCCCCACAACTCCCCTCTAGGGACCACGCCCTCCTTTGGGGTCCTCCAATTTGCTCATCGCTCCAGGCCTGAGGCCTTTGCACACAGCGCTCTCTTGGCCTCAGAGAGCCCCTTCCTGCCCCACTTCCCAGATGGGGCGTCTTTCTTCTCCCAGGTCAGCCCCTCCCCTGCATGTTCTTGGAGGGCCTGTCACTCACCAGCACTATGCCCAGTTACCCCTTCAAGATTATCTGTCCCCAAAATGCAATAATTCGTAGTTACTCATCTGCTTACTGCCTGTCTCCCCGGCTCTGTTCTGTGTTCCAGGAAAGCAAGAATCCCACCTATTTTATGCTCTTATATATACATTGGGTAACCTTAAGGGTCTATCATGATGTGCATCCGATAAATATTCTTTGAATGAATGAATATAATCCCATGTCCACATGATGCACTACGTCAGAATTGGAGAGATCTTAATTCACACATGGAGTAAAAATATATTCTTTTATTTAACAGTATTATTGAGAGCCTACTATGTGCCAGGAACTGTTCAAGGTGCAGGGACTATAATTTTGAGAACAAAGACAAAAATCTTTGTTTGTGAAGCTCACATTTAAATACGATTTTTGGCCTTGGGTCAACCTGCTCCCTTTTTCTGCCTTTCATATTTGTTTTATTTTTTTAAATATTTTATGTATTTATTTGACAGAGAGAGAGAGGCAGAAAGGCAAGCAAAGGGAGAGGGGGAAGCAGGCTCCCCGCTGAGCAGAGAGCCCGATGCGGGGCTCGATCCCAGGACCCTGAGATCATGACCTGAGACGAAGGCAGAGGCTTTAACGCACTGAGCCCCCCAGGCGCCCCTGCCCTTCATATTTAGAAACAGAGCTTCAGAGTTGCTGTGTGAGATGTTATCCTTAACATGAGGGTTACGTGTTGACATATACCTAATGTCCCTGCAATAAACCCATGCAAACGATACCTAGAATAGACATGAAGAATTTGGACCCCGGATGGTCCTATCAAAGTTCTCCTGGAAAAAAAAAAGAAAAATGCAGACATGTGTTTTGCCACCTCAAAGAGAATGACACTGTCCTAGGCTGACCAGATCTGACTGATCTGTTGGGTAAACTAAAACATCTAAAGAAAAGATATGTGTTAAAAAGGGAGGGGTGAGTAGGTGGTGAAGACTAACTCTGGAAGCAGAGAAAAAGTCCAGTCTCTGATGAAAACAGTGCTGTCCAGAGCAGATAGCATTTTGTCAGCTGCTTCTAGAACCTGGCCCACCTGGCTGGTGCATCCCCCAGTGGCAGTGCCTACTTAAGGCTTTCACAAGTTCTGTCTTAAACCACACATTCTCAGCTGAGGCTGTATCATCCCCCAGAGGGCAAAAACATCGCTTCCTGGGGAAAGCAAGAAAAAGTACCCTTTTGTTTTGTTTTGTTTTGAGAGAGAGAGAGAGAGAGGGAGGGAGCTAGGGGAGGTAGGGAGGAAAGGCAGAAGGAGAGGGAGAGAGAGAATCTTAAGCAGGCTCCAACCTCAATGCAGGACCTGATGTGGGGCTCGCTCTCACAGCCTTGAGATCAGGACTGAAGTGGAAATCAAGAGTCAGACGCTTAGCCGACTGAGCCAGCCAGGTGCCCCAAGAAAATCACTTTCTGACTGTGTAATGCAGTCATGCTCACATCACTTAAATAAATATGCACTACTCTTGTGGTACTAGAATTTTATGGGCGGGGGTTAGAAAAAAAATATCTCAAAATGGCTCTTTAGGAGAGTAATGATGGAGAACAGTCAAGAAACCATGCCTGAAACATCATTTGTGGGATCTCCCTACTCATGGGTGACCTCTGGATAAGGAGGCTTCTTGGTACAGAAATGGTAAGAGATAATTTCGTAAACTACTGATCTATTGATAGTCGTATTCCTCATGGTAAATTAATACATTAACTCCCTGGGCTTAAATCATTATTTTTCACTTTTGTTAGAGCAAGTCAGTCTCCCAAGTTCAGCGAAGTGTGGTTCCCTAACAAGATCACACTGTGGAGCTCTCCAGACTGAAGGCCACTCCCCATAGGAGAGAAAGCTCCCAGGTGGCCAGACTCTACCTGCTCGGACCCGCTTTCCCGGGAGACACAACTTCTGAGGGATGACATCATTCCTCAAATTAAGGCCAATTTATCTCTGACTCCACCAGGCACAGATTTAAACACACCCTTCTTAATCTTCGTATGTTCCCCACTTGGTATTGCACATAAGTCCCGCCCAATTCTGCGAGCGACTTTTGCCATCTCTTACAGCTACAATGAATCTAATGAAATCGTCGTGACCACATACAAATGCAAACTGCACGCACCAACTGTGCTCCCTTGAGGGAACTGAAGACTCATATTTTAAAGTGCACTGTAATCGCCATACAAATACCTCCTCTGATTTGTGTTTAAGTACGGAAAAGGCAAGATAAGGCTTCACCAAGGTGCTTTCCTTACAAGAGCTCCTTGCAGCAAGGGCCTGACATGGGCTATGCCTTAGTCACCTAGCAGTTTAAAAAGATACGTGTGTGCCCAGGAGCCACGCCTGGAGAATCAGCAGGCTATTATTCTTTTAACATAAATCTCCGCGGACTTAGACACTGGGAACAGAGAAGCTAATGTCAGACGGGAAACAGAGGACTAGCCTTGAATACCGCCAGCACAAAGAAACAATTCAGGTGGAGAGGAGCGGAAGATTTCATCACAGATGGAATGAATAATGGTTCATGTTAATGAGGACGTGCTTCCTCCAAGGAGGCGGGCTTTGCTACTCAAACTAAAAATGTGAGGTGCAATGTGATTATTTAGACCAAAGGAAAGACGTCCTTCTGCTCATTTAGGAGGGCGCTGCACTGATGGAAGGAGCAGATGAAGGCTGTGGTCCAGGCAGGAGAACTTGAGCCTGGATTCCGCTGAGGCTGAGCTCTGGGGTAGGGGCCGGGGAGGAGTGAGGTTCCGGAGCTGAGACAAGGCCAACCCCACATACTCACATGGGAACAGACAAATGGAATTGCAGAGGACCCACAGCAATGGCTTACTAAGGCCGGTGGGTGGAGGGGATGACATCAGAGAAATATTCTCGGGAGGATGGGCTTCCCTGTAACTTCCAAAAGAATATTTTTAAATGCACTCTTTCAGGATTACAAAGCCCCTAGCCATCGTGCACCCCTAAATTTCATTTTGAAAGCAAAGAGCAAACATTCACTAATTTCTAAGACAAATGGAAAACAGAAACCATCACGTTAAAACCAGCTAACAAACCAGCATCCGAACTTCTAGGTCATTCTCTTGTTCTTTTGTTAGAGCAAGTCAGCATCCCCGGTCTGAGAGTGTTTGGATAGCAAAGCTGATAAAGTTGGGATTCATAAGGGGATTACAGCTCACAGCCTGCAAATATGCAACCTTGCCCTTTGCATCGATATGGATGGAGCAAGAGAGCATTATACTAAATGAAATAAGTCAGACAAAGACAAATATCACATGATTTCACTTACACATAGACTCTAAAAATAAGAGAAGCAAACCAAGAGAAAACCAGACACTTAAATACAGAGAACAAACTGACGGTTGCTAGACAGGAGATGGGAAGGGAGGATGGGTGATGTACAGAATACAGGAGTCGTGTACGGAAGTGTCAAATCAGTACATTGTACACCTGAAACTGACATAACATTGTACGTCAACTCTACTCCAATAATAAATGAAAAAAAATGCTCCCAGGTGGTACCTTTGCTAAAAAAAAAAAAAAAAAGTCATATTTAAACGGACATTGGGTGCCAACCAGGATTGTTCAGTTGGGTGGGGGTCCGACTCTTGATTTCAGCTCAGGCCATGATCTCAGGATCGTGGGACTGGCAAAGTCAGGCTCTGTGCTCAGTAGGGAGTCTGTTGGAGATTCCCTCTTCTCCTTCTCCCACTTCCCCCATTCCCACAGGCAGGCTCTCTCTCGCTCTAAATAAATAAATAAAATCTTTACAAACAACCAAAAAAATAAAAACCAAAGGATCATTGACCAAATTGAGATTTACACATAAAACTCTGTCTTTCATAAATAACAATATTTTAAATTGCGTTCGATCATATAAATAAATACTACAGTCACGTGTATTCAATTTTGCCCTGATGACTGACGAATGAACTCAGGCACATGAGTGTTCTCGGCAGACTTCATTTTTTTCCGGGTCTGTTCTTCTTCCCCCGGCCCGCTCTCTCTCAGCATCACCATCGGGTTCAGGGCTGCTGGGGAACGGCTCAAGAGGAGAGAACTGGGAGTGAATGCCCATCATGCCATCACAGCAGGGGCCGTCCCAGAACCACGGATGACGTTCTCCTCCGCAGGCTGTCTGAACACCCCATAAGGACCCATCTGTGGCCACGCCCATAAACACGGCACATGGCAGCCTGAGGGTTACCAAGCACTGCAAAATCACTGTACTGGGGTTCTCTAACAGTGGAAGTGGCCGCAGCTCCACACTCGACACAGCATTCACCTGCATACTGAAAGGAAAGAATCCTGCACTTTGGCAATTTATGTACTTTGGAGTTCATTACTGCCCACGAAATTAACAGCTACTCCTGTCGATCCTAGCATCAGGCAAGATGGCAACATCAGGTTGGTGTGGTGAGCACCTGTAAGAACCAGGATGGGCCGGGTTACGCGAGCACGTGGAGGGAGTAGCTGGGCAACACTCTCTCTCTGGGTACCCGCAGAGGCCAGAAAAGCACACATTTGCTTCCCTAGGTTCCTACATAGCCGGGAGTGGGTGTGAATTAGCTTTGGAAAAGGAAGACTCTGCGTTGGCTTTTAGTTTCCCATTAAAAAGGAACAGACACAATTCACGGGAAATGTTCACTTTCCTACTCCTACTTGCTTTGAATGCAGATGAAATGGCTGGATCTGTAGCAACCTCCATATGACCGTGAGAGAAGAGCCAGCGGACTCTGGAAACATCAGTCCTGATTTCATTGATCTGCTGGACCAAGGTCAGTGGCCCCTCCACCTTTGGATTTCTTTTTACTGGAGGCAAGTAAATTTCCATTTGCTCAAGCCTCCGTAGCTTGATTTTCTGTTTCCTGTAGCCAAATGTGAGGCTGACTCATCTGGTTGGGACAGCCCGATTGAGTTAGCAAACACAGCTCTCCCTGTGTTGTGGCGTAAGCTTCTGTTACGAGTAGTTTTCTGAGTCTATTTGGTGTAAAGCAAATGAATGAGTTGAGACCACACATGAAAGCTGTGTGTGGAGTGTGTACCCTAAAGAGTCTGGCAAACCAATAAGAGAAGGACTTGGGGCTGATCTGAGAAAAATTAACCTCTTTCTGTAGACCATGATGTCAAGAAAGATTCGAGCCGGAAAGGCAGACTGGATAAGGTACAGGAGCAAGTAAAGGAGACTTCCTGCCAGTGAGTCTTGAACTAAGAATTAAGAGGTCAGAGTAGAGCTGCCCCTTGCATGGAGGTCCACGCTTTGAGAAGAGCAAATTGGGCCAAGCGGGAAGTCATCCCAAGTGTACCAGCTTGAGGGATGAAGGGCTAGCTGCAGAAACAGATGACACATTCTTTCCCTCCAGGAACTGACTCTATCCTTACAGGGGTAGAATAACCTCACAAAGGGAAAACGTCCAAGCAGATTTTGCCCAGGTACGCTTTCTGCCTGTATCGGGTTGAATGGTACGCCCCTCTTCAGTGACACCTTTGCAGTGCAATTAGGTTACGCATCCGAGATGAGATCATTCTGGAGTAGGGTGAGTCCTGGATGCATGACCAAGGACCCCGCAGGAAGAGAAGATGCTGGAGGAGCCATGTAGAGATGGAGCCACAGCCAAGAAACACACGGAGGCCACCAGAGGCTGCGGAAGCAAGAGAGGAGGGTTCCCCTCCGGAGCTTTTGCAGGGAACTCGGCTCTACTGACAGCCTGATGTTGGACTTCCAGCTTCCTGAGCAGTGCAGGAATAAATCAAGTCTTTGAGCAGCCTCAGGGAACTCATACACAGATGCACCCCCTCTGTCTTGCGGAGGGGATGGAGGGGAGAGGAGTGAGGCAGGAGGCCTGTGGAAGGAAGAGAGGAAGGGGGGGAGGTTTGGAGCAGATACAGAGAGTACAGAGCACATGCCTAGAAGAGACAAAGACAACGGATGTGAGTTTTCTCTGCCGGGGAATCTCCCGGATGGGCTCGTTTGTTAAATGAATGCTTGTCTCTCAGCAGAAGGCTGTGTTGGTGAGAATATCAAGCTCAGAGCTAAGCCCGTCTTACGGGGCTTTGTTTTAAACATAAATGTGACTGAAAGAAAGAGGCTGGGATAAAGGCTGTGCAAAAACCCTCTTCCTTTGTGAAGCTTAGCGCCAAACTCTCTGACAGGAGACTTCTTGGTGCCCACGCCCGAAAACCAGGCAGGGGGAGATGCAGGAGGCCTTTTCTGAATCTCCTCCACACCTATATTCCCAGTTCTTTCTCTTTCATTTTTAAGTAGGCCCCATGCCCAGTCGGGAGCCCAACACGGGGCCTGAACTCACAACCCTGAGTTCGAGACCCGAGCCCAGATCAAGAGTCGAATGCTCATCGACTGAACCACCCAGCCACCTCTATTTTCCCATTTCTTAATTCATCATGGTATTAGTTTAAAGTTGAACTATTAATGGCTTAATAAATTGACCTAACAAATCACTGTCAGAAGAAAAATAAACGGAATCAGTTGCTGGTGGGACAGTGAAGGGGCTTTTGGCCTTGGGCTCTGTGCAAAGGCTCTGACCATGTGGCTCCATCTTTCACCTTGGGAAAGGTAGGCTGGGGCCAGTTGTTTCCATCTCAATTCTTTCATCGTTCACTGAAGCCTCCAGAGTGTGTCTTAGAGGCTTCCACAGTATCTACTGTACTCGGGACTCTAAGATATTTTAATATTCATGGCCATGACTGTGCAACAATTCTTAGACATATGAACTTGGACCAATGACCTTCACACCCCATCGTCTTGGCCATAACTTTGAAATTTCTGATCACATGAACCAATCTACCTCAAAAATCTCACACTCGCTACCTGTCCTGCCTTCCCTTCCAGCTTCCTACAGTCTGACCTTGACCCATCCCAGGTGCCTCACTCCCAACCCCTGCTTTCCCTGCTAATCTATCAGCCTGGATGCTGGCATTGCTTCCTTCTCTAGATAGCCAGAGCACAGCACAGATGACCTGACGTTCCTCCTCACCAGTCCCCTGGTAACCACATTGGCTGTGCCCTGATGAACCAAGGACTGATGAACCAAGGCCTGATGTCCTCATGAACCAAGGCCTGATGTCCTCATACCTGATCTACCCTATGCCAGGCACACAATTCAAGAGGATTCCACATGGATTTGAGGTTGAACCACTACAAACTCATGGTCTCCAATCTTGGCAACAATAGAAAGTCATCTAAACACAGCTTAGCTTCCGCTTCTGTCCCCTCCAAGTCTACCTCAAACCTCTGCCATTCTCTTAGTCTCCTTCCCACTCAGCCCTTATGTTCATGCTGTCAAAGACAGTCCTGTTTACTACATCAAGAGAACTCAGGCCTCCTTCGCACCCTCAATACATAACCCCTTAGCTCTACACCCACACCATGCCTACAAAGCTTTCTAATTGGAGACGTCCCTCTGGTTCAAGGACAGCCTCTTCACCTTGACCCAAACCTTGGGTGACGCTGCGGCAATGGACCACTCTCAGATCACAGGGGCTCCCACATCAACCGTGCATTTCTCGCACAAGCTCTAAGTCCCCCGTGGATCAGCAGATGGTGGGGATCCAGGGTGACACGGGCTTCATTGTCATGTGGGCGTCCACAATCGCGGTGGCAGGAGGAGGATGGAATGGGGGCTCCTCCAGGAAGTGGCACACAGCTCTGCTATTCACTTGATAAGTCACCTGAAGCCTAGGGCCAGGCAAAGTGCCAGCCTAGCGAGTGCCAATTAGCACACAGCTCAAATCTCCAGCACCCTCATTAGGCAGCCCTCTGCTTACACCCTCTGTAGCCAGCTTGTTTCGCACCTATAGCTGTCTGCAATCGGCACCAGGCATCGGGAAGCCCGGGGATGCACCTTTGAAATACAAAATTATAGGAGTCACTTTCAGAAAACTCTGATCAGCTTGGGACATGACCCAGGAATCTGCATTTTAACAGACTTCCAAAGTGATTACATCACAGCAGTCCATGCACCATACTGTAGGAAACATGTGGGCTTACCAGATCAAGTATATGTTCCCTAAAATAGCACAGGATGTCCTTAATACCAGTCCTCTGGAAGCCCATTTACACTCATGCCCCCTGCTGGAGCCACTCGGCTTCCTGATGTGAGGGCATCCTGATCAAGCCACTAGCCTTAGCTTTCTGCCTCTGATCCACGCTCTCCTTCCTCTCGCTCTGCTCCCCCACCTTCTCCCTTCTAGAATCAGGCCTGGTCAATGGCTAAGTGACCCCAGGATTCAGCCCACGCAACACTGAAAAAGGAAGGCTCCCAACTCCCATCCCAGCCCTAGATGTCCTAGGTCGCCTCTCCACTTCTCTCTACTACAAGCAGACCGTGCGCTCAGTCTGCTCTGAGACTTGTCCCGGGGCAGGACTGCCTACTTCTGAGGATACCTCCTTCATTAGGTTTTAGAGTTTAGTACATCGACTTTCCTACTACCAAACACAAGAGATGTTCCATACACTGAATAAGCCACAGGGAGTGAGTGAATGAATGAATGAATGAATGAATGGTCTATTTCAGCTCCACACTTCTATTGCATATTTCATGGCTGTTTCACCGCTCCTGAAGGAAAGCAAGTCGGGGCCTGGAAGAGTTGAAGGCAGGAGGCCACAAACACAAGGATTTAGAATGCTGATCACCTCTGACCCCCTCACTTCAGCTCTGAAACCTCCTGATCGCCAAGGGGCCCCAGGGCTGCAGCCGCAGGGCACCGGCTTCTCAGAGAGGGCCCTGCACACCTTCCCCAGAAGCTGCCTGCACATCTGCTTTGAATCCAGCCCAAACTGCAGCCCGAGCCTCACCCTGGCCCTCCTTCTCCCTTGCCTTTGGGCATATGACAGAGAGAGCAGTGGATCAAGGACAGGAGGAACCAGCAAAAGCCTCCTACTGTTTCCTTACCTTTCAGACTGTTAGGAAAAAAAAAATCAAGATAAATCGAGATTTCTGGATTTTGCTTCTGTGGAGCTCCCGCCTGAGGAAAGGTCTTTGGGGCTCGCTCTTACAGGAGCTCACAGCCGCTCAAGGAGTCGCTTTCCCCTGTCACGGGCTTGTCATTTACCTCGCTTTCCCTGCTCAGGCGAGACTTGTTTACTGTTTGTGCGTAGCCCACTTTAACTGTCCAGTTTGGAGCAAAGTGAGACTGATTCTAGAAAAACAATGAAGATGCCGATTCATGGGCTCAGTGGAACCATAACGTCACAAGGTCTGGGACATTTAATTGAGTGAATACCAGTTAAACCACCACAATAGTAGCAGCGGCTGCCAGACCCACGGGCCCGGCTGTGTTCCGAGTACAGCCTGTTTACAGAGCTCCCCATCTTGCAGACGAGCATGTGGGGGGGCACTCAGCCTGTCCCCTGGGGGCCCGGGAGGCTACCCG
Organism: Nasua narica; assembly: GCA_028533885.1. Classification (NCBI taxonomy): domain Eukaryota; kingdom Metazoa; phylum Chordata; class Mammalia; order Carnivora; family Procyonidae; genus Nasua; species Nasua narica. The sequence continues at coordinate 133,307,445 of CM052809.1, forward strand.
GGCAGGCTCGACAGCCCAGCCACTGCTCAGCCGCCGTGGACGTGCAAATCACACAAGTAATGTCATTTTAGGAAAACATTTTCGATTTCCCATTGTTTGCATGTTCTCACGTAACTAGAACACAGTTCCCTTGGTCGGTTTCGGTAAGCTACTCACTCAGGTGCTCGGATCCCTACTACGGATACCCACTGCGTTGTCAGTAGAAGGAACTGTCGGTCAGAATGCCAGGCAGAAGGAAGCTATTGAGGGGCGCCTGGGGGGCTCAGTGGGTTAAGCCTCTGCCTTTGGCTCAGGTCATGATCTCAGGGTCCTGGGATCAAGCCCCGCGTCGGCTCTGTCCTCAGCAGGGAGTCGCTTCTCCCTCTGCCTGCCGCTCTGCCTACTTGTGATCTTTCTCTTCGTCAAATAAATAAAATCTTTAAAAGAAAAAAGAAAAAGAAGGAAACTACTAGTGTGGGCTTCTGGGCTGACTTGGGTTCAGGGGTTCCCCCCCACAAGGCTAAATCACATGACAGCATTCAGTCATCACGGAAATGTACCCACTGGCAAGGCTGTTAGTTTGTGCCTCCAGTTATCCATCTGAGAAATGGACATTTAAAGAACTACTTTCTACTTCTTCCAAAGGAACTATGAGATGCCGCTTCCCAACCACAAAGGGGTGACAAGGAGAGAAAATACATGTGTTCTTCAATAAATAAAGGAATACATGACTGAAGGATGTGCCTATTGAGAAGCTTCTGGTGACTACACACACACACATAAACACACACACACACACACACACACACACACACACACACAGTTCCCCCATATGAGGAAGACACACGGATGGCAAAGAGGGCTGCCCGGCCAGCCAGTGCCGGCAGACATGGGGTTCACTCCGACCCCCCCAGGGGAGGATGGGCCTTCGCTGAGGCAGCCGTCTGGGGAAGGCCTCCGGAGGGAGTGTAGTCAGCTGGCTCTGAGAAAACGGCAAAGGCATTATTTCAAAAACATCGCCATATAAAACTCTGGTATGTCTCCATCTTTGGCTAGGGTTGAAAATTTGATTGTTTGTCACTTAGAAACATCCAGATATCAGGGGGTGCCAAACATGGCTCCTTTTGTTTCTGAACAGCGGAGAGGAATTTTTATCTCCCACACGAAGATCCGTGGGAGAAAAGAGAATAACAGATTGCTCTTTCCTTGAGGGTTCACACCATTTCTTACAAAGGCAGGGACTGTAAACACTTTGTGTTTACCACCTTGCACGGTCCCAAATATTTCTGAGGCTTAAGAAATTAGCATAAAGAACATAAATACCAATGTAAAGGGGAAATGGCTCCTTAAAATATTAGTATGTACATACTAAAATAATAAAAGCTTGAGAATCAGAAATGAAAATGGACTATAAGGAGCATGCTGTTGAATAAAAAGGGTAAAGAGAGTACTGACCCCTCTTTTCAGTCACCCCTGCTGTCCTTCCAGGGTGGCTAGGTGTCCACTGCACCGAGCTCCTTATCAAGGGACAATTATAATTAGATAACGAACAAAACCACGATCCCTTGCAAACCACTTTGCCTTGAAGGACAAAGAAAACATTAAAAGGGAGAAGGAAAAAACGCAAACAAACTTAGAATTTTATACCAATGTCTCACATAATTGGCTTAGAGAAGCAGGTTCTGGATTCTGTCCACAGAAACTTGGGCTGGAGGCTCCATTTTTCTTTAGACATAGTCTTTCTTCCTGCTACTAAATAGGGTTCATGGGGTTGATGGAGGAGGGTGTAGGGACCAGCTCTTTTTATCAAAGCTGGGGAATGTTTTCTTTAATACCTTTAAGTAGGTTTTCTGGGGTGAAACTTTCCCAAATATAGAAAATTCCCTCCTCCTGGTGAAGTTCTGTTCATTGGGCCATTTGCCCATCACACACTTTATTGAGGACAAGAAAACTGTCCCCATGCAAATTTACATTCTGGTTGGGGACATGGGCAACAGATGCATAAACTTATTAATTAAGTCAGAAATTAATTATAGACTGCAGAGTACAAAGGGAAGTGCAGTGACAAAGGGACACACACAAGAGCTCCTGGCTCCTCATAGAGAAAGGCCAGGGCACTGAAGCAAAATATTAATTACCTTTATAAAAACTAGAAAGGCTCCAGGACTCCTCCCTGACGAGGCTCTGCCCCAGGAGGTTGCTCCCTGAGGCTCCTCCCTGACAAAGCTCCTCCCCCAGGAGGCTGTGCCTTCTTGAGGCTCCTCCCCCACAGAGCTCCTCCCAACGAGGCTCCTCCCCCAGGAGGCTGCTTCTCATGAGGCTCCTCCCCCAACAAACTCCTCTCCCAGGAGATTTCTCCTTCATGTCATTTGAGTTTCTCCTCTTGCTTTAATTCCATCTGTCTGCCCAACGTCCCCAAACCTTGGAGCCCGATGTGCTGCCTCTGGATCTCCATGCTTCACGTCTGTGATGAACTATCTTGACTGGTCAACCTCCAGCATGAACCCCACGTAGACCAGCTCTACAACTTCCACCACGGGTGTCCAGGGCAAGCCACCGCCCCAGGAAGCCCAGCTGTGGCCTCTACACCAGTCTTACAGCTCTGCTCTGCCCCCCACTCAACCCCTCTGAGCACAGCAGCCACCATCTCCGACTGAATCAAAGTTGGACCACAACATTCATTTCCTCACAGTGCTCTGGTGGCTTCTCAAATCAACTCAGCAAAAGTCAGTGCCCTTAACATTGTTGCCCCAGCCACACGTGGCCAACCCTCCACCCCTTCAGTGCCATGGCTTGTGTGCTCATCTCCTGCACACTGGCTTTCCTACACCTAGACCTCTCTTAACCCGGATGTCCATATACACAGATCTCACTCACGTGACATTATCAACAATAAATGACCAGCATATTCCAACCAAATAACAATGACTTCCTCCCTCTCCCCCAGCACTTTCGAAATCTAGTGGCTTTTTCTGCTGTGTTTTTTTTTCCACACAATTATCACACTCTGCCATATATATAAATATGCTTGCTTCCCGTCTCATCTTCCCTCTACTAGAATGCTAATGTCATTTGTGTTCACTGCTTTCCGCAGTTTCTATAAAAAGTGCCTGAGAGTAATTAATGAATCCATGTTGAATGGATATCTTGGAACGGACGTGCATTTTTGAGTCAGTATTCCATAAGAAGAACAATTCTACTCTCTTCTTTTTGAGCGAGTTTTAACAGCTTCTCTTTGGATTACTCAGCCAATCCTTTGTCTCTCCTCCACTCCATCCTCACAGAGTCCCAAGGAGGAAGAGAGAGATGCAAATATGTTCAAAGGGGTTAGCAGAGATGTAATCCATACTCTAACTCACGCCTTCCCTATACAGATGAGGTCAGGCCAACGACTGGTTTTTTTTAAAGCAAGACAAGGTCACTTTCTTGAGTTGGAGTCCCCGCTCATCAGCAAGTTTATGTTAAAATAATATTCACTGAGCTCACAAGCTAAGAACCTTCTTTGATCTGAACACTACAGTGCTCAATATTGGAAACTTTCACACATGAAAAGTAACTTTTGGTAATGTTCCAAAAAAAAATCTGGGAGAAACTGACAGGAAGAGCATTATCTGTGGAATATTTGTCATGGTATTTTATGGCTAAAACCAAGTCTCATCTTGGCACTTTTATTTCAAAAAAATGTCAACCTAATACCTCTCAATGAGTGTCTTAGACACTCAAGCACATATTTCACTGATGGACCTCATAGTTTTTAATGCAAATTTTGCATTGTCTTCAGAGAAATAAAACTCGGGAATTTCTCCACTAACAGCAGGCAGCTCAGGTTTCTGCAAGCCAGGATGCTCGACACCCTCTGTCCCACAGCCTCTCTCTGCCCTGAAGTTTGCAGGACACAGCTGCTTCTTGGACCTCATGTCAGATCCACAGTCCACGCAATTCAATGCCGACCCTCTCCCCACCCAGAACCAAGTCTTATCTGGACCTGCTTAACACAGCCCCACAGGTAATGAAAAGGACAGTAAGTAGACATTGCTCATAAAATCGACTCTTGTGTATGAATAACAAGCCTCTGATTTTAAGAGTAACAGGCAGAACCAAAATAAATGCTGCCCTGGGATGAATCGACGAGTATTGAGATTCATTCAGAAGGGACACGGGGCAGCTGCTCCCATAGGTCTCCCTGATGCTCTGGGTGCTGCTCCTGGACCCCCAATCAACCCTGAATGAACCATATCAACCTTTATATCATTTCTCAGATAGAAAAGGCTTGGTGCCAAAAATACCTAACTAGGAAATGTAAGCAAATAATACAAACCCTCAGGCTACACATTCTAACTTACCTAACACGGTAAATCATAAATTACCAGGAGGAAGTCTCTTTTTCATTAAGTTCACCTTTCTAAAGGAAATAAGCTATGTTTTGCTACTGTCTTATAGAGGTGCCTTTGTGGGGCAGTGTGTTTACTGCTCTATATGATTAAAATAGGATTTTCTTGAAGTTGTCTGGTCCTCAATGAAGTCCAGATTTCTGGTTCAAATTTACTTCATTCCAAGGCTCCGTGCTACAGAATGTTCCTCTGTTTTGCATTTATCATGGGAACCTTTATTCAGTTTACCGATCCGCTGGTCTGTGCACAATCCCCAAGCAGACCCCACAGATGTTTTACAGAAACAGGTAAGTGGGTTCTTCTTTTCTATTTTACTTATTTTATAGGTTTTTTTTTTCCTTTTTGGAAGTTCCCAAGATTTTAAATTCTTAAAAAATGTTAACATCAGTAGATTTTGTTTCCAGTTCTAGGAGGAGATGGACACTGTGCAGGTTATCTGCCTGGTGAGTAGGGTCGGTGGCCACCGAGGGAACTCCAAGCCCACCAAGAGCGCGGTCCCCTTCCCCTTTCTTCTGATTCTGTCTTCTGTCTTCCGGGCAGAAATTATGCTTTATTTTCACATAGGTTGTGAGCTAGCTCTTTGACCCTATTCTTCTAGTAGTTTATCAATGACTAACAACATTTTTTTTTACTATAGGATCTTATTTTTAATTTATCCAAAAGATATCAACTTCCTTTTGGCAGATATTTCCAGAGTCTATTCTCACAATATTTAAAAATAATTTCCAGGTGAAGTATATTTGAATTAAAAACAAAATCATATTCACAAATATTTAGGAAAACTTTTATAAACTACTGGGAACAGAGAAAATCTTTCTAAATAAGACTGAGACCTGGAGGCAACAAAGGAAAAACATTACATCTAAGTGCCTACAATTTTAAATGGATAGTAAAAGCCACTGTAAACAAGGAAACAGGATAAACTTGGGTAAATGTACTTGTAACACATACAAAAAATAAAAGCTTAATATTCCTGTTATAGAAATAACTTGTACAAATTGAAAAGAAAGAAGACAACCCTGTAGGGAAAAAATTTCAAATGCTACTTCAAAGATGAATAGATCTAAATGGCCAATCACCATGAGCATCTTCTAAAGCTAAAACAATTTACCTCCTACTGGAATTTTGAAGATGGCAATGGAACCACAATAAAATTGAATTCCTTTGAAAATTAAAAAAGGACCACAGATTTAAATAGGAACCATTTGTTTTCAGTTTGAATGCTGTTTGTGATACCCGTATAAAATATGAAAAAATAAAAATAGAAATTACAGAAATGAGCATAATGAGAGCACTAAATATTTAAATAATTGAGATGGATTAACCAAAATAATTAAATCTAATTAAAACTAACTTTTTAAATGCCCAGAAGCAAAAAATAAATAAATAAATAAACCCAAAACTTCTTTTCCACATATATTAATACAATCACATGTATTTATTTTTTTCTCAGATTTTACTTATTTGAGAGAGAGAGAGAAAGCAGAGGAAGAGTGAAAGGGAGAAGCAAACTCCCAGCTGAGCAGAAAGCCTGACATGGGGCTCGATCCCAGAACCCTGAGATCATGACCTGAGCCAAAGGTAGACGCTTAACCGACTGAGCCACCCAGGCACCCCAACATAACCACATTTATATTTCAAGTTCTTGTGGGCTGACTTTGTCCACACTGTAACATTCATTATTTTTGGTAGTATTATTGAACTGTATCATGGCCCTGTCGAATAATTTTGCATATTATTTCATCTTTTCTGATGGAAGACAGGGCATACTTTATCTATTGAACTACTTATACAGAGCAAAACCTTGCTTCCTTTCCCAAGTGCAAACAAACACAAAATTCCCAATCTTTTTAATATGCCTTTGAATAAAGGGAACTGAATTCTAGAATGACTTATAGAACTATATAATTGTATAGTTACAACTATATAGTTACTATATAACTATAACTATATACTATATAACTATAGTTACAAATATACAAATATTTGTTTTAAAGATTTGTATATTTGAGGGGGAAGGGCAGAGGGAGAGGGAGAGAGAATCCCACATGGAGCCTGACCTGGGACTCAATCCCAGGAGCCTGAGATCATGGCCGGAGCCGAAACCAAGAGTCAGAAACTCAACTGACTGCACCCCAAGGCATTCCCCGCCCCCCATACAACTGTTTCTGAAAACGACAGCCTGGGGCACCTGGGTGGCTCAGTCCTTAAGCCTCTCCCTTTGGCTCAGGTCACGATCCTGGGGTCCTGGGATCCAGCCCCACATTGGGCTTCCTGCTCAGTGGGGAGCCTGCTTCTCCCTCTCCCACTCCCCCTGCTTGTGTTCCCTCTCTTGCTGTGTCTCTCTCTGTCAAATAATAAATAAAATCTTAAAAAAATAAAATTAATTAATTCAAATAATAAAAACGATAGCCAAAGTTTAAGTGCAGCCGAATTTTGCAGCAGTTTGCCTTGAATTTATACTCTCTGGTACACGTGTCAGGAAGAGCCACTATCATTATCGGAGAAAAGGAAATCAAATGACAGAACAAAAATACCTCTAGTATCAATTAATAATCTCTACTATTCTACCATTTTTTGCAAGTATCCCAAATTTAGCTTTCTTACACCTCTTTTTACATCACTACCTTTTTGTCTTTCATGCTTAAGTACCGTGACCCCCCCCAAATGACTCATTCTCTTCTCATTTCCAACACCTCCTGTCAGCCCCGATTTTGATCTCCATCAATGGAGTCTACGTACTCCAGCCACTCATCTCCATGCCAGGCACACAATCTGCAGCCAACGGTGTCTGCTGCCTACAGGTGCAGGCGCGGAGGAAACAGAAACATGACCAAGAGGGCTTTTGGAAACAGTTGTGAAAGAGCCCATTTAACCTCGCTCAGTCTGTGCAAACATTATTCGACAGATTCCCCATATTTGGAGGAAAAAGGCTTCGAGGGTGCTTCCTCTGGGTGCTAATGATCACAAGTGCTGGGAATGCCTGGCAGGGCTGCGATGTATGTCCAGGCACGGAAGCTTCTGGAAGCCCCATGGAGGAGTACGATGGAAACCTTTCTCAGATGCTTGAGCTTTGGGTGGACAACTGAAAGGGATCACCAAGGAAGGCTGGGCAGAATTTAGAGCCCAAGGAAGGTCCCCAGAGGCTTAGAAAGGATTTCTCACTACAAATTAGATACTCATTTCTCTTTTCCTTAATTTTAACTGTTAACTGACAGTTAACTGTTTAACTGACATTGGTTGTTTTTTTTTTTTTTTCCACTTAACTCTTCACTTAGAATTTATTTTGGTTGTTGACGGATGAAGGTCCACCATGATTTCTTTCCCTCTGTTGCCTAGCCAACGTCTCACACTATTTACTGGATAGCCTCTCTCTAATTCACTAGCTGGTAATGCCACCTTTGTAACATTTTTAAATCTTTATGTGTTTTGGAATATGTTTCCTTGTTCTTTTTTCGCTTCCAGGGCTTGGCAAACCATGGATCACAGGCCAAATCAGGTCTATGGTCTGTCTTTGTAGAGCTTTTGAGCTAAGAATAATTTTTTTTTTTTCATTTTTAAATGATTGAGGGGAAAAAAAACAGAAGAAGGCAGTAAGATCTTTGGTGATACATAAAAATTATATGAATTTCAATTTCAGTGTACATAAAGTTTTACTGAAACAAAGCATGTTCATTTGTTTACATACAGTTTATGGCAACTTCTGTACTATAACAGAGATGAAAAGTTTGGCTCACAGTCAAAAATAAATGCTGTCTGGCCCAGGATCTACCAACCATAGTAATATTCCATTGATCTATTGATTCTAAATGCTTAACTGACAAAGCAGATTTTATTATGTATTATTTCTTATTTATTTTTTCTAAGTAAAATACATAGTTATGTAATCAAATTACTGTTATGGGCTAAATAGTGTTATGAGCCTTTCCCTTAATTCATATGTGATGTCCTAATGCCCTGTGTGATGGTATTTGGAGATGGAGGCTTTGGGGGTAACTAGAATTGGTTGACGTCAAGAAGGTTGAGTCCTGGTCTGATGGACCCAGCACCCCCCTGAGAAGAGACGCCAGGGACCTGGTCTCTCCCAGCATGCCGGGAGGCCAGGTAATGACGTGGGGAGAAGCTCCAGGTTCCAGCCATATTGGTACCCTGATCTCACACCTGTAGCCTCCAGAATGGCGAGAAGATAAATTTCTGTTATATAAGTCACCCAGTTTGAGGTGTTACGGTACCCTAGCGGACTACACAATTACCAAAAAAAGGTCCGTGGGGATGTTAATTGTGTGCTAACATTACAAATGAATTTGGTAGGGATTGACATTGGTATAATATTTAGTACTTTCACGCAACTGTGGCCCCACTTCCTACTTATTTGGACTTTTCAAGTTTCAGGAAACAAATTTTCATTTTTCCAAATGTCTCCAATTTTTCTTAGTAATTTATGTAGAAAAATCATACATTTAAAAAGATCTCCAAAAGAATCAGTTCTTCTGTTACGGCTTTCTAATCGAGTATTACTGAAATAAAGAAAGTCTTATCAGCTTCTTATATTGCTTCTAATCACTTTTCTTGATTCTATTAGGTTTTTCTGGTAATGACACATTATTTGCAATCACAATAATAGAGAGTATACAAGGATCATTTTAAAATTCCACTTTTTCTCTCATATGCTCTCTCTTCTTCGCTGCGACTAACTGCACTGACGACTGTCATGGCGGTAACTGATTAACACGGCTGTGCGTCGCGGGGGGGGGGGGGTGGGGGCCAGGAAATGCACCTGACACTTGGCAGGTGAACTCCTCACCTAGCCCTCCTCCAAGTGTTTCTATATCCTCCTCTCTGTCCCTTTCATGTGTTCTTCTTCTCATTTCTCTCCCTTACCTGTCCAGAATGTATAACAGACTCATATTTTTAAATTGTCACTGTTCTGAATATCGACTCCATTTCTGTTCTCAATTTAAGAGGAGAGGTCCCTATCCATGCAATCACCCCAGGAGGCTTTCGTCAGCTCTGCACCTGGGATGCTAAGATGAACCCACCCATTCTCTGGAAAGTTCAGGGAATGTGTTCACGGTAGACACTGGAGAAGGAGAAGGCGTGGGGGAGGGGTGGGAAAACGTCTCATTGCCCTTTACTTCAGCTTATTTTATTTATCTTTTTTTTTTACTATGCTCATGTATCACAGTTATAAGAAATGTGAATGCTTGTGATATGAATGGAAGTACAAAATCAAATTGAGACTAGAATGATTAAATTAAAAAGAAAACAGTACGTGTCACTAAAGTACCTCGCAACAGTGGAGGGAAAGAGCCACATGAAGACATGAGACTCTGAGATACTGCCCGGGGCTGCCAAAGTCAGGTGACTTGCCTTTTACTGGGTCATCACCGGGGGCAGGGGCACGGACTGGGACAGGAAGCAGGGCGAGCGGAGACTTCCCAGAGCAGGTGAGTGGACCCTGCGATGATGAAGTTCTTCATGTGAATAATGGCATGTTGCAGCTCAAAGAGAGGGCTCCGTGCCTCAGCAGGCAAGGCTGTGGGTCCTAAGGCCACCTGTCATGGGTCATCTAATTCTGGACAGTGCCTTCACATCGGAGCCTCAGACTCTTCACTAGAAACCCAGGGGTTCATATCTGTATCTTTCTATGTCAATGCATGTATGTATGTAGCTATCCATCCATTCCCTCCTTCCCTCCATCTGATGATCTATTCATCCATCTATCATCTATCTATCTATCTATCCATCATTTCTCCCTCTGCACACAGACAGACAGGACAGACAGATGGATGCAGATATGGACATGAATTTGGATATGCAGTCTCTGTACCCATCCACGTGCAAACTCCCGTCATGTGTACCTTCACTTGCCCCCCTGCTCCCATTTCAAGAGGACTCTCCGTTCATGCACGTTGTGGGCACAGATCACTGCCCGCAGTCTGCAGACCCACAGGCTCCCTCTCTGCAGGCTTGTCTCTGACAGTCTTACCCACAGATTGTCCCGAACATGTCTGGGCACATTAGAGACGGCCGCTGAGCCGCCTTAACACACCCCCGGGAAGCACAGCCCCAAGGTCCCTGTCAAGGGCTTATTTGATCACTTTCCTCCTCTGCGGAAAGGCAGCCCAGTAGCCAATGGGATGAAATTTAATTAAGTGCGTATTTTCTCTCTGTCACATTTGTCAGAATTCGTGAACAGACTTAGAACCGCCTGGTGCAGATGTGTCACCTGCACCGAGGAGAACCCAGGGCGGGAAAGAGGCGGCTGAAGGACAGGTCTGCATACTGGCTGCTTTTTAAAATTACAATTCTAGTTTGCATTTCCACATCACTAATTTAGTGGAATTCTTTTTTCTTGACCTCTAAACTGCCTCTATCGCCTTGTCATGGACTAGTCCAAATCTATAATAGTGTTCATCACAAAAATGAAATCTAAAAAAATAAAATAAAATAAAATCGGTGAAATATTTTACTTCTACATATAGTCATAATCATATCTATCGGTCTCCAGACAGAAAAATATAAACTAAGGTGGCTCAATCTGGGGACAAGCTTATTCTCGTCTAACACACAATCAAGTATGGAATTTTCCTTTCATTTCTTATAATTTAAATTCAATTAGCCAACATATAGTGCAGCAGTAGTTTCTGATGCAGTGTCCAGTGATTCATCAGTTGTATGTAACACCCAGCACTCATCACATCACGTGCCCCCCTTAACGCCCATCCCCCAGTCACCCCATCCCCCCCTTCAGCAACCCTCAGTTTGCTTCCAGGAGTTCAGAGTCTCTGATGGAGAAGTCCTCATTTCCTCACTTAATCTAGAGAGCTTGGCTTTATATTTATTGCTCTTATAGCTACAAGAATAGAAGGTAGGTGTTCAGGAAACAAAACAATAAAATGACCAACATATTTTCACTCCAGAAGAACAAGAGTGAGAAGACATGTGACAGTAAACAGACAGGAGGTGCTGGATGCCTTGGACAATCGTGCCAATAATTCTTGTTGTCATTCTTTAAAATTAAGCTATTTTGGTTGTAGGTGTTATCCCATTACGGTTTTAACTTATTCATTAATGAATTGGGCCTATGGGGCATTTATAAGTCATCCTTTGTGAAATGTCTGTTCAGATCCTTTGTCTCATTCTTCATCTTATTGAATTGTGGGAGTTCTTTATATATTCTGGTTTTTTTTGACCTATGTTTGGTAAATAAATTTCCCTATCTGTGGCTTACCGATTCATGTTCTAAATGGTATTTTTGATGAGAAAAATTTATTCCCTTAAGGTTCTTCCTTCCTGTGCCCTGCATAAGAAGCCCATCAACTACATCAGCCCCGACAAAGATGTTCTTTTATGATTTCATTTAGGAGTTTTATAGTTTTGGATTTTACATTTAGCTCTGAATAGATGATTCGTTTGGACTTAATTTCTTTATGATGAGAGGTAGAGGTACAGGTTTTTAGTTTTGGCTTTTGTTTTTTTCTTGTTTTTCGGTTGTTTCAACAGCATTTTGAAGACTTTCATCTACCCTTGAGGTTACTTTGGCATCTGCGCCCAAAATCCAGTGACTGCATTAGTGGGGGGGCTACTATGAACTCTCTGTGCTGACCTATTGCCCTTCTGGTTGATTGTTACGCCAACACTAGCTGTCTTGACTATGAAAGCCAACCAAAGGGAGTAGTTTAACCTTCCTCTACTTTACATGGTAATTTTGACCATCCTAAGTCCTTGGCAACTCAATATAAATTCTATGATCAGTTTATAAATTTCTACAAAAGAGCCTGTTGGTTTTATAATTGGAACTGATTGTTTATATATGGCAACCTTGAGAAAATTCTGAGGTTTCCAATCCATGAGCACAATACATTGCTCCATTTACTTGGGTTTATTTTGATTTTTACTTATTTATTTATTGAGAGAGAGAGAAAGAGATCAAGAGAAAAGAGAGAAAGGACATGGGCAGAGTGAGGGGCAGAAGGAAAAGCAGGCTCCCGGCTGAGCTCAATCCCGGGACTCTGGGATCATGACCTGAGCCGAAGGCAGACACTTAACCAAATATACACCCAGGAGCCCCTAATTTGTTTGTTTGTTTTTTTTAAACATGTTTCAGCAACTACGTAATTTTATTTTATTTATTTATTTTTTTAACTATGTAATTTTAAATGTAGAGAACTCGCTCGTCTTTTCTTAAATGTATTATTATTTCATTTGTTTATATAGCTATAAACAGAATTCTATTTTTACTTTTATTTTGCAATTTTTTCCTGACAGTATATAAAAATAAAACTGATTTTTGGTTATGGGCTGTGTACCACTCAAACTTTTTATGTTTGCATATTAGTTCTACTGGCTGTTTACTCACTTCCTGAGGATTTTCTGTGTAAATAGTTGGTCCTCTGTGAAAAGAGACGGTTTTACTTGTTACTTTCTATGTTTTATGCCTTTTATTTCTTTTTCTTGCCTCGTCTCACTCATATGACCTGCAGTAAAATATTGGAGTGCCTTGTTCCAAATCTGAGAGGAAAAGTGTTTAATTTTTGTCCACTGTGTAGGGTGGTAGCCGTGTGTGTTTCATATGTGCCCTTTGTTGTTTTAAAAGGGTTTCCTTGTCTTCTGAATTATTGAGAGTCTGTATCAGAGAAGGATGCTGAATTTTACTGAATGCTCTTCCATTTGTTACAATACTGACATAGTTGCTCTCCTTCATCCTGTAAACACGGTGGGCTAACTTGATTAATTTCAACATGTTAAACTTCTCTACGTTCTTGGGAAAAACCAACGTGGTCAAGATAGATCGTCCTTTGGATATATTGGTGGATTTGATTCGCTAAGATTTTAGTAAGGGTTTTGCACATAAATTCATGAGGAAGATGGGTCAGTCCCTTTCTTTTGAATAACCGGGTAACGAGTTATACTGGCCTCACAGAATGAGTTGAGACGTGTTCTTTCCATTTCTATTTCTTGAAATGGTTTGTGTCAGATTGGTGTTATTTTTTCCCCTAATTATCACTAGTTCAGTCAAAGGGGATTTGTCTCTTGCTCTTTTTCATTCTACCAGTTCTATTTCCAGTTATTTGAAGCACAGACATGTACCCGAGGCTGTTGTCTTCCTAATGGAGGCACCGTCAGATTGTGACATGTCTGGGTCTTGAATGGGATCGTCACACGGCCACTGTGGCCTTATGGTGCTTGTCCCTATGGCGTGTCCCTCACAACCCTTGTATCTTTAGCCTGTCTCTCTACTTAAAGTGCATCTCTTGCAAATGGCATAGTACTAGGTCTTGCTTTTTACCAATTCCAGTAATTGGAATTTCTTCGTCTATTTGGTCTGCAGATTTTTGTTGCCATGTACCTGAGGAGGCAACCGATTCTAATTTGAGCCATCCTTGTTAGAAAGGTTTCCCCACGCCTTTTAATTCTGTTTATTATTTTTTAAATTTGAGGTTCCTCCATGTCCTTTCATGGCCCTATAGCTCATCTCTTTGGATCACTGAATACACTGTGTGAATGGACCACAGCTTATCCTTCTATTCAGTTGTTGAAAGACATCTGGTTGCTTCCAACTTCGAGCAATTACGCATAACGGTGCTATGAACATGCGTGTGAAGGTTTCTATGTGGATGTAAGTTTTCTTTTCTAATCTCATTTGGGATAAATACCTAGGAGCACAATTACTGGATCTCATAATAAGATGATATTTTGCTTTGTAAGACACCGCCAAACTATCTTCCAAAGAGGCTACCGCATCATATCTGTTAATAATTAATTATCCCTTCATTTATCTGTTTTGCCAGGGACAAAGGTCCTCTGTGGGCTTTCCTCGGCTTCTCGGGTTGGGTCTTAGCTCGCTCCCAACCCCCTCCCCAGCAAGGGAAAACGGACCCTGGGGATTCTCTGGAGCCAGTTGAAGGTCATCTGGAGCCGGAGGGGGAGCCCCTCTCCCGAACGCACTGCTGAGCGTGGGGGACACAGGAAGCAAGGTGCCTTGTGGAATCACGCCTGTGGCAGCAAGCAGGACGGCGGAAGGAAGAGCCGCTAACCAAGGGAACCAACAGCCTCAGCTCCCTCCTGACCAGAACGCCCTCTTCTTTTTCTTTCAACTGGGACACGACTGACATTTAGCCCTGTATTAGGATCAGGATTAGGGGAACAACATAACGAGTGGATATTTGCGTGTTGCAAGAGGATTACCACAATGAGTTACCATCCGTCACCTCCAGAATTGCCACAAAATGTTCCTCGTGATGAGAACTTTTAAGATCTACTCTCTTGTAGATCTGCAATTGCAATTTCCAAATACACACTACGGTTTTGCAGGCAGTCCATTCATTTTAACACAGATATTAACAAGGCTGGATTAGATCTACTATTTACTGCTTGTTTTCTGTCTGACCGATTTATGTTCCTCTTCTCCTCCTCCCTCTTCTTTCCTTTGGGTCAATTGTTTTTTGTTTTTGTTTTTTTTTAAATTCCATTTCAATTCATCTGGTGGCTCCTTGGTGAAGTCTCCCTGTGTCGGCATTGGAGTGCCTGCTGTCGATGACGAGACGCATCCTTGACGCTCCCTCCCAATGCCCTCGAGGACAAGGTGCCCGCAGGGGGCAGCAGCTGTCAGCTCCGGTCCGCCCTAGGGTTCTGTCCCATCACTGCTTCTTCCAGGAGTCCGCCTGAGGCCGCGTGGGGTTCACAATCAGTACTGGGGCTCTCCCTTGAAGGCTCTCTCCTCCCGTGCCAGCGGCTGGCGTGTCCCCACACTGTTGTACCGGGGGCCCAATCCAGGAAAACTGTAGACTTCTTTCTGAGACCGTCCCTCCCTGCTGGGGCCAGCCGAGGCTTCCCCCAAGGCCCCAAATCCAGAAGAACAGAAAACTCCTCTATGGGCTGTTCTTTCTGTCCAAGCGCTGGCCATTCTCCAGTGCTGCCCGGTAGTTTTTGTTCACATGTCATGCAGAGTTTGGAGTGCTATCTTGGGGGTGATTGGTCTGAGAAGAGCTACCCTGCCATCAACGGAGGTGAAACTGTAAGGCTCGTTGTAGAGATGAGGGAAACTGAGGTCCAGGGGTTAACTCAGTTTCCTAAGGCTTACCCTTCATTCCAAGGGGGTAACGTTAAGAGTAAAAGATGACGACTTTCCCTGTTTGAAAGGAAATGTGTCTGAGCGACCCACGAGGGGTTCTTACTCGCCGGGGTCTCTGTTCTCGCACCCCAGGTAGCCCGCCAGGGATGACGACACACAGACCGAGAGAAGTTGGCTGTGTACCACCTTCCACTGGGTGGTTTCAAGGAATTCTGCCCTGCTCAGGGCATGGAGGTGGGAAGGAACAGGGAGAAGGGGAGGGCAGGCCCAGAGGGAGCTCCCTGTGCAAACGTGAACCCAGATGGGAAGGGGAGTCCTGCTGCTGCATTAAGACAGCTCGCTGGGGCTCCTGGGTGGCTCAGTGGGTTAAGCACCTGCCTTTGGCTCAGGTCATGATCTCAGGGTCCTGGGATCAAGCCCCGCATTGGGCTCCCTGCTCAGGAGGCAGCCTGCTTCCCCCCCTCTCTCTCTACCTGCCTCTCTGCCTACTTGTGATCTCTATGTCAAATAAATTTAAAAAAAAATCTTTAAAAAAAAAGAAAGAAAATAACAGACCTACCCACGATCCCCAAATACTCAGTTACTTCAGAGAAATCAAATAAACAAACGATATACTCAGGGCAAAAATACCCAAACAACAACAAGGCCAAAAGAAAAAAACAAATAAAAATCTTGCCAAAAAGAATACTCTCTCTTTTAAAAATACCCAGGCAGCAGGTCGGAGCATGGGAACAGCATTCCGGCGTGTGGAAAGGGTGAGAAGAAAGAGCTAAGTGTTTATGCTGGGGGACCTCAACGCTTAATAGAACTTTCTAAATACAACAGCGCGGGGGCTCGTCCCAGACTTCTCTTGCCCTGTGACCGCTGGTACCAGACCAATGCACAGGTGAGCCCTTCAGAAGGCTTCCTTCTGCAGAAAACCCTCCAAGTGCTCCCAGGTACACCAGGTGCCAAGAAACCATAGCTAAGCGATGCGCATCAGAAACGTTCTTGTTCCCTGTGTCCTCCGTCACCACATACTGCTCTGGTATCAACTGTCCAGGGTCACAGACGTTCAGAGCAGGCTTGTTGGGTTTTCCCCGGTAGCTGGAGGGAGCACACAAAGTACCACGGCTTTTCGAGAACACCAGAAGCTTCCACCAGGAGACATACACCCGTGGTTCGCTCCTGCCGAACCCCCAGCCCAGGGGGAAGAGCTGCCTCTCTCCAGCCCCCTTCCTCTCCAGAACCTGACCTCCCTGTTACTCTTGTCGACAATCACAGAAACCCTTTCTTTTAGAAAAAGCCTGTGTGCCAAGCACACGCATATCAAAATGACACATATGTATGTTACTTGCAAATCCAGTGGATGGTAAAACTGTATTAAAATATTCCAAATACAGGGTCAATCTAGTTCAGTATCTTCTCCAGAACACAGAGTAGCCTCACACACATGCTTTCTTTGGTCATGTATCTGATACAATTACAACTGAAATGCTCGGTTTACTTTAATGTAGCACCAACATCTTCACCCTGTAGGTCTTGCTCTAAGATGTGACCTCTTCAGACTGCCTCACCCTGGCCGCCCTGGAACACTCTGGAACCCATTTCACTGGCAGGAAGAGACTGACCAATATCCAGAATATTAGTCCAGAAAAAACAGAGTAACAGCACCTCTATCTATCATGAACTCAGGGGACAAAGAATAATTCTCAGGACCAACTCATGAGAAAGGAATGAGGTATCCCCCTGAGTTGCAGGAACATCTGAAGACACACACACACAGAGATGCGGTGACACTAAAAATTTACATTTTCTGTAAAGATAAATCTATTCAGGTAAACCACGCCTGCACACACATTTCCCTAAAAATAGTCCGCCAACTTCAGATAGGTCTGCAGTCCCACTTGCTCAGCAAAATCTGTTTAATATTTGGGGGTGTACTTAGAACGGACCCTCTAGGTAAGAGACCCCTTAACCATGATGTCGATGGGTGTGTGTGTGTGAAAAAACTGGTTCAATTTCCGCCCTTTACACACCATGTGACCTTTAGCAAGTTACTTAAACTATCAGAGTCTCACTTTCATCCTCTGTAAAGTAGGAACACCGCCGTTCTGTGCATTTAAAATCAAGAACTATGTTGGATAATGTTGCTGTGTGCCGTATCTGGCACACAGAAAGCTCTCAAAAATCGTGGGTGTTATTTTTATTTATCCAAGAACCTTTGAAATTCTTGGACTGCATCACAAGTCTTATGCAAGGTGTCATGAGAAGGTTCCTTGTTTTCGGTAGCCCTGTTTCACCTAAACCATCCAGCGCGTCGCTGTCTCGATTGCGCGTGCAAACCCAGAAACGCAGATGCGGGAGGAGGAAGGGCAGGCATTTGCCATCGGTAATTAACGGGCCTGGCTTTGCTCATTAACCCGAGGGACAGCCTCTGGAGTGACGTGTGCCTGGTCCCCAGCCACCGCCCCTCCCCCAAGAGGCATCCACGGAGGCTGCAGCCTTCGCACAGAGCCATTCGTGGAAGCCCCATGATCGCTCTGTGACTGCCACCCACCTCCTGGAAGGGACTGTGTACAGAACAGTGAGCCAGAAAGAAAACATTTTTGGCTCCGCATCTTTGCAGGCTGGAGGAGGGAAGGCCAAGGATGCTCAGACCCACAGACTTCTGGATAAAGAAGTCTAAAGCCCAGAGCACCACACCCAGATGATCAATTTCAACAGATTTCAGTTGAAACAGTATCTCCTTGTTGCTTTAGTAAAGAGCAAAAGGATAGTTCCACTGGCCGAATAGACTCTCTCTCTCTCTCTCTCTCTCTCTGTCTCATAAACAGACTTGGCATTTCTTAATTCTTGACACACAACAATGTTGTTTTGGAGAGAATTCATCTTAAATATATCGATTTTGTTTTCCAATAGATTTGATTATTTGTAATACATTAGATTGGGGAGGGTTTTTTTTTTTTTTGCACAGAATTAGTTTGGTAAAAATGGTCCATGGACATATTTGATTGTAAAAAAATAGCTGAAATTTAACTTTCTTAACTGATTCATAATTAAAAGTTAGTCCCATTTCAAGAGTAACTGTAAAATAAATGGCTTTATCAAGGGTATGCATAGCAACGGAATACCTATTATAACTCTGGAAGACCTAAATTTTAGGATTATTTAAAATAAAAGATAATTTTCAGTGAAATCAACAAAATAAGAGCAAGACAGTACTGAAAAATGAATGAAAAAGCCCTTGTTTCAAAAGTCCTACCAACTCTGTGAAATCAAAATAATCCTACCACTACTGTTTCTGGAATATCTGTCTTAATATTTAAGTAAATTATATCGAGTTTTTAAAAACATTATGTTTATTTTAGAACATAAGGAAGGCAATTCAGAAAAAAAACCCTGAAACATTAAAAATCACCTATAAGCCAAAATAATCCATGTTAGTATTTGGATGTATATCATTCCACTGGTTTGCAGTCACGTGTAAACATTTTTCTTTATGAAAGAAAACAGTCCTATTTTCTAGAACTATCAATAGTCCTACAACTTTGAAAATTTTTTATATAATACAAAAAATATTTCTCATTCCATTAATCTAAATCTTTATACGATTTTATTTGAATATAACAACATTTATTTAAGCCATGCCCTACTGTTAGATACTTCCCTCTTTCCACTTTTTACCATTATAAAATATACTGGGATAAACACTCTTGGAAGCTAAATTTCTGCACCGTTATCTCCTCAGGACACATGACGACAAGTGTCACTGATAGGTCAAAGGGCATTCTTCAAGAGAAAATCATTGCCATATTTTAACAGATTGCCCACTAAACACTGGGTCTTTTGAAAGGTCACAAATAGTGTAGGAGGAGGTTCCTTTGTACAAGTTCTCATCAACCTAAGTTTTACATGTCTTTGAAAGCTTTTCTACTTCGCTTAAGGATGCTTTAATTTCAACACTGTGCATGATATTCACATCTAGTGTGTGTGTGTGTGTGTGCACTGCTCCACATCCAGAGACTGTGGTCCCCCTCCCTGGGCTATTACTAGTTTTTGAATTCATTTGAGAACATTCCTTTATCCATTCAAAAAATTAACTTGATACCACAGATACCACAAAGGCTTTCCCAGTTTTTTTTATATGATTTATATTATTGCTTAGGATAATTTTTAGAGAACAAAATTAAAAAGTTATGCAGTCAAATTTCCAGGTCTTTTCCTTTGTCTGTTTTTTTTTCAAGCCGTGCACCCATTTCTCTTATGATATGGAAAAGAGGTGATTATCTGTCACTCATGGGAGCAGAAATCTCAGGATGCCCCCCCACGGGACCTCCCCCGAAGACACGCTCAGCATCTTCTTGGACCTTATGTGAACATGAGTTTGCATGTTAATTATTTTCTTCTATTTAATGTCATGTTACTAATTTCACAAGGTAGATTTTCAAAAAAAAAAAAAGAGTTTCACTCTTCAAATCACGACCAAAATAATATCAACTCTGAATGTATTAGTCTGCTTGGGCTGTCATAATAACTCCGACAGACGGGGGCTTATGTAACAGAAGTTTGGTTTCTCACGATTCTTGAGGCTAGAAGTCTGAGCTCAAGGTGTCCGCAGGGTTGGTTTCTTCTCAGGCCATTCTCTTTAGTTTGTAGACATCCTCCTTCTGGTGCCTTCACGTGGCTTTTCCTGTGTGTGCCTGTGTCCTAATCTTTTCTTCTGATGTAAGGGTACCCAGACTACCGGATGAAGCCCCACACACATGACCTCATTCAACCTTAATGATCCTTTTAAAGACCCTACCTCCAAACATAATCACATGTTGAGGCACTGGGGGTTAGGACTTAACCAAATGAATTTGGAGGAAGGGGCACATAATTTAGTCCTCAACACTGATTAATACAATCCTTAGTACAGGAGAACAAGCTACATAAAATTTTTAAAACCTGCAGCCTGTAATTAACTGGGTCAGTTGCTTGCTAAAACAAGCCATCAACATTCCCCTTAGGATTGAAACAAGACCCAGAATCCCATGACGTAATCCTCAGAATGTCTAAGAATCAATCTAAAATTTCTCAGCTCATTAAGGTGCAGGAAAATCTCAACTCACAAGTTAAGGTAAAACCAACAGGTATTTCTTGTGATATGTCACAGATGTGAGAATTAGCAAAGGCTTTAAAAACAGCTATTACAACCATCCTCTAAGAAGTAAAGGTTAATACTTTTGAAATAAATGGGTAGGAAATCCCAGGAAAGAAAGAGATGACAAAAGGCAGAATGAAATGGAGATTTTTTAAAAGATTCTATTTATTTATTTGAGAGAAAGCATGAGCCCAAGTGGGGAGGGGCAGAGGGAAATGGAGAAGCAGACTCCCTGCTGAGTAGAGAATCTGATATGTGGCTCCATCCCAGGACCCTGGGATCATGACCTGAGCTGAAGGCAAATGCTCAACCTACTGAGCCACCCAGGCACCACTGAAATGGAGACTTTATAATTAAATAAGATATAATTTTTTTTAAAGTACACTCTATACCCAACATGGGGCTCGAACTTAGGACGCCAAGATCAAGAATCACATAATTTATCATCTGAGCCAGCCAGGTGCCCCAAGACATAACTTTTTAATTTGAAGTTTAAGCTACTATTATTATGTTTTATTTCAGAATGACGTTTATGATTCCAGGTTAATTTTATTTTTCTAACTGCTAATATACTTGCACATTTAAAAAAAGTTTTTGTCAAAAATACTCCAAGCCCCACTTTTACATCTAAGTCACCTAAAAGAAAGCCATCCTAAATTTTTCTCTGAGAGGGTATCTCCTCTGAACTTTCTCCCAGGTCTCACCTTCCCTCTGATGTTTTCCATTCCTGACACTCATATTAAGAGGCTGGCACTGAGCCTCTGGTTCCAGGAGAAGCTCCAGGATGGACTTTGTGGGTAGACTTTTAAAGAGACAGACTGATAGGGACACATACCTAAAAAGGTTATTTATAATGTTCACCTTTAAAATTGCAAGAAATCTATTTTCTTCACATGATGTGCTCTTGAGGGAGCTGGAGACCAACCTGACCATAAGTCAAATGGCTTATGGTCACACAGCTCCCACAGCACACGTGTTTCCTGGAAAATTTAGAGAGCATTAAAAAAAGAGGTGGGAGGGAGGTTGTTCTCCTTTAGTTACTAAATTACCAACTTAAAAAAAAAAGAGTCGTTTGTTTTAATTATAGTGAAGAAAATGCTGAGCAAAATTACTTTCCAAAGCAATCTCTAAATCTAAGCTTTAGATTTCATAAAAGGACTGACTCATACAGTATATAACGTCCAAGTTATTGCTTCTGATTTTCACAATAAATCTCTAGTGACAGATGAGCTAAGAATATTTCCAGTAGAATCAACAATCAACGCGTGGACAAGGAAAGTGTTGCTGGGACCCCATGAAACAGAGGGCTAAGAGCTGAATAATAAAAGAACATTTACAGAAGTCCAGGACAAACGTCACAATTTTCAGACATAAAATAAATAACGTCCCAGTAGTATTCCCCAGAAACTGAGCTGAAATAATACAATATTTCAATTATGTCCAACTTATTGAAATTTAAAGGAAAGTTTCCAGGAAGCCACATTCTAGAAGAGCAGGTGACATTCTATAGTGTGGGGCTAAAAATATTTATATATCTTTTTTGTGGCTTTATTTCCTACTCTTCGTCACAAGATTTTTCCCCCCAGTGCCTTAACTTCTGTACTTTTGTTGGTTCTCTGTTCTCTCTTCTGCATTTCTTTGTCATCCTCACTTTGGCTCACCTTCCACTACTTCTACTCAGGTTTGAAACCTGACAAAGTTCTGATTCACCTGCTCGTGACGCATTGAATTAGGAGGGACCCTCCACTCTGCCTCTTGGTCTTACAGAAATCTATGTGGCTGTAATGCCATCAAATGCTACAGCAAAGAAACAGTATGTTAAACTGTATTTATTACAACAAAGTTACGGAACACGAAGCTACTCTAGCTCATCGATGATGTTCAACCCATAGTTCAGTTGCTCCAGACAAAAAGTCAAGGAACCAGCCAATTTCGATCCATGTTTCTCTGTATTTTCATTCCATCCCTGAGAAATGAATGACTGCCAGACATTGTGGACACAGCCTCTTAGTGAATCACAGATTCGATCTAGTTTGGAACGTGACCTTTAGGGAAAAGCTTAAATGAAATATTCTGGCAGAAACCAGATGGTTTGTATCTATGAGGGATAAAAAGGTGGTATGACCTTAACGGAGTCACTTAGTTCATCTCTTTTATAAAATCAATGAGACTGGCTTCGAAGATATTCATGGCTCCTTACACTTCCAAGATTATTAGTGGGCCTATGAATCTCTGCCTATGGAAAATTTTTCATCTTCCAACCAGAAGGAACTTTTCTGTACTTCTGGGAAAAGAGGACTAAAACTGCTAAATTAAATGGAGATATAATTGCCAATAACTTCGCTGGGGTCATGAGTGTCAATCTTTGCTTCTCCAAAGACAGACAAGACATCTGTGTTTTCATCTTACATCTGGGCAGGTCCCCATTTCAACCACGGGCTCGCCACCCAGGGGAGCAAAGCCACCTGAGAGCCATGAGGTTCAGAGGAACAATTAGGCAAGTGAGATAAATGGGACACAAAAAAACCAAGCGTCCAACACCATCTATTCCAAGCAGCTTAGGGAGCAAGGCAAGGAGGACTATTAGTGAGTAGTACCCATCTAATGAAGGCCAAGCAGTCCATCACGACTGTATGTGTTTTCAAGGATACGGCCTGAGCCCTCTATGGGCATCATTTATAAGATCTCAGCCACTGCCCCGAGCCAGGTCCAACCACCTGTAGGAGGTGAAGAGTCCCCAAACATGTCCGCATGCTCTGATTTCTTGCTGATGTGTGTGGCTGCCTCAGTCTGCGATGCCCTCTTCTCCGGAGCCTTCCCCACCCACCCTTGGTGTTCAGCAGCCCTCCCTTGGGTGCTCCGCGGCACTCCCCACATGGAACTGGGGTGGCCTGTTCCCACTCGGCCCCTCCACCATGTGGCCCCTGCATGATGCCTTCTGAGCAAAAGCTATTAAGTAGACCCAGCCTCCCAACGCAAAAGAGCTTCCATTTTCATAGCACATTACAGCCAAAGCACTGTCGTCGTCAGTCTGACAAAACCTGAGAGCAGACACGGCAAGTTTTATTACCTCGATTTAACTTGATGCGATGGGAAGTCTACAGATGTTAACTTAGTCTCATTCTGGTCCATTATACCATGGCCAAAAAAATATAAAATGTATTCTTCACACACACACACACACACACACACACACACACACGGAAGTCACGCAGCTACAAAAAATAACACATTTGCGAGGACAGTTGTAAGTGGAAGAGAATGAAGAAGACATTCACCTGGATCATGAATTTTTCTGAAAGGGAGCTGGTGAACATTCTCCGATTTCATCAGGAGACGCTAAAGACCCCTATTTCATTACACGGAGATCAATCCCGGCTCGTTCGGCAGCACCCACACAGGTGTTTCCGGTGGGAAGCTGTCTCCTTCGGTAGCAACAACCATGGTCAGGGCCCAACAGCACCGACCCTAGACTCTGCCTCTGTTCCCAAAGGCACATTCCACCTGCAACCACAGACCCCTCTGGAAGAGAGAGCATGCACTCAGGTGACATCATTTCTGTGACCCGAACAAAATGACTTGAAGAAAGGAAAAAGGAAGGGCTCTCAACATGCTAGTTACTGCCCCAGCCGTAAGGATAATGCCACTTGTGGTCCTGTAACTTCGGTTCAATTTCTTCTACTAGAGGATTAATGAGTGATGCCATGATTAAACCACACGCAGATGAAGAGACGGGCATGATGTCACAGATCAGAGCCAGGTTGGGGTGTAAAGTAAGGCTGCCAGGACGGCATGGAGATGAATCAGCGACGACCCCGGGGGGGAGCGGGAGGAAGGCGCGTGGGAACTGGGAAACCCCACCGTGACCCGAGCCCCCAGCACCCGCCACCGTAAGAGCCATGTGGACAAGGAGTGAAATCGTGTTAAAAACCAGATCTCAAAATCTTAAAATCTAGCATAGTTGTTCTCTCTTAAAGGAATAATTCAATTCTAATGGGAAAGACAGACAAAAAGGCAGTTCCTCCTTTACTGAAAATGTGGAATATAGGGGCGCCTGGGTGGCTCAGTGGGTTAAAGCCTCATCCTTTGGCTCAGGTCATGATCTCAGGGTCCCGGGATTGAGCCTCGCATCGGGCTCTCTGCTCAGCGGGGAGCCTACTTCTTCCCCCCTCTCTCTGCCTGCCTCTCTGCCTACTTGTGATCTCTCTCCCTCTGTCAAATAAATAAATAGAATCTTAAAAAAAAAAAGTGTGGAATATAGGAAACAGTGCAGAGGATCATAGGGGAAGGGAGGGAAACACAGAATGGGAAGAAATCAGAGAGGGAGACAAACCATGAGAGACTCTTAACTCTGGGAAACAAACTGAGGGCTGCCGGGGTGGGGGGAGGAGGTGAGTGGGGGGCTGGGGTGACTGGGGGATGGGCATTAAGGAGGGCACTCGATGTAATGAGCACTGGGTGTTAGACGCAACTGATGAATACTGAACTCGACCTCTGAAACTAGCGATGTGCTATATGTTGGCTAATTGAATTTAAATTAAAAAAAATGTACCCACCCAGGGTTTCTGAGTTGGGTCCAGATCATATTTTTCCTTGTGTTTCTGCCATCTGATGACATAGTTAACTATATTTGATAGGTACTCACCAAAGAGGAAACTGTATACTGAATATAGAAATAAAACAATTACATAAATATTCACTACTTCTTTCTGTACAATGGAACCCAACAAAACCAAGAGGAAAGAAGGAATTAGGACACACCAGAGAGAATTATGACCAGTGGAGTTTGAATATCCATACTGCATAAAGAATTAAACTCCTTAACAAACCCACATCTTTCAAAGGCATGAAGTTCCAAGTGTACACAATATGGTGTATAAAGAAGTAGACAATCTTTGGGAAAAAAAAAAAGCATCTTTTTCTTTGGCAGTTAAAGTCACTTTGGGGGAAAAAAACCTAAGGAAATGCCAAATGCATTACAGACAGACTTATCAGGCTTCAAACACCAGAGTCTGGGAAAGAGTTTTGTGAGACAATCCCATTTGTTCGGAGAGAGTAATTCAGAGGAAGAGAAACAGCAACCACTAACTACCCAAAAGACAACGCAGTAGCAAACCTTTTAAAATCAAAGGCTGTAGCAATAAAGATCACAGACATAAACGCTGATCGTACAGGATCAGGACCCCTAGGGAAAGCACTGAGCCGGCAGATGGACACGCCGTGGAAAAGCCCCTCACAAATCTAAATGCTGTCTAGGTCATAGAGTTGTTAATGAATCTAAAATTATTTAAAGATAAATTTTATCCAACAGGAAAATGACCGAGTCTGATCACCATGTTCTTGGAATACTAAGCTATAATTAAAAGTTACTGCAAATTTAGCCATTTTTGTATTTTTTTACCAAGACCAAAATAGTATAATATTTGGAAACTTCTAAATATTGACAGTTTGCAACCTCACCGGCAAAATTCTAGAATATTAGACGAGGTCATGCAGTGACGTTCCTGTCAAATGTCACTGCGGAGACAGGGCCTTCCCATGACGCACGGAGGCCCCGGGTGCTGCGGATGTCACGTCTGTAAAGTGGGATTCATTTCTGCAAAATCACTTAGTAAGAAGACAGCGGAGCCTGGGGTGTTCAGGACTCACAGACCAGCACCCTGCCCCTTAACTGCTGGTTCCCAGCTGCCCGCAGAAGGCGCTCACCCACCTCGGCCTGTCTCCTTGCTGACCCCGAGTTCTCCGTCACTCCTCGCACAGGCTTCCCTCCCTCCGGAGAAAAATCCTCCTTGCCGA
Source organism: Nasua narica (assembly GCA_028533885.1). NCBI lineage: Eukaryota > Metazoa > Chordata > Mammalia > Carnivora > Procyonidae > Nasua > Nasua narica. The sequence continues at coordinate 133,333,813 of CM052809.1, forward strand.
GTGCTTTGTGCTCATTATTGGAAACACAGAACTTTCTAGATTTATTTTTTTCTCGTATTTGGAGAAAGCGGAGGTAGGTTTCTCGGAGCATGTTTCCGAGAACTAGGGTGTTAACAGATGTTCCACGGAAAAAGTCTCCATGGTTAAATGCGTGTGGGAGAAGCTGGGCAGCTTCACACTTGGTGTCCTCGAGCCACGGATGGTCAGTTGGTGGGGGTCTTCCACAGGTGAGCAGTCACTCTGTATCCACCTCCCAAAAGCATTCGGATGCCAGACCAGTGTGTGGGGAACATCCTGGAAGACGGAGGTGTGCAGAGCCATTTGGGCAATGCTGGTCTGTGCGGGTACACACACAGGTCCAAGTGCCTGTGCTCTGTGCTAATAAGCCAGACCATTCTCCTGGAATCCATTGTTGTTTTTTTTTTAATTTTTTGGTAGTTGAAACAACTGTGTGAGCCTAACTTTTATTTTTTGGAAGAGAAGTTTCTCTTTTCAAAACTTGAGAAGCAAACTTATGTTGGAGAAAATAAGCAGCTCAAAAATAGTTTCTCCACAGGCATCCTGCATTTCCCTGTCGATATTAAATAAAGTGGGTGCCACGCGGGACTGGTCGGACAAGAGCCCAAAAGTTCTGTAGCTATTTCAGCATGTGAGAACAAGAAGTCTGAAGGAACTCCTCCGTTCTGCATGCATTTCTCTAGTTTGGTAAAGAAACTGAAAGCACTTTTGATAAACGTTTTAGTGAGTCACCCAGTGTGTCATTTATGCGAGCTTTGAAAGGCTCTTGAATAATACCGAGGGAATTCGCAGTGTACTTTCCAAAAGTCAGAAGCCCATCCATAAAGGAAGCAGGCAAGAGGAAAGGCGGCACTCTTCCTCTTGGTCCAGGAGTGAGCTAGCGAGTCGGCCCGCCTGCAGGCATGCAGGTGACCACAATGTGTGCGTGCGTGCATGCGCGCGTGCACGTGTGTGTGTTTATTCTGGTCTCTGAGAGTCTGCCCTCACTATGAGCAAGTTCACTTCTACTTGCTCCGTTTCTCTTTGTCACCTGGGGGAAGATGAATAAAGTGGTGATTTGCACATGGAAATGACTGCTACGAAAGTCACCCTGTCTTAGCATTTAGAAAGACCTGTGTTCAGTATTGCCCTTTCCTGAATTCACCATACTTGTGATATAAGTTGATGCTTATTGAATATCCGTTGGTAATGGCCTTGCAAACCACTAGGCTTTGCTTTTGTAAATCTCCAAGAGCATAATGAAACCTTCCATTTCCTTTGGGGTGCTCTGCAGTAGGAGTTATTTGACTTTGGCTGGGGGGTGGCAGGGCATGGTGATTATGATGTACGTTCCCTCAGAGCCCACCGCCTTCACCAGGCATCATGGCTCAGTGAAGGTTGCAGGTGCAGGAAAGCCGTTCGTTCCAGCACAGAAATAATGTCCAAAAGATCAGGGAGTGACGCACGCCTGCGGAGACAGCCTGATGCCACCAGGAAGAGCACAGACTCAGAGCACACCACGGAGGGTGGGCTCCCCACTCCACCCCTGCCCGCTGAGCGGCCTTGGGCAAATCGGGCACCCTCTCTGTGTCTCCCAGGGCTGCCAGGAAGAACACATGAGCTAATGTATGCAGAGAAGCTGAACCACACCAGGAAACCTATGGGTGTGCTCTCACTATTGTTTCCGCTTGAATTACACACGAATTTCTCTCTAGGTGTATTACCGCCATTATAATACCTTCCCCATTACCATAAGAAGTGAATCTTCACTCCATTATCTCTTCCCCTAGTCTGTAAATGTGTCCTTATAATGCACTGCTAGCATGGTTCTTGGCTCAGGAAGAAATGGCACTAGATCAGCAGATAACCCCATTAAACTGTTTTTTTGGGGAAAAAAAGTTAAGTACTAGGGCACCTGGGGGCTCAGTCAGTGAAGCGTCCAACTCTTGGTTTCAGCTCAAGTATGATCTCAGGGTCATGGGATCGAGCCCTACGTCGGGCTCCGCGCTGAGCTCAGAGTCTGATGGAGAGTCTTTCTCTCCCTTGCCCTTTGCCCCTCCCCTGCTCTCTCGATCTCTCTCTCTTCTTCCCAAATAAATGAATAAATATTAAAAAAAATTTTTTTAAGATTTTATTTATTTATTTGACAGAGAGAGAGAGAGAGAGAGAGAGATCACAAGCAGAGAAGCAGGCAGAGGGACGGGGGAAGCAGGCTCCCCGCTGAGCAGAGAGCCCGATGCGGGGCTCGATCCCAGGACCCTAAGATCATGACCTGAGCCGAAGGCAGAGGCTTTAACCCACTGAACCACCCAGGCGCCTCTAAAAAAAAAATCTTTTTTAAGTGCTAAGTATGAAAGCTACAAAGTTCAGGAAAGAAAGAACATCTTAAATATGATACCAAAGACTATCTTCTATAGAATTAATCTTTTAAAAATAATCTATTTAATTAAATCCATTTCAAATCAAATAGGAATAGGGCCATACACCTTGCATGTGACCAGTTAGTCTGAACGTGCAATTTCAAACACAAACAAATCCTGTTTCTCTACGGGCTGTGCTTGGGATCGTACGTATGATGAGAGCAAGAGGGCTCTTTGCTTAAATCTGTTATGACAGGCTGCCTATCTCCTCATTCCCTCCCCTCATCCACGTTTATTGACCATCCACAATGGGTAAGGCATTGTGGAGATTCAAAGTTGAAAAAACAAGGGTCCTCAGTTCCCCCAAACCTTAGAACATGGCAAGGGTTCTATGCAATATATTTTTTAAGACAGAATGTGGGAATGAAGGCGGGGTACTCCCAGAGGCAGCGCTGAATTCCTTAAGAAGCAGTAAAGCTCCGTCTTCTCACTTACGATGGTCCCGCGTGGGGCTTTCCACCCTGCCCCAGCCCTACAAGGAGCATGGCGCCTTCTGCCTGGGTTCGATGAAGTTATATAAGAGCCATTCTAGTTCATATTTATGGTTTCAAAAAGCCTCCATATATTTAGATGCTGTGAATATACTACCAAGAGGATTGCAACATGGGCAGTTTCCACATTTTGATTTTAAGAATCCAACAGGAGATTTCAAAACTCTGTGTGACTTTGGAACAGATCCCCATGAGAAAGTGCACGGAAGCTAAAGGGGGAAGGCAGCTTCCCTCCAGGCTCGGGATGCTCTGGGGCAGAAGCTGGCACTCTCTTTTGGGGGGCACGCTCACTGCTACATCTCCCCTGCATGCTGCATTTTTTATTTACCTTCTTGGAAGTTCTATGTCCTCGGAGCCTGGAGAACTGTAGAACATGGCTGATTTCTGTCACCGAGGCCCAGGACATTCGCCAATGTTTGTCTAGTTCATACTGGTTCCTATTGAAGTGGTATGATTTGCTAATTCCTTTTAACTTTGCTTTTTAAAAAATAAATATCACAGATCACATCGTTTATAAATAAATTTCAAATATGGCAAGATCGAAGGTTAAACCTGTCCCCAAGAAAGAGAAGAAGATCAATATGATCCATTTAAACCAACCCGCAGGACAGCAGAATGAGCTGATTAAGTCCACGAGCTGGAATTGAAGCCAATAAGGTCAAAGTCAAAGGCAATACACTGACTGGGAGTGGCTCAGCCTTTCTCTCAGCTGGGTAATCGGATGTCGTCCCATACGGGCAGCTCCAGAGAATACAAACAGGAAACCTAATGACTTATCAGTGGATTCCAGGTCAGGGAGAGAAGGCAGTTCATAAATACACTGAGAAGGGAAGGAAAGGGAAGCTTTTTATATAACTTTAAAGCTTGGGGTTCTTAGGTTCTAAGCCAACAGGCTTTGCTATTTTGAAACATGTTTTCATCAGTGTAATCAATTTATTTATCTGCTATTTAAAACCCTGTGTATGTGTGTGTGTCCTGGATAGGAATGATCCAAAGGAATTACTTATCAAAAGTATCAAAAGTCATTTGGTGAAACAGAAAAGACCAACAAACTTTCTGTTCAGTTGTGAGCACAATGGCTCTAAACAATGAATTATCACAGCAAATAAAATGCCACAAGGATCATGCTGAAGGTAAACAGCACAGGCTCATCCATTAAAATCAGAGGAACAAGAATGTCCACTCTCCCTATTAGTTAATGCCTTCCCAGGAGTTTAAACTTCACTGAGACACACACACACACACACACACACACACACACACACATAAAAGATATAGATATTGAAATTACAATATAATGGCAAGTTATCATTAATCACAGACATGCTTATCCACATGGAAAAACAGAGCAAAACACAGGATTATTAAAAGTGTTCAATTATAGTCGGCCTGTTGGAACCTATGAATATCAAAATTGAGAGTTTTCCCTCTATGCTAGGAATAATTTTCTGGAAAGTATAATTTAAAAAAATTAAAGACTCACTTATAGACTTTAAAAGCACATCAAATAGCCAGAAATCAACAAATTAACAAGTGTGCAAGGCCCATATAAACAAAATGACAGGATTTCACTCCTATATAGGGAAATTATCACACGAATGTTTTGTTAAGTGTGTAATACAAAATTCTTGGGAAGGAGGCCCGGCATTGGGGAGAATGGAAACCAGCACAGACCGCATCAAAGCTGGCAGTCTGGGAGACTGAGTACCTGAGTGGGGCTGGAGGGGAGACAGCGAGGACATAAGCTGACTGTGATGGGATCAGGTCAGGGCGATAGCACATAGTTTCTTCCTTAAGGGGAAGGAGCGCCCAGCAAGGGGCCCTGTGGCTGGCTGTTGAACACAGAACACGTGTTCTAGCTGGAACGTGTGGCGAGTCCCCATGATGTTATGATCACCATGTGGAAAGATAAGGAAGTCTGACCATTGGATTCTTTAGACACTCTAACAGTCTGCAAAGAGAGATACTTATTATTTGCCTTTATACCTGAAAAATTTATATTTTAACTTTGGATGGGCCCCTTACAACTCATCCAGAAGGTGAAAGAAAATTATTACATAGTATCTAACTGCAGAAGGAGGCCAAGTATGTGTTTTAAATCCATGTTTAGTCTCAATCTTGACCTTTCCCTATGCACTGTTAAAAATCAACGGTAACTGGGGCGCCTGGGTGGCTCAGTGGGTTAAAGCCTCTGCCTTCAGCTCAGGTCATGATCTCAGGGTCGAGGGATCAAGCCCCGCATCGGGCTCTCTGCTCAGCATGGAGCCTGCTTCCCCATTTCTCTCTGCCTGCCTCTCTGCCTACTTGTGATCTCTCTCTCTGTCAAATAAATAAATAAAATCTTAAAAAAAAAACCGATGGAAACAAAAAACGATAATAGGAACAAAATGCTCATGTATTTTTAAAAACAAAGAATAAGTAAATGATAAAGTTCGATATTAGAAGAACATTAGTGAATCCAGACAAACTTTTCCCGTCACTGTTCTGCGTAAGAAACATATTTGAATGCTTTTGATTCCAGTGCTTTCAGAACTGGGGACATACATTTCAAAAGGTAATGTTAAGGGGCGCCTGGGTGAGTCAGTGCATTAAGCCTCTGCCTTCGGCTCAGGTCATGATCTCAGGGTCCAGGGATCGAGCCCCGCATCGGGCTCCCTGCTCAGCAGGAAGTCTGCTTCTCCCACTGCCTGCCACTCCCCCTGCTTGTGCTCCCTCTCTCTCTGTGTCAAATAAATAAATAAAATCTTTTTTTTTAAAAAAAGGTAATATTAAAATGACATCTGAGGGGCGCCTGGGTGGCTCAGTAGGTTAAACATCTGCCTTCAGCCAAGGTCAAGATCCCAGGGTCTGGAATTGAGTCCCACGTCCAGCTCCTTGCTCAGCAGGAAATCTGCTTTTCCCTCTCCCTCCGCTCCTCCTCCTAGCTTGTGCGCTCTCTCTCTCTCTCTCTCTCAAAATGAAAAAATAAAATCTTTTTTAAAAAATGACATCTGAACGTCCACACATGTGCCTGAAGGGTGAATACCACAAAAAGAAACCCAGACAGTTACTTCGGGATGGTTGGGGAGGTAAAAGACTTTTTAAAAATAAGTTTTCCCCTTACACTAGAAATTTTTTGTTACTCACTTTTAATTGCTTTTAAAAAAGGAGAAAAATTTAGAAGGCAGAAAAGTAGAGAAAAATAATATGACCAACACCTGCGAGCTGCCATCCACAGCGATCCCAAACACGCAAACAATTACTGAGAAACACACCCCTGTCCTCTCTTCACAGAGGCAGCTGGCTTCCGGTCCTTCTCTGTCCTCTGACCCTGTCTGAGTGACACCACGTGATACAATGTTGTTCTGCGTGTTTTCATCACACAAAGTCGTATCTTTCCACATACTCAGGATTCCTCAATGTGCTATTTTTCACTCAATTTGATGTTTTGGACGTCCGCTTCTGCGAGGACACAGAGATCCAGTTCATTTGATTAATTTCTAATTAATATTCTTCTCTCTGATTATACAATAAAGTACATATTCATTTTTCTACCCACAGATGCTTACTAGTTGCTTTCCACTGCTTATTATTATAAATGATGCTGAGATAAATATTCTGGGACCTGTCTCCTTGGGAACACTCACCAAAGTCTCTCTAGGTAGACTAAGCAAGTGACATTTCTGCTTCAAAGGTCTGCATGATTATAACTTCCTGAGGTAATTATTCTAATTTTTACTCCCAAAGGCAGAGTCCCAGTCCTCATTCCTTCTTCTGCAATAACGTTTCAGGTGTGCCCACCTTGAAATTCCCAGCCCTATCGTTGTGCAACTAAAACCCCTCAGAATCATCCAGATTCTTCTCAGGACGAGGGAGCCCGAGCATCACTTCTTCTGTTTGTCACTTAGATACACTCACTACAATGTATTACCTACCCTTTCCATATATATGCACAGGCTACGTGCACTTCATGCTTCAGAGGAGACGATTTCTACTAGTGATATTCATTGCAAACATCTCCTGGTCCTGTTTCCTCATTTGCTTTAAGTTGTCTTCGCATAATTGAAATTTTAAATTCGAATGTTCTAAAATTATTACTCTTCCCTTTTTGCTTAGCGCTTTTTGGGTCTAAAGTTCTCAGAAAAGCATGAGCCACAAAGGAAAAGATTTAAAACTGAAGCACCATGGTTGGTGGGAATGTTAAGTTGGTGCAGCCACGATGGACAGAGGTTCCTCAAAAAAAAAAAAAAAAGAAAAGAAAAGACAGATAGAACTCCCGTAGGATCCAGCAATCCCACCTCCGGGAATGTGTCAAAGGAAACAAAAACACTAGATAAAAGAGGGATCTGCCTCCTCATTGTCACTGCAGCAGTATTTATAGCAGCTAAGACACGGACTCGACCTAAGTGCCCATCAATGGCTGAATGGATTAAGTGGATGAATGGATTAAATAAATATTACACACACACAGGAATATTAGTCATCCATAAAAAAAGAAGAAAAACGTGTCACTTGTGACAACATGGAGGGACCTGGAGGGTGTTGTGCTAAGTGAAATAAGTCCGACTAAGAAAGACAAATTTTGTAAGATCTCACTCACATGTGGACTCTAAAAATTAAAAAAAAAAAAAAAAGTTAAAAAAACAAAGCCAAGTTCATAGAAAAAGAGATTAGATTTGGGGCTGCCAGAGGCAGGAGGTGGGGGGCAGGGGAAATGGAAGGAAGGTGGTCAAAAGGTACAAGCTTCCAGTTATAAGATAAATAAGTACTAGGGACCCCGTGCACGAGCTCACTACAGCTAGCACTGCTGGCTGGCGCACAGAAACGTTGTGAAGATAGCAGGTCCTGGGGTGCCTGGGGGGCTCAGTCAGATAAGCATCCGACTCTTGATTTCGGCTGAGATCACGATCTCAGCGTCATGAGATCAAGCCCCATGTCAGGGTCCATGCTCAAGCAGAATCTGCTTGAGATTTTCTCTCCCTCTACTTCCCCCTGCTCACATTCATACTCTCTCTCTCTCAAATAAAAATAAACGAAATCTTTTAAAAAAGGGAAAGAGACTAGATCCTAAGAGTTCTCTCAAAGGTAAAAAATATTTTTTTCCTTTCTCTCTTTTTTTTTTTTTGACCTATGTGAGATGATGGAGGTTAACTAAACTTACTGTGGTAATCATTTCATGATATATTATAAATCCTTATGCCATATAACTTAAAATTACATGGTGCTGTACATCAATTACACCGAAATAAAGCTGAAAAAAAAAAAACCTGAAACACAGAATGTTAAAATCTATATGACAGAAGTTATCACATGCTAAAAGTCAGGCTTGACACACTGGACCGGTGTTTATGACCATAATGATAGCTCAGATCACACATGCTTATTAAAGACTATTTTGATGCAAATGTATTCTTATATTATTTACTCATTCATTCATTCAACCATTCATTCATTTCTATTTTGTTAGTTGTTTATTTTCTAGCATATAAGCTCCGTGATGCTGAGACTCTTTAACTAATTTATTCATTTTTGTTGGAACAGCTCTAGGCACATAGCTTGTCTCTAAGTATTCACTGAATGCTGAGTGAATTACTGCACCTGAAAGAGACAGGATGCATTTGTGCAAAAAGTTTTATGTGAAATTGTTCATTAGAGCATTATATATAAAAAATAATGCAAATTACCTAACAGCTTTAGAAAACCAGTTAAATATATCATGTCCTCTGAGTACTCTGTCCAGTATGGTGGCCACTAGCCACAAAGGACCATTAAGCACATGAATCGTGGCACATGTGGTTGGGGAACTGAATTTTTACCACATTTAACTTATACTTAATTGTGAATAGCCACACGTGGCTTGTGGCTACCGTGTTAGTGTAGTTTTGAACCTCTAGACCGGGAACTGGTTCCATTCATTTGAATTTTGTTACTGATTTCATTGTCCAAGCACTGTGTGTGTGTGTGTGTGTGTGTGTGTGTGCGCGCGTGTGTGTAAAAGCAGAGAGATCATGGCTTTCCTGAATTGAATTAAAATTTAAAACTCAATCTCATATGAAAATTGTACAACCACATATTTTTAGAAGATACAAATGCTGGCTATGGTGATAGGAAAGCAGTATTACTGAAATAAATTACACATGCTTGGAAAGTAACCCTCCTATTTTCAGAACATCTTTTCCATTAACTTCCTATATATTTAAATTTAAAATGCCTTTTTGTCCATACATATCTACGATTACATTTCAATAAATAGCCACAACGTACAAATAGGTGTGCATGCTGTATGTTTTCTATTTGAACGTAAGCAGATGAAACTACATAATAAACCGACTTTTATCAATTCAAAAGCAAAAAGTCCGAACAACGTCCCAGAAAGGCGCTCTTTCCCCAAAACACAAACAAGCTGAGTATCAAGTACTACTTAAATTTTCCTAACTTTAAATAGAATAGGCATTTGAATGATTATTCAAATATGTAGTAGGCATTCAAAGAATATTTCTTTTCTTTTCTTTCTTTTTAATAGAGAGTGAGCGAGAGAGAGCGCGAGCATGAGCAGGAGAGGAGCAGAGGGAGAAGAAGCACATTCCCCACTGAGCAGGGAGCCTAATGCGGGGCTTGATCCCAGAACCCTGGGATCATGACCTGAGCCGAAAGCAGAGGCTTCACCGCCTGAGTCCCCCAGGTGCCCCACCAACAAATATTTCTTGATTGAAGGGCTCTGACTGCAAGACACATTACCGTCCCCTGAACAGCAAACTTTTAAGAGACCCCCACAGACCACAGGAGGATTCAACGGGCCCATCACACAGCAATGAGATGGACAAAAGCCTGAAAGATGTATTTTTTAAAACAGTGCGAGTGCAGAAAGGCGAAAGGCGTAAACAAGGCACCCCTAGTACATCCAAAGGGGCCTGATTCTCCACGGGAAGGTGAATGCATTACAAAAGGCCACTTCCTTCTGTCGCAGCGGCTTGGTGGCCACAACTAGGATGATGTCTGGGCAGCAGAGGGGACCAGGCTGGAGAGAAACAGCAGGATGGAGATCTGGGCTCTTTGCATGTGGGAAACTCTTAGAAGATCTAACAAATGGTTGAAATGTTTGAATATACACTGAAATATTTCGTAGAATTCGAGAAGATTGCTGAAATCTTGTCCCCATGAAATCTGCCAGGAACCCACTCTGGGAGTGAAAGTCCAGAGGGCTGACGGAAGCCTTGAGTGGCAACCCGAGGGTGGGTTGGAGCCAACGCCCTCTTTCTGGGTGTTCGCGAAAACTCCGTGATTAAAGAAGTTGGTCTGGTGCTCCAGCTCACATATCCGCAGGGATCCAATGGCAAGTCTCTGTGGCTTTGTGGAGAGCTTTGCCCACGTATTTGTTCAAAAGAAACACAATGTGGAAACGCACATGTGTTAACAAACCACACCCAGATCCTTGTTCACGGAAAGTAAACATTTGGTGATTATAATTATAATCAAATATGTACTTCCCATCCCCAAACAACCACTTCTTCGTTAAGAATAGCATATTGCCTTCATTACAGTTAAAATGCAAAAATATGTTCACTCTTCACAATGCCCCTGGAACACTCTCGTGTTCCCTCACGCGGAGCAAAAGTGCTCAGATCAAGTAACGCTTTTGCTAACAAAAAAAATCAAGGAAAATCCCTTTATTGGTTTATTTTTAAGTTGAAAGAGGAAAATGTACATTTAAGCATACTGAAATTTGACTAACCATTTTCTTTTCTATACACACCCTTAGCATACTTAGTCCCAGTACTGAAGTAACTAACGAGCAAATCCATTATGCAGTCTCCCTCCCTCCCTTCCAGCCTGACCTGTTAAATCTGATCATTTTCTTACAGACCCAGGATGCACGATGGCTTGTTTATACCTGCCATATACTTCGGTTCCGAAGTTTTATGTCACAGAGCATGTGAATGGTCACGCTGGCAAGAGCACATCCTTCGTCACGCTTAATCGTTTTTATTATTTCCCCACATTTTCTTTCCATTTTGAGAAAGAAATGGAGGGTCACGCTGCTGCTTCTATGTCAGTGCACCGCGGCTAAGACTCACAGGAAGAGTGCTCTGAAGATGCTACAGCGGGAGCCGTGCGCTGGCTGGGGGAAGGGGGTACCCATGGGTCCTTCTAAACAGAGGTGCCCGTGGGTGGCAGGGTGCCAGCCTCGCCCAGCCCTGGTCCACGGCACAGCCAACAGTGGTGCCGCACTCCGGCTCTCGCGCTCGCCAGGCTCCCCCTGGCTGGTTGACAGAAGAGAATGTGTTGCTTGTCTCTAATGCCTCTTGGAATGACGCGATGTGTCCAGGCTCAGCTGAGTTAAATTTTATGTTTAGACCTGAGAGATGTGAGGGATCAGATAAGATACTGTTTTGTAGCCTGGCCACTTTTTTCCTTCCTTTTCTTCCTCTTTCCTTGCCAGAAAGCCTGAGAGGAAGACCTCATTAACACAAGGGAGCCTTCTCAACAGATGCTTATGGCCAAAGAACACGCCATTAAGAGAAGGCAGTGAGATCCTACTGCATTTTGGTGATAATCCACCATCTTGGAAACTCATTAAGGGTAACTGTTGGAGATCTTAACTGTTTCTGGTGTCTAGACAGGACCTGAGATTGTCAAAACTCATTGAAATGTATACACCCAAAATGGTGTATTTTATTGTATGTGAGCTTTACCCTCAATAAAGCTCATCTGAAGTCTTAGGGGAGCACAGGTGACTAAGGCTCCTTTGGGGGGCTCTGGTCTTGTAATTAGGTTCCAAGAAAGTGCAGTGATCGAGTGGCCAAAGGCTTAAGGCTTGACCAGCACCCCAATGGCCCTTTCCCTCAGGAGTAGGATGAAACTGGGCTATAGAATTTCATCCCATTAAGAAATAAAAGGAAGAAATGATCTATTTTAAGGAAACTACTTAAAAATACTGTGTGCTAATTCCAAATCTTTAGTATAAGTGGGCTACTAAAAGGAAAAATGTGCCACCTCTTTTTAAAATGTCTTAACTTCTGGGGCACCAGGGTCGCTCAGTTGGTTGAGTGGCTGCCTCTAGATTTTGGCTCTAGATCTTGGGGTCCTGAGATCAAGCCCCTTGTGGGGCTCCGTGCTCAGCAGGGAGTCTGCCTCAGAATTCTCTCTCCCTTTGCCCCTCTCCATGCACGCTCTCTTGCTTTCTCCCCCCCACCACCTCTCTCTCTCAAATGAATAAATAAATCATTAAAAATAAAATAAAATAAAATAAAATAAAATGTTTTAACCTCTGAGATCTCCAAACACTCCAAACAGTTAATCAAAAGGCCAATCTACCCTGGTACATTTATGGTTCAAAATAATAGATGAGAAAATATTATGAAAGAGAACCTGTATAGGAATGCATCTTTCCACTACCTGATTTGAAGGACCAGATCAAAGAGGGATTTCTGGGGACTGGAAGGAGCTACAAGAGAACATTTAACAAAATAAGTTCAGAAAGCAGACTAGGGCGCCTGGGTGGCTCAGTTGGTTGAGCGACTGCCTTCAGCTCAGGTCATGATCCCGGAGTCCCGGGATCGAGTCCCATATCGGGCTCCCAGCTCCGTGGGGAGTCCGCTTCTCCCTCTGACCTTCTCCCCTCTCATGCTTCCTCTCTCTCTCTCTCTCTCAAATAAATAAATAAAATCTTAAAAAAAAAGAAAGAAAGCGGACTAAACTGTCTTCTATTCCAAGGCTCCCAAGCATGGGGGACAGCTGGTCCAACTTCAAAGGAGATATTTGGGTGATTTTATTCCCTTTGAAAGAAAAATCAAAGGTCTGCAATGAAGAAAGATGCATGCTTGCTGGTCCTGGCGTACACAGAGATGTTGGAAGTGAGTGTGTCAACCATCAAAATAGTGCTTTTTGCTGATGAAAGACTTAGAGTTCAGACTCTCCTTTCCAGAAGAATTTTTGAAAACAATGTAATTAAAATGTGGCTTAAGGAGAAAAGTTTGTTTTTCTCTGCCTCAGCGAGTCAGCTTATTTGAAGAGGTTTATAACTGCTTCAGCTGGTTTCGTTGAGTAACAGCCTGCACTTAGCCTTACAGGACGCTCTACTTACGGGAACAATTACAAACGTATTGCTGCTTCTAACCAATAGCTCTATTAAACCTACCTCCACATATTACAGGATTCTCATTAAGCCATTGATAGTAACATTTTAATTAAATGGTACAACTCCATACTGATTTCATTATTTCAGCTAACAGGTTGTTCAGGTCATAGAGTTAAGTACAGAGAGCAAACATCAACAATACATCCCTCACAGATCTACTCCAGAAAAGTAAAAAATGGTAGTGGGCATAATTTTATTGGGACATATTTATATGTCCTTCCTGAGGACAAAGCATCCTCAGGAAGTGGCTTTCCAAGGGATCTGGGACATCTTGGAGTTCCCCAACTCTTTGTCAAGTGTTTACTTAAGAATTGCATCCTGGACACTCAGAAGTGCCTAGAGTAGTATGCAGTGGAACATTCCTAGAGCCTCCAACATCTCTTGCAAGAAGCTTCCTCCAAAACTATGGCGTTCCGGAGCTGATCAGAAGACTGACAATGGAGGTGCCTGGGTGGCTCCCCAGTTAAGCGTCTGACTCTCCATCTCAGCTCAGGTTTTGATCTCAAGGTCGTAAGTTCAAGCCCTGCATGGGACTCCACTTGAAAGAGCCTACCTGAAAAAAGAAGAGGAGGAAGAGGAAGAAGAGGAAAAGCAGGAAGAGGAAGAAGAGGATGAGGAAGAAGAAGAAGAAGAATGGAAGGAAGAAGAGGAAGAAGAGCAGAAAGAAGAAGGAGGAGGAGAAGAGGAGAAACAAGATGGCAGCAATGACGACCAATAGTACTTGTGCTCAAACACCAGCACTGGTGACTCTCCAGGGTCACTGAGCCTCTGGGAGCTCAGTAGCATCTGGCACACAGTGGGCTTCCTTAAATGCTTTGAGTGAGAAAGGCATACATGAGTAAGAATGCTTATTCATATATTCTTAAAGGAAAATCAGAAATTATCTCCAAACACTTGCTTTGTTCATCTTTATATGGAAGCCGGGACCTACCGAGAGAGAGCACGACGATGCAAAATAAGAGCACGGACTCTGACGCTTCCTGTCAGGGAAGCTCAGTCAAGTCATTGCAACTGCTCTCCTGTTCGCCAAGGTTTAAAATGTGCTAACGGTATTGACTTGCAGGGAGGTTAAAAGAACCGTGAATGTCGGTTACACAGTCCTGCGTCGTGATCGCCCTGAACTCAGAGCAGTCTTCTCTCCTCTGCTCCCCCCAGTCCCAGAGACTAATTTTAGAGCCACTGATAGAGTGAAATGTGATACAGTGAAGGTTGGTCCTGCGGGACAAAATCTGCAGAAGGTTTGGGAATTGAGGATGTCTTCAGTGTAAGAGAAAAATAAACACTGAACTCGACCTGCGAGGAGTCAAGAAATAGTTCTCAAAGGAGGTCACCCTAGAGCTGGTTTCTCAAAGCCAAATAGGGATTCTGTGGCAGATAGAAAAGAGTAGCAGAGAAAAGCAAGGACACGATGGACAACAGACCATAATGTTCCGGGGACCTCGGGGAGAGGGGGGCATTTTTGAGGAGGTCAGAGTGGCGGAGGATTGTCCTTTGAGTGAAAGGGCGGGTGGCAATTGTGGGTCTGGGATGGCACACTGCGGCTTGTGCTGTCTCAGGAAAGGGATAAGGGGACACAGGGTGTGGCGCAGGGACAGCAGATACGAGGGCGCCAAGTACGGGGCGAGGGTCCTCCTCCAGCAGGGCCAACAGTCAAGGGAGCCTGACTGAGCTCATGGCTAAGACTGCTGCAGGCACATCCTGGGGTCTCATCCATAAGCTTGATTAGTCACCAGCCAGCCAACAGAAGATGTCTAAAGAAGGAATGTTTATTCCAATGGTTCATTTAGTGCAATTTTCACTCCAATGTCACAAACAGGGAATGGAATCAATGCCAGTGAGACCTTCTGCAGAACAAAGGTCAAACCCTACTGTTTCACCAGTGTCATATTTCTTAGTGAATGATACTCCTGGGGACAGGGATTGTTGGATCCAGCATACCACAAATGGTTTACTTTCTTAATAATAAGGAGGTTTCATAGGAAAATTGGGATATATTATTTCTGAACTTAAAAAAAAAATCAATTCTCAGTCAATTTCAGAAACAAAGAGGGTCTGGGTTATAGTTGTAATTGCCAGAAAGTGCTTAGTTGCCCTTTAGGGAAAGGGATCTGCTCAATTTGATAGAATTCCGGAGAACATCACCGTGGAGAGGGTTGGATCTGCATTCTCACTCTGGGAACTCTGGAATGGCAGTGCAGAATTTCTAGCGTTCTAGCTTCAAAAATCTCCTAGAGTCCCAGGAAAATAAAGTAGCAGCCAATGATCTGGCCACAGGACGAGGGCATCGCAAGTCCTAAAGAGGGAAGCTATGAAGGAAAGAGAGATGGTGAAGCCCCAGGTGAATGCACATGAAGCAGGAGCTGGAGAAGTGCAGGCCCGTCCAGGACCCCACAGATCTCAGCTGGAGAGAGATGGGTCTGAATGAGATGTGAAGGAAAAGCAGCCAGGCAGCTTTGTTGGGCCCTCAGAGTGGGAAATGAGTGCTCGTTACTTAAAAACCAAACTATCCCCAATTTGGTCAAGAGTCATGGAGTCATAACACGGAAAGAAGAACTCTTCAGATTTCAGAGTTGATGGAGCAAAGAGCCAATAACAAATGAACGTTTGCTTCAGAATGGCTTTGTCTGGGTGGCTCACGGTTAAGTGTCCGACTCTTGATCTTGGCTCAGGTCTTGATCTCAGAGTCATAAGTTCAAGTCCCACAGCGGGCTCCATGCTGGACATGGATCCCACTTTAAAAACAAACAAACAAACAAAACCAGAATGGATTTGTGTTTAGAAAGCAAAGAGAATTGCAGAGACCCCTCGGTATGAGCCCCAGGTATGGCAGATCATACAGTTGTTTCTAGAGATTCCGTACACCATCACATGAGAAAATTCCTTTCCATCTTGTTTCACAGTCTTTAAACTTGGTGTTGTGATTTGTGATGTCCCTTCCGTTGGGGGGATTCCATTTCTCTTCTCAATTCCCATAAAATTTGGCCAGACACTTCTCAGGGAAAATGACACGAACCATTTCCAAACAGAAGCTCTGAAGCCTTACCACGGGACTCAGCCAGCTCTCACTTCCCTTTGCTGTGAGCCCCGCAACGCTCTAGATGGGAATGCTCCCTCAGCCCGGGATGCGGAGGAAGAGGAAGGCCATGGAACCGCAATCAGCTATCCAAGACTGAAATGCGATGTGAGCAGAGAAGCACACCCCTGTTGGAAGTTGCTGGGATTTCGAGATCCTTTGTTATGGAAGCGTAACCTCATGGAGCCTGATTAACGCGCCAGGTCAGAGCATTTAGGGTCCTTTGTAGGAATTATAAAGCGATCCCAACGGAACAGAGCCCACAGCTGTTATGTAACACCACTGGCTTTATGAATACCCAACTTTTTTTTTTCTTGTATCATTATCTTCGCCTACAGAACCACCACCTGTAATTATGTGCTTCTGCCGGCAGATACGGCGGGAACTGCTCAAGCCCGCGAGGCTCCCACCACCCATGCGTGCAGCCGGCCCTCTCCTTCTCCTCCCAGGGCAGGCGACAGAGGCGGACAAGTAAATATTATGGTCCCATGTTTATTTTTAATTTCACAAAGCTCATTTATATGCAAATCACAGATGGCTCCGGGATTCTAGGCGAGTTGCCAAGAAGATTCTTTAAGGCCTGAAGTCTGGGCACCGTCTTGACTTGCCTGCACTTCCAACATATTTCCATGATTAGAGTGCCGGAGCCTGAAGAAAGATTGCAGATCCGCTGCTATTAAGAGAAGTCTTAAAGTTAAATGGCAAAAGCTAAGACTCTAATAGCTTGCTCTTGAAGGGGCAGGATAATTAGGGGCTGCTGGTGCAAGACGGAAACAGACACGGTTTATACAGACATTC
The DNA here is from genome assembly GCA_028533885.1 of Nasua narica. Lineage (NCBI taxonomy): Eukaryota > Metazoa > Chordata > Mammalia > Carnivora > Procyonidae > Nasua > Nasua narica. The sequence continues at coordinate 133,350,709 of CM052809.1, forward strand.
GGCTCAAGTGGCTTCGAGGTTCCCGGTGTCGTGCTCCGCCAGCTGTCCTAAACAGTGTCCACGGCGACGCTTCCCTCTCGCCATAACTATTTCCACGTGGGATTTTATGAACCCACCCAAATTTCAACTACTGGCTTTTATAATTTCAGATATCTGTATCTGTATAATTTATAATACATTACATAGAATGTAAATATATTTTATGAAGTCGATTCGTTATGATTACTGTGGGTAGACAATACTGATTTTTTTCCTCTCTTTATCCTGAAGCAAAGAATTAATATATGAAGTCATTCCTTTAGGCAAACTTGAGTTCCTAATATTTGAGCCTTCCAGGCAATGCTGTCTTCCTAACTTAGAAATATTACCTTGCTGCATGCCAAAGGTGATATGTTTTTCAATCCGGCGCCCTGAGAGAAAGTGAAAACAGTTCCATCGAGGCTGCTCCTTGCACCCAGGAGATGGGCGGGTGTCAGTCAAACCTGGGCAGGTTTCATTTCCGCCGTGCAGGGATCCCAGAGGGAGGTTCCTCCACTTTAGGAAACCTCATTCCTGGGAATTTAGGAAGAAGGAGCAGGTGGGTGGGGCCATTCCCATAAGCAAGAGCACGCATGCACTGTGTCCATGAGCTACACCAGGGACGTCACTGAGGGCCAGAAAAGCCCTTCAATAAGAATCACTGCCTCCAGCAGGGGGCCTGATGGCAGGGGGAGGAGGGGGTTTGGACTTTCAAAACAAGAGCAAGTGAAAACAGACAGCAGGTCAGCACCCGAAACGCTAGGTGGTGACTATGGGGGGAGGGCCAGCCTAAGACCCAGCTGATCAGGCTGGGGGCGGCCAGGGGCACCCCTGACGATGCCGGAACAAGAAGGTGGGTAAGCTCGGATGCCGTCTAGTTTGGAGGCTTGTCAGAAAGTCCTAGGGAATACCTTTCTGCTTAAGCGGCAGAACCAGGGGCCCCTTGCTGGCTCTGGCCCTCCCCAGGCAGGCGCACCTGCCGGCAGGTGTCCTCGCACAGGGGAGGCGGGGAGGCGCCACCGGAGCCAGGGTCTGCTCCAGGAAACCTTCACAGCCGGTCTCGTGCCCTGAGTTAGCCGCCGGCCCCCACTCCCATCACCCAGCACGGTGCTCAGCTCCCACGGCGCAGAGGTCACACCACCTCGGTCACCCCGGCATCGGTCTTCTCCGCTAGATCGCGAGCTCACTGAGGACACACAAGAGTCCCTAACCCGAGTCTCTGTGAAAGGGACATTTTTTTCCCCCGGAATATGTTTATTTTATTTTTCCGTGTTACAAGATTGTTCATGCACCACACCCAGTGCTCCATGCAGTACGTGCCCTTCTCGATACCCACCACCAGGCTCACCACCCCCCCC
>CM052809.1:133352584-133418332 GCA_028533885.1 Nasua narica
GCAGAAGGATCAGAGAGGTGCTGGGAGATGCACTTTTGGAAGGAAGAGGCTGAAATGAGAGGAACACGGAAGGCAGGAGATGGATTCTTCTACGGACCCCTCCACAAGGACCACCCTGCCCACACCTTGATCCAACGCCCAGTTAGACCGATTTCATACTTTGGACCTCCAGCACTATAAGAACAAATTTGTGTTATTCTAAGCTACAAACACTGTGGTAATTCTTACAGCAGCCATAGGAAACCAGTGCTGCCGGCTCACCATGGCTAGTCCTTGCTGCTTCTGTAGGACCGTCCTGCGACAGGGAACAGGAGTGTTGATGGGCGCTCCTTGTCATGGGGAAGGGAAAGGGTGGGGAAAGGAAACTGGCGGGGCACGGGAAAGGGTGAGTGAAGCACTAGCGAAGTCCCTTGCTCTCTGGTCTAATGGCGAGGCCTGTATCTCTGTCTCTGAGTCATGAGTGTACCTCTCAGACGGTTCTGGGAGAAGAGGAAGCTAATATGGAAAGAGCTCCTGAAACCTCAGTAGGTCTCATGTGTGTAGGGCAACCAGTAACTGTGTTGGCATAAACACAATATAAATAAATATATTCACTCCTAGTTCTGTCTCCATGGAGAAAGCTGACTAAAAACACCTATTACCACCAAAAAACGGCTGTCATAACCATATTAATTTTGATAAAGCAGACTTCAGAACAAGGAAAATTACTGAAGATAAGTATTGGTATTACATACTGGATAAAGGTCAGTTCTCCAAGAACACATAAATAATCCTAAATGTGTATGAGCCTAATACCAGAGAGTCAAAATACATAAGATGAAAACTGACAGAACTGAAAGAATAGACCAATCCATGAATATAGTCAGACTTCATATCCCTCTCTCAGTCACTAGCAGATGAAGCAGGCAGAAAATCAGTAAGGGTATAAAGGACCTGAACAGCACGATCCATCAACCTGACATTTATACAACACTCCACCTCACGGTATCAGAATACATTCTCAAAAATGCATGGAAAATTCATCATAATGGATCACATTCTGGACCTAAAACTAACCTTAACATATTTGGAAGAGTAGAAATCACACAAGGTGTGTTCCCAGGCCATAAGAGGATTAAACCAGAAACCAGTAGCAGGAACATAGCTGGGAGATCCCCAAATATTTGGAAATTAAACAATATACTTAGAGATAATCTTCCCGTCAAAGAAGAAATCTCAAAGGAAATTTAAAAATACCCTGAACAAAATGAAGATGAAAAACCCACCTATCAAAACTTGTGCAGATGCAGCCAAAGCAGTATTCAGAGGAAAATCAGTTGTATTAAATTTGCATGTTTTAGAAAAGTAGATCTAATATTAGTAACATAAGCTTTCATCTTGGGAAAGTAGAGGAAAAAAAGCAAATTAAACATAAAGCAAGCAGAGGGAAGCAGATAAAATTAGAAGAGAAATTAATGAAATTAAAATGAGGAAAATGATAGAGAAAATCAAGAAACATTAAATCTGGTTCTTTGAAAAGATGAAGCGAGTTGATAAACTTCTAACCGAGCTAACTAACAATCTTAGGACAACTGAGAGATTTATACCAAATTTATTTCGTGTAGTATCTGCATTTTAAAGAATTATGCTCTTTCTGCTTCCCACTTTCATAACTGAATCCGTTAAGGTCTAAAGCAGGAAATGGTCAGTGGCATGCAGGCATGAAGCCTACAGTCTGGCAATGGCCACTGGATGAAAAGCTCAGGACACCTTCATGGAGAGATCCAGGTGGTGGTCTCTGGGATGGGACCCTGTGTGCCAGGGGTGTACGTCTTGCCCTCCAGTTCTTTGCTTTATCTTGCCACACTTGCTTCACATAAACTTTTCTGGAATTTCCAAGGGTCACTGGTCAGGGCAAACTGATCACAGTTCTTCTTGGGCTGTTTTATTGTTTTTCATTAAAGAGCAAATGCAGAAAACAAGAAGAGAGAGAACTCCCAAGTTCCCATCTGGGAACACAATGAGTGTCCACGTCTGGCCAGTTGGGGCCACATGGTCAATACTTCTGACTGACTTTGCTCGGCACCTCTCCAACACCAGCACCCCACTCCACCATTCCATTTCTGGAAACCTTCACTTCTCAGTGGGTCATGATCCTTTTCCCTTTCAGAGTTTCACAGAACAGTTTTTACACTGGCGCTCTGCACTCTGTCATGAAGGGACAGAGAAGGGAAAGACCTCGGATCATTGGCTCCAAACCCCTCATTAGACAGATGAGGGCATTCTCACGGTGGAGGAGGCCCAGAGTCCACGGCCCCAGCTTGCCAGGTCACGCCCCCTCCTTCGTTCTTGTCATTCCTGTCCTATTTTCTTATTGCTACCCCAGGAAAGGGGACTCTGGACACATATTCCTACCTCACATCCATAATCGATCACCAGAAATGGGAGTGGTTCCACTGTAGACTTCAAAAACCCCATTCTTTCCATAATACTTCCTCCGACTTGGCTTTCAATTATAATCCAGCATATCTAGCTATTGACCCTGTGTCAAAAGTTTAATTCCTTCTCAGTCTGCCATTAAAGTCAAGAAAATCATCTACGTTGTCCTTTTACCATGGCACTCTGGGAAAGCTCTGTCTCCCATTGAATGGATGGCCACCGCGAGAGGGAGGGAGGGTACCCAAGGCCTCCCACTGCGTGTGGGGCTGTGGGCTCCGCAGTCGGGCTGCCCAGGCCTGAGTCCTCTACCTGCCATCGCAGGCTGGCCAACCTGAGCCACCTGCTGCCCCTCCCAGCCTCAGGGGCCTCTCCACAGCAGCCAGAGCAGTGGGGGCATCACCCCGAGTCAAGGTATGGAACATGCCTAGGAAAACAGACATCAGTTAGCTCAGTGTCAATTCATGAGTCAATGTTCATCCATTAGTTACGACCAACGTGTTTTCTGGAAATGCATTTCTTCATAAAAGATAAAGGTGTTGCTGTTAACATCATTATCTCCTTTCGTTTTATGGGGATCAGCATCACACGGTCTGGTTGGGAGGCAGGATAATTCTGCTCTCGGGCGACACCACGCAACCTGCAGCCAACCAAAATCCTTAACAAGCGGCTTCTTCGAGAAACTCTGTGACATCCTGCTGCTCCCGTTGGGGTGTATGTGGCTCGCCTTCTGACTGCCACCCATTCAAACCAAGTTGAGCCGTCAGCGATCTGTCCCGTGTTCTAATCGGACAAAATTGCGCTTGGCGTTCGTTCTATTTCCATCCCGTTCAGAATCCGCTGCAGACCCACGTCTCCGACCTCGCTGTGGGGGCTGCTCTCAGCACCACCTCGGCCCCAAGCAAGCCCCTGATTCAAGATATGGGGCAGGCCAAGATGCCCTTCAACAGATGAATGGATAAAGATGTGGTCCATCTATACAATGGAATATTATGCCTCCATCAGAAAGGATGAATATCCAACTTTTGTATCAACATGGACAGGAGTGGAGGAGATTATGCCGAGTGAAATAAGTCAAGCAGAGAAAGTCAATTATCATATGGTTTCACTTACTTATGGAGCATAAGGAATAACATGGGGGACATTGGAAGAAGGAAAGGAAGGGCGAATTGGGGGAAACAGAGGGGGATACGAAGCATGAGAGACTGTGGGCTCTGAGAAACAAACTGCGGGTTTTGGAGGGGCGGGGGGGGGGGCTGCGTGAGGCTCGTGGTGGGTATTGAGGAGGGCACAGATTTCATGGACCAATGAATCTTGGAACACTGAAAAAATAAAATTAAACGAAAAAAATTAAAAAATAAAATAATAAAATAAAATATGGGGCAGGGAGAGGCAGGGATGACCCTGCAAAGCGCATCTGAAGACTTCCTTCCACAGAGACACGGGGTCGCTGGGCGCCCTGGATCTGCCTTCATCGGGGATGCCCCCCAGGGGGCGCTGTCTTCTGGGCCACAGGCCACATTTCTCTCTCCTGCCCTGAAGACCTCAGGCAGGACCTCCAGCGCCTCTGAGACAAGACACCTGCCTCCAGTGTCCCCCAACCGAACACTCCCTACGTCTACCAAGAGCATGTGTTCCCACCAGACCTTTAATAAACAGGAAGGGTTTTGTATTTTCCTGAATATATTTTCATTTTACAACTCTTGCATTTCACACCATCTGCTGATCTGGGCACTTCTCATGCTGCCAGTCAGCTAAAATTTTATTTTTAGCTGCCAGCTTTGGGCAGACCACGAAAACCCTGTAGGCTACATTTTCAGAGAGTTCGAAAACAAAATATCCCAATGGTCTTGGAAGACCCCAGGAGAGTGGGCTGGGGCAGAAGCTGAAATTACTGAGAAGCACTTGCTAGTTAGTTCACCAAGAGAGAAACGAAGACAGCAGCAAATGGAAAGGGATCAAGTGACTGCGGCTTATGTAACAGTATCGTGCACACTGGCCGGGAGAGCTGACTATAAACACGCTTTCACGTGCGGAAGGCGGCATGAGGGGGATTCTCAGCAAAGACAGAGAAACCGGACCGCTGAATAGACAGATTGCTGGGAAGACTCCGACGGATGGCATGGGCATCCTTAAGGGCCTTCTCTCCTAAGGCGGCTCTGATCTCTGCTTAATCCCTCCCTCCGTTTGGACTACATAAGAAGGAGAAGCCGCCTCGGGAGCCCAGGAGGAATGTTAGGAATCAACCATCTCTGAGGAAAACGTTCGGTCTTACTGCACCAACAGCTGTCTGTCTTTTTAAAACAGACCCGGCCAGAGCAGAGCACAAGCAGTGAGAAGTGCTGACCAGCATTTCCTGGGATAGTTTCCTTCTGCTCTTTCAGATGCTCTTTGGGGAAATGGTTAGCAGTACCTCCCACAGGCTGAAGAGTGGATGGCACATGTGCCTCAACCTCCCAGCCACTTCCACAGTGTCGAAAAACGTGAATGCGTTACGGGAACTCCAAAGCATCCGCTTAAAATCCAGCAGAGGATGCCAGGACATGCTCAGGGCACAAGAGAAACCAGAGATGGGAAGGGGAGGAACCTCCCAAGTTGTACAGCAAGAGTGGAGGCATTGAGTCCAATTAAATACAAATTAACCTCACGTTCTCCAGGGATGTGACACAGGGAGGCATCGTCTGAGTCTCCCCGAACAAGATGGAGATAGGTTTCTAGAAGAAAAGGGGTGCTTTGGGAGTTGCCTAAGTTTCTGAGAGATAACAAGTTATATTTCGTTAAAAGAATTGTAAGGATTTTGTAGGGTGGTAAGTTATTAGAGGGAAGGTAAGATTTCTAGTTGTTATTCTAGGACAGGCCTGGCCAATGTCTGATTCTGCCGATAAAGTTTTATTGGCACATGGCCAGCCACATCCATTTGCTCTCGTGCTGCTCCCAGGAGTTCGTGCACTACAGCGAGCAGAGCTGAGCACTCGCCACTAAGACCAGATGGTCCGAAAATCCGAAAATATTTCCTCTGTGGTTCTTCCCAGAAAAAGACCGTGAACCCCTGTTCAAGATCAAAGCCAAGTCTTTCTTCCCGGCTTGCGCTCTCGCCCATAAGCCCCACTGACAATCTCACGGTCGAGTGACCAGTGAGACGAGCTGTCACTTTAAAGCACAGACTGCCTTCTAGATGCAGAGTCTGGTGGTATGGATGCCTGGATGGTGGCCGGACTACTTAGTAAAGGACGCTATTGTAGAGGAAGCAGTCATCTCCCTTGGTAAACTGTTGTGAGTTCTGGGTTACTGAAAGGTCTCCGAGTAGATGCTAGGGTGCTCAAAGTCTTTTTGTTATTACCATTTTAAATGGAGGGGTTTTTTTTTAAAGATTTTATTTATTTATTTGACAGAGAGAGATCACAAGTAGGCAGAGAGGCAGGCAGAGAGAGGGGGAAGCAGGCTTCCTGCTGAGCAGAGAGCCCGATGTGGGGCTCGATCCCAGGATCCTGAGATCATGACCTGAGCTGAAGGCAGAGGCTTAACCCACAGAGCCACCCAGGCGCCCCTAAATCTAGTCTTTTTGGTAGCTCTTAGAAAGGACTGGAATGTAGCAGTTACTCAAAATATGTCCCCAGAGAGATTCATGAACCTGCAATTGACATTAATTGGGTACATTATCTAAATTTATGAGAACAGATTTATTAAAATTATAACCTGATTTGCAAAAATAATACAATTTAATTAAAGCTATTATTATTGTTAAAAAAATTAGTTTTGAAAAGTACTTATTGTAAGCCCCTCCCATGCCACATCATGATTCTCTACAGTTGTGGACATTTAACTATTGATCTAACTGATGCAATATTACACTGGTTCGCCTTAAGGTTTACACGACTCGCCCACTAGCTCTTCTAAGAAATCTCCATGGCATATTTCACTGGATATAGAGTGTTTTCACCCATTTACATGCCTCTGGATGATCTCTCCTAAGTTTAAAAATTATGTGCATGTTACTGAAAAATAACAAAAAATATGCTACAGAAAGAAAAAACCCAGAAAGCCACAAACTCCTGAATGGCTGCCATTTACTGGACACGTGATGTGCGCCAAGCACTCAGCTAGGAATTACGGACGCCCGAGCCCTAATCCTCTGCCTACTTCTGTCACTGGCCCTCTTTGACAGATAAGTAAACAGATGGTGAGAGAAGCTAAATAACTCACTAAAATTCCTACAACCAATTCATGCACAACTGGGATTTGAGCTCGAGTCATTCTGACTAAAAATTAAAGCCCTTCCCATTACGCAACACACTGACTTTGAAAAGGGAAAGCATGCCTTTTAGTTCTGGGGGATTCGGCAGAAAATATCTCACAAAAGAATTTAACTTCTGTCTCGGCTCCTATGGCACCTGGGCGGGCTTTCCGGGAGCCACGGCACGGGGTTCACCAGGGCAGACAGCACAGAAGGTCACACACGCAGGGAACACCTGCACGCCCGCTGTGGCCCAGAGGGCAAAGACAAGGTCGTTTCGACGAGGGGCGCCCAGGCAGTGCAGGAGTCAGGGGAGAGCAGCGGACTCCAGGGCAGAGAAGCACTAGGACTCCACTCACAGAGCTCTCACGTGGGCTTCTGGGGCCGGTTCATGGGCCAGCGAGGCCTCTCCGGGGGTGACACTTAGGCTGGCTCTCAGGCACTGTCCAGGTGACAGTGGTGGGACGCTCCATGTGGAGGACACAACGGAGGCAAGGCAGAGTCAGGTGCCTATGATTCGGCATCTGCTGGGCTTAGAGTCCCCGGAGGGAAGGGTGGAGACGAGGTGGCACATCGCAGGGCCTCCTGTGCTGCACCAAGACAGCTGGGGGACCCGTTCTGCAGGGAAGAAAGGATGACAAAGGCAGACCTGAGCTTCAGGATGGACCCTGGGAGAGCCGTGAGTCAGGCCTCGAGCCAGGCCTGGCATCCCTGCAGCTCCCCCAGCGGCGAGGGACGCATCTATCCCGACCCCGGGCAGGGGCCGCAGGGTAAAGGGCAGGAAGGAGACTTGGCCTTGAAGGAGGGACAACGAACAGAAGCTGGTCTCTAGCAGGACAAGAGTTGGGGGGGGAACGACATGCAGAAGGAACAAAATGGGCCCCAACCTAAAGGCTGGGAAGCCAGGGGGAGGAGGAGCTATTCCCAAGGTTGTGGCACAAGAAGGAGCTGAGTTTGGGGGATGCTTTGTTCGAACTCCCTGTGGGGCCGGAGTGGAGGCAGTGAGTGAAATTCTACTTCAGACAAATAATTACTGAGACCTGGAGCCACTGGTCATCAAAATGGTCCTTACATCATGCACACGCCAAGAAGCCTGCGATAAAATGGAAATATCTTTGAGTCTGTGGATATTAGAAATCTTAGATTTTAAAACATGCTAAATAAGAAATGAGAATCTTAAGTGGCCCAAAAGATAAGCTCAAAATAGTCTGTAAGGTTTGAAGTAAGAATCTACTCTAACCCCAAGATAAAATCCTAGCCTTTTTATCGAAATCCACAAGATTCCTTAAATTCCATGGGAGACAGAATTAAAGGAAGGAAATGAAGGAACCATGTACTTTATATGTTTACATTTATTTATTTATTCATTTATTTATTTATTTTAAAGATTTTTTATGTATTTTGGAGAGAGAGAGAAGAGAGAGAACACCCATTTGCAAGCACGAGCTGTTGGGGGGAGGGACGGAGAGGGAGAAGCAGAAGCAGGGAGTCTGATGCAAGCCTCAAATCCCAGAACCTCGGGATCATGATCCGAGCTGAAGGCAGACCCTTAACTGACTGAGACACCCAGGAGCCCTAATATGTCTGCTTTTAAGTCTTGTTTAGAAATGACAGCTTTTACTCTAAAATCTTTAGAACAGTATGAAACCTTACTTATAATGAAAACCTGACCCAGACTCCTCAAAAGCCCCATGAACTGTTAGATGGGTCAGTAAAGGCAAACTCCGGTTCAGGGAAGTATCCAGAACAAGCCCGATACACAGAAGGTCATGCAACATAAAGAACTAGAAATGCTGGGGAATGGTCAGCAAGGAGACACTGCAGGGTTACTGCCTTGATGTCCGGTCCCCAGAGTCATCTGAGAAGGTTCTTTATGGGAGGTGAGTCAAAGGATAATCAACAAGACAGTAAACAACAAATGTTGGAGAGGATGTGGAGAAAGGGGAACCCTCTTCCACCATTGGTGGGAATGCAAGTTGGTGCAGCCACTTTGGAAAACAGTGTGGAGATTCCTCAAGAAATTAAAAATAGAGCTACCCTATGACCCTGCAATCGTACTACTGGGCGTTTACCCCAAAGAAGCAGATGCAGTACAAAGAAGGGCCACATGTACCCCAATGTTCATAGCCATAATGGCCACAGTCGCCAAACTGTGGAAAGAACCAAGATGCCCTTCAACAGATGAATGGATAAGGAAGATGTGGTGCATCTGTACAATAGAATATTATGCCTCCATCAGAAAGGATGAATACCCAACTTTTATAACAACATGGACGGGACTGGAGGAGATTACGCAGAGTGAAATAAGTCAAGCGGAGAGAGTCAATTATCTTACGGTCTCACTTACATGCAGAGCATAAGGAAAAACATGGAGGGCATTGTGAGAAGGAAGGGAAGGGTGAATGGGGGGAAATCAGAGGGGGCGATGAACCATGAGAGACTGTGCAACAGACTGAAGGTTTGGAGGAGAGGGGGGTGGGGGGGTTGGGCGAGCCGGGTGGTGGGTAGTGAGGAGGGCACGGATTGCACGGAGCCCTGGGTGTGGTGCATGAACAATGAACCTTGGAACACTGAAAAAATAAAATAAATGTATTTGGGGGAAAGGATAATCCACCATACCAGTTACGGCTGAACCAACTCCGCAGGGCTTGCGGGGGGCCGACAGGAGTGGGCAGCGCCCCCACCGCACAGGGGAGGCTTCCGCTGGGATTCATCCACCTCCGTCTGAATGAGCATCATCTCTATTCCACAACCACCGGGTGTGCCCGGAAGTGATGAGGCTGAGGGTGGAAATGAGTTTCGCTGAGTCTGGGACTTGTAGCTCCCGATGAGTAAAACTGCACGCGTCTGGGTACTCGTCAGCAGGGAAAGCCAGGAAGGCCTTCCAAAGGGAAGCCACGCTCTGCTGGTTTGCACTCCATCAAGAATATCAGTCTTCAACCTGTTCACCGTCTCACACCAGCGGTTTCGATCAAAGCATAACCCAGAGTTTGGAGCACTAAGTGCTTTGTGGACCAAACTTCCTGAGCTATGTGTAAGGCAGTTTATCTCTGTGTCTTCAGGACTTTTGAAAATGTTTTCATTTCTGTATGAATAGGAAAGGAATCTGGTGACCTTCTCTGCCTAAACAGCCCCGATAAGATGATCACTAGATGCAGAGACAAAGCTCACGGAGCTGTCGGACTCCTCTATGTATCATGTTAATGTCACTGGAGCCAGTGCAATTTTGTCTCCTTTTCCTGTCCATGTCCTTGAACTTCTTCTATATTCTGTTTCCAATTCCTCAACCACCTTTGTTGTTTTTTTTTTAAAGATTTTATTTACTTATTTGGCAGAGAGAGAGAGATCACACGTAGGCAGAGAGGCAGAGAGAGAGGGGGAAGCAGGCTCCCTGCTGAACAGAGAGCGTGATGCGGGGCTCGATCCCAGGACCCTGAGATCATGACCTGAGTCGAAGGCAGAGGCTTAATCCACTGAGCCACCCAGGTGCCCCCCTCAACCACCTTTGTATCTTTCTTCTGATTCTTCTATAACACTGTAAGTGTGAAGAGCTCAGGAAGGAATTAAAACTCCATGCGAAGATCTGACCAATCTTGAGAATAAGAGAACACAGAGGTTCGAGGCTATCGGGGCTGCAGTCACTCCCCCCGGTTCTCTCTAAAGGCTGCCACCACTGCACCGACTTTACATACAGCACCGTGATTGCAGATGAAGCAACAAGGAGGAACTGCCCATTATTCTCCTCATTTGGTGATAGCAGAGGCACGAGATGCATACTACGTCTCCACATGTGGGTATGTGTTTGCGTGGCCATTCATTTGTTCCCTCTCGGGCTCATTCATGCATCCATCCAGTTAACATCATGTACCCTCAGTGCTGGGACAAATAAACATATTAAAAAGCTTTAGTTCCTGCCACTGACATCAGAAGCTCATCTCAAAGCCCCGGGGACGTGCGGCAGAAGAAGACATGGACAAATAGGCCCAAGGAAGACAGTGAGCACAAAGGGCAGGATGCCTGGGGACCCGGGGAAGCAGGGAGGAGGCTCCCACAGGTGGGGCCCCCGCCTCTAGGCCAGGGATGTCCGCTGGTCGCACTGCGGCCGAGGACAGGGACCGCTTTGCCACCTGGACTCTGCCTCTGTTCTGCATCAGTCTGTCTGCCTCTTGGCAGAGCAATTTCAAAAGAGAAACGGAGAACAGGAGTGCTCAGGGGTTAGAGCTTAAGACTTGCAGCTGAGTCCTTCATACCGTGCTGAGACTCGGACCTGCAAAACTTAGTAAACCAGGCAAGGCAACTGCTAGACTGAACTGTAGCCCCCCGACCCCCGCAATCCATATGTGGAAGGTCTAACCCCCAACGTGACTGTGTTTAGAATAAAGGAAGTAATTCAGGCTGAATGACATATAAGTGTGGAGCCCCAACTGGCTTAGATTTTAGTGTCCTTGTAAGAAGAGATTCGAGAGCATGGACGCTCGGTCTCATCCACTCTCCCTCTCCCTCTCTCCCCCTACACCCTCCCTCCCTCCCATGTGAGAACACAGCAAAAAGGTAGCTCTTTCCAGAGCCCGAACATACTGGCAACCCTGATCTCAGACTTCCAACACCCAGAACGGTGAGAAAAGAAACACCTGCTGTTTAGACCACTCAGTCTGTGGGGTTTTGTTAACGCAGCCTGAGCTGACTGATACAACTCGTGGCTGCGAATCTTAGAAAAATCTTCCATATGGTAATAAAACTCTGGTTAGTCTCTTTATCTTTTCTTCTTCCCCTTCCCATCTTTGGTTACCATCCTGATCTAGAGTTTGAGGCTCAGATGTGGCACCGAAGGTGAAATTTTAAAGAAAACAAAGAAAAGGTTAAAATCAAATATTTCCATTTTGACCCACAAAGATAACATTTCTTCTTTTCCTAGAAATTATTCATAACATCAAAGAGCATGGGAAATACAGGTATAATTTATATCTTCAACAAAATCAGAAGATCAATAGAACCTCCAAACTCCAAGCAGGTGTGAGGGCTACATAAAGCACACAGGGCTCAGTGGTGGGAAGCCGAGGAAAGACACCACAAGAGGGCCCTCATGGAGGAGTCTGAAGACATCAGAAAGGAAGTAAGGAGGTGCCCATCCAGGGTAAGGGGCCCACCAAGATGTGTGAAAGCCAAGTCCCTGGTTTGCAGTTGTAGGAACGTTAGTGGGAGCCTCCTGCATTCAGTATGTTTAGGAGGCCAGCCTCCAGGAGGAATGATCTCACTGGGCACATTGTGGGAGGCACCCCGCTTCGAGGTGTGGGGGTTCGGCCAGTTGGCATCTCCACCGGCTATAGCAAGTGTGTTCTCCCAAATGTGTTCTCCCGAGTGTCACTGAGGGCAGCGATCCTTCTCCCACGGGCGCTCAGTGCGTTCCTTTGCTGACTATGAGAACAACCAGCATTCATTTCTTTAAGATTTTATGTTTAAGTAATCTCTACACCCAACATGGGGCTCAAACCTACAACCCCAAGATTGAGAGATGCATGCTCTACTGACTGAGCCAGCCAGGCACCCCAGGAACAATCAGTATTCATAGGAACAGGGTTCATATTAAAAGAATTCTGGAAAATGGAAACTGAAGCCAAAAGTATCAATAAAACTTCAAATCACAGTAAACTTGCTAGACTTCAAAAATAAAGGGGTCCAGTGGGCATCCAGGCAGAAAGATCAATTCTGTTGTAAAGGAAAAGAAAACTTCAGGCTGGCCTTAGACCACCAAAGAATGACTCCAATACAATCCAAAAAGTAGAAATAACATAGAACATCATCTAATCTCAATGCAAAAACAAAACAAACAAACAAAACCTCAAACCAAACATCTCTAAAATTACTAATAGAAATAGAAAAGAAAAATCCTCCATCCCTAGGGATTGGGGGGCAGGGCAGAGGGGACATTAAGGTTTTTCTATGTCAAAAAATAACCTAAATCAGCAAAATATCTAGAAAATAATGGTGATAGGCACATATAAAGATATAAGGCATAGACCTAAAGCAGGTTTTAGAGAAAAATTTATAGATGGCCAATACTTATATAAAGAAATGAGAGACAGAGAGAGAGGGAAAAAAATGGCTCAAGCATCCAATACAAGAAGTTAGGAATTAAAAAAAAAAAAAAAAGCAAAAACAAAACGAACCCAAGAAAAACTACTGGAAGAAAGTAACAAAGACCAAAAAAAAAAAAAAAAAAAAACCTGAACTAAAAAACAACCCAAATTAATAAAAATAATAAATATATTCACATCTCACTCTTGGGAGAAATAAAAATAAGATAAACAAAACATCAGAGAGATGAATCAGGAATTAACAGAGAAAGGGAAAATCTCAAGATTAAGAAAGTAACAGGGAGAAGCAGAAGCACAGATAGAACAAAGGTAATTGAAACCATGAACAGGGATTACTCAACACTATTAAAATCTCCGAAAGTTTGGATGAAAGAGATTGTATTTATAAGAAAATATCTTTGACAGAAACAAATTCTAGAAGAGAAAGTAAATCTAAACTGAAGAATTTTCATAGGAAAGAAAGGGAATGGCGTCTGATCTAATCTAGTGTAATCTATGGGAATGTCTGAGATGAAAGGCATTGATGCATGAATACAGCACTCGGAACCATCCCTGGCCCAAGGCCAGTGCTGCCTATTTGCTCTTATTACAGTCAAAATAGATGTAAAATCTTTCATAAGTTATTGGCCAAAGGAAACAAGCATCAAATAGATAAACAATACGACCTACTGAATTAATTCCAAAGATTCAAGAATGTTCAAATTACACAATGGAAGAAATCACTTAATCCTGCCCAAGGGTGACAAAAACTATCTTTTAATACGTTCAAGAGACATTCTTTAAAGAAAAACAAAGTAGAAAAAGAGAAAACAAGACCTCTCTAGTAAGAATAGATGGCTACTTCCTTCAAATTATAAAGCTTACTTAACCCAAAAGCCAACATACTACTTAAGGGACAAACATCAATCCTACTAGATAAAAAACAAACAAACAAAAAATAGGTAACTGTCTCCCATCACCACTATATATTTAATAATAATTTTTTTCTGGAGGTACTAGGCAAAGCAATTGGAAAGAAAATTAAAACTCAAAAAATGGAAATTTACTTGAAAATGACATTATTATATATCTGGAAAACCTAAGAAGATCAAATGAAAAGTTACTATAAGTAATGAAAGAATTCACAAGTTGTCGGAAGAAGTGTATTCACTGAAAACCTTTTGAAACTTTTCTCTGTACTTTTTAAAAAATGTGACCATATCACCTATTTTTAAAAATGGAACAATGGATGACAGTTTTGTTTAAACAAGGGTGGAATTCCCTGATGTTTCTTCATTCTAAATTCTCCCAGTTTTGCTTTGCTTTCCTATGTGTTACCATGAATAGCTTCCAACGAGGTATCTTGCTATGTTGTGCACCGCAGAGCTTAGTTGTATCTGAGGAGGGAAGAGAAGGGGAAACCCCACAGCCACTGGCTCAGAGACTACTACATGGAGGGTCTGCACTAGTCTGTGGCAGGAGTGGAGGGGAGCTGCAGTCCAATTGTGGATGCTGGTATCTCTAGTGGGCTGGACAATAGTCCCCAAAACTCCCCCACTGGGAACCTCAGAATATGACTTTTGAGATAAGGGTCTTTGCAAATGTAATCACGTTGAGAATGTTGTGTGAGATCATCCTGGATTCCGTAGGGCTCAAAAGACAATGACCAGTGTCTCTGTAAGAGACAGAAGCGGGGGAGATGCAGAGACACAAAGGGAAGAAGGGCATTTGAAGATGGACGCATAGAGTGGAATTTTGAAGTCCCAGCCCAAAGAATGCCAAGAATGGCTAGCAACAACCAGAAGTAGAGAAAGGCGCGAACGCATTCTCCCTTAGAGCCTCTAGAGGGAACCAACTCTGCCAACACCTTGGTTTTGACTTCTGTGAGAGAATACATTTCACAGTTTAGAAAGTGCTGTTGTTTTCAGCACCCAAGTTGGTGGTAATTTGTTACCGCTGCCCTGAGAAACCAATACAGTATCTCAGCTGGAGGTGGCACAAGTGATACACACAGCCACAGAGCTGTAACGGGTCCATGTCCCTCTGACCACAGACACTCAGGATGGCTGGATGCACCCTATACCACCTTATACCATGTGGCTGGTCCGAGTGGGGCCAAAGCACAACCCCCAAGGTTGGCTGGGGAGTAAGAGCAGAGAACAAGACACTCCAAAGAAAGGATGGCACAGAAGTCCAAGATGTCCTGCTCGAAGTGACCCTATAAATGCCTCCTCTTGTAATTCTCCCTCTCGCTCTTGACAAGGGGTGAGCTCTGTCTCAGGGGTTCCCAAAACCGTATTATATTAACCTGCAGGAGCTCAGATCTTCAGGCATTACCAAAACTTTCAAACTCCACTCGTTAGTGGAGGGTGGGCTTCTAGTACCTCAGCAACATGAAGCTCTGCCTTGAGTCTGAGTGGGCACACGGTGGGACGGTCAGCCAGGCCAGACCTGTGTCCTGAGGGGTTTGCACACGTACAATTCAACTCTTGCCCGACTCAACTCCATAGGCCATTTAGAACTTCGCTTATTGACACATTTCCCAAGATGTTTTTATGTCCCATCACTCTCAAGTTTCTGTAAAAGTCATTTACACTTAGCAAAATACATCACTGCTGCTGTTCTTGTCTACCATTCATTGAGGGTTAAGCACCAGCCCCACTTGATGACTGGTTCTTAAGACAAGCTAGTTCACTAAATCAGCACCAAGGCCAGCAACTACCCAGGGAAGTCCCTGTTACTGCTGCCATTTTACAGTAGAGAGAACTGAGCAAGCTAAACTATCAGTCCAAGTACATGCAGTG
Source organism: Nasua narica (assembly GCA_028533885.1). Taxonomy (NCBI): domain Eukaryota; kingdom Metazoa; phylum Chordata; class Mammalia; order Carnivora; family Procyonidae; genus Nasua; species Nasua narica. Next base: position 133,368,112 of record CM052809.1, read on the forward strand.
TTGCAGGCTGCTCTTCTAGGAAGCACACTCTGAGAGAGTTCAGTGTTTACTAGGGAGTGGCCTTTGGATCAATGGCTGCAGGGATGGAAGAAAGCTGGGAACTAAGCAGAGGCAGAAACTGAACTGTGATGTAGGCCTGACAACTTTAGACAAACCCACAGAAACTCCCGAGTGGATATGGCCACCAGCATTGCCCTGCAGCGGTCCAGACTGGGTAGAATCCACGTGCCCACCTCCATCAGTCATGGACGTAGGCCACCCTTGAAAAGACATTATCTTGTGCACGTAGCTCTACGCTGCTGAGACAGCCTTGAAGAGTCCAAGGGCTGAAAGTCAGCTGCCAACGATGCCCCCAGGAGGTGGACAACAAGTCTTTTTCTTGAGGGGTCTCTGGGTGGGTCTCCTCCATGTCCACCACACACAGCTATGAAGTGAGAGCAGCAGAATTCTGAGTCCATCCGAGGCCAAAGCGCTTGCTGTGTCCACCACCCTGCACACTCTGCCATGTGAAAGCACTCATGAGTTGCTGGAGAAGGATATAAAAAATGACTAACCCAGTATCTGGTGAGCAAGATCCCACATCTGCTAGGAGAGGCAAAAATTGATGCCTGTTATTCTCACAGACGGCATGTTGTGATTACTGTCATAGAAACAGATGGAAAGTACGTCTCCTCTCTCTGCTCCCAGTCTTCCCAGTCTGATGCCCTCCACAAACATACTCAAAATGCCGTCGGTATTTCACAAAGCCATCGTTATTATTACTACTTGATTGTTCTGAGCACCAGCCATGCACCTGGCCCAGGTAACTCTTCATTTATCATCTCATTTCATTATGTTTGCTGCCCTAACAAATAACCAGCAATATCTCCAGGCCTATCTTCTCATGACTGTGTGTACATCCTCTTTCTGCTGCACCAAATCACTGGGTTTCTCTCTGCTTTTTAAAGAGATCCCTTAGAACCATGATGACATTCTTGCTCAAGTCAAGCTGTAGATATATTTTTCTCTCAAGTTCATACAAGTCAGCAGACCCACCGTTCATCCTGCAAGAACAAGGAAGGAGCCCTGTGTGACTCACCCTAGAGGTGCTGACTTTCTTATTGTCTTCTAGGGGTTTTAAAGAGCAAATACCAATAGATTAATAAATGATTAGAATCAGTACCTTTCACAAATTATCTTCAACAATAAACACTTGGAATGGACAGAGCCTCCAATCTTTGTATACAATGGAACACGGTTGCCTGAGTTGGAAGACACATGAGGAAAATCACCCGTCAAGATATCAGTCAATGAGTGTGCTACTTGGTCAACCTGTAATAGGTCTGTAATGTGTTATATTTGATATGAATGCAGGGCTTTGAATGAAGAGAGCACACAGGGCTCTGATGATGGAATCCAGGAGAGGATACAGACCACTGAAGGGGGACTGACCAACATTTGCTCATTTTTTAAAGAAATCCTTCTGTTTTCCTGCTCCTTGGATCAAATATCCAAGACAAAACTCACGGTATAATAGGGCTTCCGTATATCTCTCTTCCTTCTATCCCCTCCTTAAAACAGCTTCACTAATGATGAAAAATAAACCTAGGTCTCATTCCACCATCACAGTAAAATGAATCGTTATCAACAGGAAAGCTCTCTGTCGAGCATTCTTGTAGTTTCATTCTGGAAAGTGCCAGAGCATTTTTAAAGTGAGAGGATGCCCTGCAGGAATGTGTGAATTGTGTTGTTGTTTTTGTTCACTCATTCCACCAAACTCTGTCTGATGGGATGATGGTGTGAGGTTCCTGCCATTTAAAGGAGAGGTAGGGATTTCGGTGCAGCTGCGGGAAGGACAAGGAGGGAACAAGGACAGAGGAATGTAGAGTGCTTTGGATTTGCTTCAGGACTTAGTCACATCAAACACTTTCCTATTTTTCCCTCTCTTCCATGCTTACCCACGACCCCTTCCAAATCATAGTGCCTTTAGGACCCATAAGTGAGAGCTTGCTAAAATGCGCTATGGATCATAATCAGTTGATCGCTAGATGCTACACGAAATGAATAGTGGTACAGTCTCCTTCCTTCCCTTTTGTGGAAAATGTTAACATCCTCCACTTCTCCAAAGACAGAACAGTAGCAAAGGAGATCTGAATTCTCCACCATTAGTCTCTTCCAGAGCCAGAGACTGGGCAACTGGTAACCTGCTGTTTTCCTTTTGAGCTTCTCAGATTAGATCCCAAATGCAACTTAATTCCAGACTCTAATATACAGCTCCTGAATTATGCTGAAGAGGAACTGGTTATATAACAAAGCCGCATTAATACTGATTACACTCTTGCCACAGATGACAGGTTTTGTTTTCTGCTTTAGGTCCAAACTACAATTGTTTTTCAAATCGTATCATAAATATACCAAAGTATCCACTGCATAAAGGAATCCTGTAACGTTTATCAGAAATATGAGTAACCCCATTAGAAAATCAATAAGCACTCCTTAGCTTATCTCCTTTAATAAAAATGGATTCCCATAAAACTGGCTTGTGTACATCAATCTATACTCAAATTCTCCCTTGTTTCATGGGAAAATAAAATATACATGACACGAAAAGCCAGAATGTGGTATGAAAACTAAGGAAATGAAAATATGAGAAAAGTAATTGAGCATCAAGTAGAAAACATAATCATAATCTATAAACAGGGCCATTTGGCAATTTCTTGAGGGTGGCTCAGTTCCCTGCTGGGAGGGAGGCTGGGAAGGGAGCAAACAGACAAAAGGCACATCTAAGATGCACACCTTGCACGCTCGACCAAGGCTCCTAGGCAATGGACCCCCTTGCCCCCGTCTGGAAGCGAGGTTCCTGCCCAGCCTCCCAATCTCGTGTCAGAACTGAGTAACTGTCACTCTCACCCCGGGCTCAAGCAGGAGGCAACACCACAGTATGAGTGGGGAGGTCTCAGGCTGTTTTCCTAACCTCAGTCTCCCTTTGCCCATAAACCAAAAGGACTCCTTGCTGCTGTCAGAGTCAAATGCATGTTAGCCTACTGATAGGAGGGAACTTCTTATTTTCTATTGCTAAGGACTTGCGGTGCTTTTGGGGCTCACACGAAATTTATGACTGATAAACAATGATACATTCTTCTCAGGTGGGAGGCTGGATGGCTCAGTCGGTTAAGTGTCCGACTCTTGATTTCGGCTCAGGTCATGGTCTCAGGGTTGTGAGATGTGGCCCCGTGTCGGGCTCCTCGGTCAGCAGGAAGTCTTCTTGAGATTTTCTCTCTCTCTCCCTCTGCCCCTCTCCTCTCTCTAAAATAAATAAATCTTTAAAAAATAAGAATACATTCTTCTTACACAGAGCACATAAAACTGCTCTTCTTTAAGTTTCCTGATATTTAAGGATTGTTCCAGGTTCCAGAAAACCTGTCCTTCAGAACCCAGTTAGGAAAATAAAGATGAAGGAGTTATAAGAAAAGTTGAGAGACTAAGACAAAGAGGATCACAGAAAGTAGCTGGAAAGAATCTCTTCCTCCTCTACAAGTAAACTCTGTTCAAAATGTGTTCCTTCTCTTCCGTTTCCTTTTCCCATCCCTTCCTACTGCCCTTCTTGTCCTTTTCCTTCTTTCCTGAATGGAATATTTTAATTTTATTTATTTATTTATTTATTCATTCAATTTCTTTTGGGGGGGGAGAGAGTGCAACTGTGCAAGCAGTGGGGGAGGGGCAGAAAGAATCTTAAGCAGACTCTCAGCTGAGCATGGAACATGAGCAGGGCTCAATCTTACCACCCTGAGATCATGACCTGAGATGAAATCAAGACTCGGACACCCAACTGACTGAGCCACCCAGGCACCCCTCCTTCTCTCCTGAATAACTCAGTCCTCAGCCATCAGGCAGAGCAAGAAACATCTGCACTTATGGGGGAGCTGGGAAGCTAAACTCGCCCACAGTGATAAAGCCAGGCTGGGTCCCAGGAGTATCTACACACAGTGGACAATGTCCCAGCTGGGGGAGGGGACCTCACATGGAGGAGTGTCTGAGTCTGAACCAGGGAAGGGGGTCATGTGTGAGGGAAAGGGAATTTGGGCCAAGTGAGAAGGCACCCATGTGGTGGTAATCCCAATACTGGGATTGATCCAGTTAAGTAAATACATTAACGATCATGGGAACTACATTGTTTTCACTTTGGCCAAGGAGTCGTAATGGAAAGGGAGAAAACTGGCATGGAACCCATGGCGGGTTAGAAATAGCAATGTGTTTAATGGTCATAGTGTTTAATATGGAAGGACAGATAAAATAGATGTAGGTGTAGACGTGTGTACACCTTGCCTTGGAGTACTGACCCAGGGGGAACAGAAAGACCTGAAGTCCAGATCTTGCTTCTAAGTGCATTCTTCATGAAAAAGACCCAGGGCTCCTTGGAGAGACGGTAGATTTCAGGGCCAGGGCAGGGAAAGCATGAGATGAGTCTGGAACATCTTGTGTTAGAGAGCAAGGAAGTGCTCCAAGGGTGGGGGGACACATCAAAAAGGTAGAGAAGCCAGTCTGATGGGGCGCCCATGGAACAAGTCTCAGCCCATTTAGGCATCAAAATAAACAGTGATGGTCATGGCTTATAAGCCACTGCATAGAACAGAGAAACACAAGATGGTGTAGGTATCAACAAGTAAATAAAACAGGATATTTGCCTGGTTTCAAAGTACCTCTCCACCAAGCATGTCTTAATAACAAAGAGAAATCCCAAAGGGGAAAAGTCTGCCAGATAGCACTGTCACACTACTCGGCAGCATAAATAATGAGATCCTGATAGGACACGGAGGGAACATATCATCACATCCGTGATTCCTGCCAAACATGCATAGCCTGAATCTATTTGTGAGAAAACATCAGACAGATTCAAATTGGAGGACATCTAACAAAATAACTGGTCTGTAATCTTCAAAAGTGTTAAGATCTTGAAAGCCAAGGGAAGATCAAGGAGTCGCTCCACACTGAAGAAGACCAAACAGACTTGAGAACACAATGCAACATTGCAGGATTCTGATCCGGGTTCTTTTCTATAAAGGACATTACTGGGGAACCTGGAGGAATCTGAATGGCAGCAGCAAAGCAATGTGAATTTCCCAGTTTTGTCAGTTGCATTACAGTTATGCCCAATGGTATAGGAGGAAGTGCAGCCTAAGGCATTTAGGGGCAAAGGGACATCCGATTGGCAACTCATCTTGCAGTGGATTAGGAAAAAAAAATCTCTGTAGAGATTTGGAACCTACTGGTAGGTCTGCCATTGTGTCAAAATACAAGTTAAAAACTGTATGTTTAAGTGTATTAGAAATTACCACTCATGATTTTCAGTTTTTAACTAAATTTCCTCCGTTTGGTGATACAACACAGCCTGAAGCTGAATTCTACTTCAAGTCAAATGCTGGGAAAATAAATTTCCTGAGAATAATGAACTCTGTTAATCAATATGGAAGGGAATAGGGTTTTCTATGATGTCAGCATTTTGGTTAACAGAGAAACGTTACATGCTATCGATGGATTGGAATGTTCAAAAAATAAAGTGAAACAAATATCCTTAATACGGATCCATGCTAAATAAAACACATTCCTCCTTGGATGACTTGGAGGGCAGGACAATACTGATCCTCGCTCATGGGCAAATCTCTTTACAGGAAACAAGTATCTTTTATGTAACTTTGCTTTAAACAATTATACCGCAGAATGTAATCACTTAGCCTTAGCATTCTAATTTATGCACATGGTTCATAAACAGAACTCGGTGGGGGGGGTCCTGGGTGGCTCAGTCAACATGTTAAGCATTTGATTCTTGATTTCAGCTCAGATCATGATCTCAGGGTTGTGAGATGGAGCCCTGTATTTAGCTCAATCCTGGGCATGAAGCCTGCTTAAAATTCTCTCTCTCCCTCTCCCTCTGCCCCTCCTCCCCCACTTGTGCTTTCAATCTCCCTCTCTCTCTCTTTATAAAATAAAATAAAATAAAATAAAATAAAATAAAAGAGAACAGAACTCGGCGAAGTGTTCTTCTCACATTACAAACCAGTGCTATTTGTAGGTTGTATGTCTTATAACCGACAGTGGCCAAAGGTATTTAGAGCTCTTTTTCTCATTACTCTGACATTTACCAGTGGACCTTCCATTTTAAATCTGTCAGCGTCTCCTGCCTTTCCCGTATCTTGCAATCACTGTGAAATTATTTCTGAAGCAAAGAAAAACTGACATTCCATTCTTCTGCTCCTTTCATGTTGTTCTTCTATGAAATAATTTGGGATGAAAAACTTATCTTCTTTCTTCTATTCCAGAATTATCGCATCTCTGGCTGTCCACTGATAAGAATTATTTTCCTTTGTGTGTTTTGAACATTGAGTAATTAAATATTTAAGACTGCATTCTTTCCCAATTTTTTTTTAACTAATGGAAGAAACTAAAAATGCCTTAAAAAAAAAAAAAAAAGGCCAAACTCCCAACAGTATGTAATGACCTAGAATAAATCAGGGTCTTTACAAAGCACTTATCACACCCCCCCACCCTTTTGCTTAACCCCATCTAATCCTCACAGGCACGTATCTTAATCCCCATTTCCCAGATTTTTTTTTCCTATTACACCTGCCCCGCAGACACTATTTATTCATGAAGGGGCAGAAGAGACTGGTACAACATGTTCAAAGGATGTCTTCCAGGGGAGCCTAAAACCAGCAAGGCGTCATAAGCCAGGAAAGGCGCTCCAGTGCCCTGATGCCCGCACACAAGGGCTTTCCCGAGGGGATTCGCACCCTGTCGGCTGGCAGTGCCGCCTCCGTGCTCCTGCCTCCTGCAAAAACATCCCCACCACCCAGGCCCCGTTCCCGGGAGGGCGGCAAAGTGACTCTGCTAGAGAAAGGAGAAATGGCCCCTAAACACCTTCAAGGGAAGCTGTGCCATGCAGCGGACGGAAGCAAAGCTGGGGCGGAGCTCTTATAAAAAGGAACACGTTCCCCACCTGTCCCCAGACGCCGCTGGATTGTTTCTTCTTTTCGTAAACCACCACCTTCCTGCTTCCATTTCATTAGCTCCTGACCAGTCTCCCTCTGCGTCCCCAGTGGTGCAGGCAACTCTGCCTGGCCACAGGAAATGCACGCAAGGATGCGGCTGGTCTCCCCATCTGAGCCCGCCCCTGCGAACCCCGTGGCCCACCGCGCAGGATCGCGCGACCCCGCGGCCCACCGCGCACGACCGGGGCCAGGGCGCTCGGGCTCCCACGGTGCCAACAAAGGATGTCTCACAAACGCAGGGCTTACTGAAAGCTGGGTTAGGACCTCTGCGAGAAGAATGTTGAGAAAAGGGATCCCTAGAAAGCTTTCCCACTCAGGGGGATTACTAGGACACCGAAGGATAAGCCCCCAGTTCCATTTCAAGATTCCAAATAAGACATTCCATCGACGGAACAACAAACCGGGTTCTCTGACCAGCCCCCGGGGCTCACGTGACCCACGTCTGAAATCCCCTTTTCAGTGGCGGTGCTGTTCATTCACCAGTTCTGTCAGCGCCTTCCACATTTTTACCCCAAGGCTGAGTTTTTTAAATGTTTGAGCCTAATCGGGAAGAATTAAACATACCTGTCCCAGGTAAAAAAAAGAAACTCAGAAATAACTTTAAACCACTGACCCTCACGTACAGATGAGGGTATGGGCGTACACAGGAGGAAATCAAATCGCTGTCTAAATGATTTCTATTAATTAAATGCAACAGCTTCTTTGAAATGCCATTTATTAGTAAACTTACTAATAAAAAAGTTTTTACTAATAAAAAAACAGCTAAATTCGCTGTTGTGGCATTTTAAAGACCTTTTTCACGCCCTTGAACCTGCCAGAAGATCAGTAAATGGAGCGATCTTTTCTCCTCCATAAAGAAGGGGTTTTGGATATCAAGGTAGAGAGAGGTGGGGGAGACTCACAAACTTACGTGTGTAAGTTATTTTCACTCTAAAAATGAAAGTGCTAAAATAGTCAGAATAGCTTGTAAGCCTCATAATCACGCCACCGGTTCAGCAATCAGCAAAATGGAAGCGCCATTCCTCATTTCCACTGATGCCGATTGCTAAGTTGATTCCACGGATGGACGCGGCGTGGCCGGCTGCCCTCTAGAAACCCTGGAGTCCACTCGAGAAAGCAGAGCGTGAGCCCCTGCCCGGTACCGACAGTCTCACCCTGAACCAGCACACGGCACCCCTGGCACGCAGGGTGGGGTGGTGAGGGCCGGCAGGGAGAGGCGCACCCACCTGCCAGACCAGGTGCTCCTTGGCCCCCGGGGTCGCAGACAGGCAGACGCTCAGCACGATGGTGTGGGAGGAGGAGGTGAGCACGCTGGCGATGATGGCGTCTCGCATGTTGAAGGGCAGCATGGTGTACACCACGAAGATGATGAAGAGGAAGAACGACACCTACGGGAAAAGAACAGCGAGAGTCACAGGGCGTCCCCATTCCCCAGGGCGTCCCCTCTCCTTCCCATTAAAGGCTGCACCAAACACCGTGAACCGCACGCATTCAGAAAGCAGGATTATGATAAAACAAGACGACATGTTCCAACAAACCCAAGGGATTACAAGTAAGGACTAACTACGGTGAGGGAGAAAAATCGTTCTTTTTCGAAATGTGGGGATTTCCCGTTTTGAGACCCAAACCACTGCAGACATTAGGTAACTCTGCGCACTTTCGGGATCTGGATGCAAAGCGGGTCCTAAACACCCCAGGTTTAGCAGCCTCGCTTCAGCACCCACACCTGGATTCCTGAGTTCTGTCTCAAACTGTTTCCAGAGACCCATGGAAGATGGACAGGGGCTCTGTGCAGGGGAGTTGGGGAAGGGAGAAACCGCGGGGCCAGGTAACAAAATGAAACGGCTTAGGGATGGTTCCGTTGTTAGGAAACTGAAGAGTTTGACAGTTTCTCAAAAAGCAAAATGCACAATTACCATATGACCCCGCACATATGACCTTGACTCCTTTCTCAAGTCGACGCCCTAACGAATTGAAATCAGGTACTCAAAGGAAGGCATGCGCACGCATGTTCACAACTGCAGTATTCACGATAAGCAAAAGGTGTTAACAACACAAATGTCCGCCAGTGGAGGATAAGCAGCATGGGGCACACCCAGGCAGGGGAGTAGTCGCCAGCCGAAGAATGTTTTCACCCAGAGGAACCTTAGAAACATTATGCTACGTGAATGCGGCTACGGCAGAAGGCCCCCTATCGCAAGGTTGCATTTCTGTGAGTTACCTAGAAAACTCTACAGAGACAGAAAGCAAAGGGGAGGTTGGCAGGGGCTGTAAAGGGGAAGTAGGAAGTAACTACCCGATAGGAACAGAGTTCCCTCTTGGGTGATGACAAACTTTCTGGAACTAGATGCACGTGTTGGTAGCGGAACACCGTGAATGTACTAAATGCCACCCAGTTCTTCCTTCTTCCTTAAAATGGCTAATTAATGTTACCTGAATGTCACTGTGATAAAAAAAAAAATCAATACAAAAATTGGAATGGAAAGGAAAATGGTTTAGTAGGTAACAGAACAGGCCGTTTTCATTACGAAAGCAGCAGACACAGAAGAACACGGAGAAGGATGAAAAGGTGATAAACCAGGTGGGAAAAGAACCGAGGTCAGGGGAATAGAAGAGTGGCCTCTGGTGAGCTCTGCCACACGGCCCTTCACTCAAGGAGAGAAGCGAAGCTAAGGGAAGAGCTCATCCCACATTCAGAGTGGTCGGCGCTTCACGAGGAACCCCCAATCCTAGCACAGCCAGAAGGCCGTGGGGACACCACGCCAGCTCTTCTGCGGTGAGCCAACGTACGTGTTCACAAGAGGACGTGGGCCCTGGCCCTGGTGGATCTGAAGAGAGTGAGGTCTGGAAGGACACCGGGCTCAGGCTCATCCCCCCTCTTGCATAGACATGGGGTCTGCACCACATACTACAACGAAAAGTCAGTCATCATTTCACTGCGCAAGCTCTGTGCACACCACCGTCACAGCCAAAAGAGCATATGAATGATCGGGGGCACGACCTAAAAGGAAATCTGGATCTCCCAAACATGCCCCTTCCTTTTCTCTAGGGGACTCCAACCCAAACACCTGCTCATTAGATGAGCACGTATGAAACTTCCTGGAGGAGTCGGCGAGGTCCTGGAGGCGGGGGATGGACGCAGAATCCTGGCTCTCGGGCATGTGACAGCTCGGGGGAAGGGACAGTCACGTGGATCCACCATTGCTTTACAGCTGATGTTGCCTGAGAGAAGGGGTACCCAGCCCCGCTCCAGCAAGACAATGGGGTGGGGTCTCCACATCCTCTTCTCTGAGATCCTGCAAGTTCAGGTGTCTCACAATGACAGACAGCCAAGGAGGATCCCACAATCAGGAAACGTGTGTAGGAATCCTCCTTGCGGAGCCCGGGTTGGGGTTAGACCAACTCCTCCCAATTCAGTCTGTTCGTAAGGGACCTCATTTCAGGCCAAAACACGTGGGCAAAAGGATCGCCATGTTCACGCCATTTTTCTGGTAAATATATATATATTTTTAAATTGTACCTCTTTAAAAAGACTATGAAGATGTTTTTCAGTCAAGTATCATTATTTAGCATTCTAATGGGATGGGAATGGGATGGGATGGGAAAAATTCCGTTAGACAGTTTATGTGCCAAAACCCCTAGTAGAGATGGAAAGAAACCAGGCAACTCTTTAGAGGTACCTTTCTGAGCCAGGTGCCAATCTACATGGGCAGACTGGGGAGGTCCGCTCTCTCCATCTCCAAGAATATACAATGAGTTCTTAGAACCCCAAATCAGATTTCAAAACTGGTAAGAACTAGGGCATGCATTTATGGAGCCCTGTGTGTACCGGTCCCTTCCCTGCTCTTGAGATGCGTGATTTCATCTAGTCTTTACAAGAGCACCAAGGGCGGGGGGGCTGTTCGCTGCATCCTCTTCTCCAAAATTGGTATCACTGACCCAGAGAAATGGGGAACTTGGCCAATAGTCCCCAAGTAGTCAGTGTCAAAGCCCAAATAGGAATCCGTGGGTTTAATTCTTCACATGTTCTCAGCTAAGAGTCTGCAATATTTCTCTCCCTTGATGGAAATTTCACGAAGCTGAAGGTCTAACAGAAGACACAAGTGCCCACGAACCACTTCTGCGAGTCTGCCACGGGAAGAGAGCAAGCACTCTTCCCTCCTGGCAAGATATCCACAGAGAGTGCCCAACGTCTTGGCTCCAATATTGGATTCTTTCAGGAAGCAGGACCGAATTTTAATCATTACGAAATCACTCATGTTTCAAAAGAGAGGCTCATATTCCCTTCATTTCTGTACATTTAACTTTCAGCTTATGTTTACAGTGTGGGTTATGGTAAATAATAATATGTAACAATGAGCATTTATCAAAATTACCAGAGAAGACAGTTATAGTAAATACTGGCCCATTAGGAACTAAAACAGAAATTTCATTTTTTGAATGTTGAACAGGGGTACAGATTCTGGGAAGCAGAGTTTCTCCACCTCAACCCTGTTGATACTGGGGGCTAGACAGTTCTTTGTGATGGACACTGTCCTGTGCAGTGCCAGAGATAAAGAAACATCCCCGGCCTGTACCCAGTAGACGCCATTGGCATTCCCCTCTTCAAAGTTGTGCCAACTGCTGAAAATGTCTCCAGACATTGTCACATGTCTCCCAGGGGGTAAGATCACCTTGACTGACAGCCACAAAACTAGAGAAAAAGTTGCTTTTAGGAATGAGATAAACAACTGTTACAATGTCATGGCTTACTGAGAAAAATAAATTGACTCTGGAATCCCTAGGAGCCACCAAATATTTTCAATTAAGACACTAATTTCTATACACAACATTAATGCAAAATCTTCCATCCTCCAAGAGGCATTAAAGGAATATTTTCAGGTATCAGAATTTACAATTACAACAAAGAGTCTCTCTTTTACAACTACACACTTTTCTTCTAATGCAAAAACCTGTGACAGTTCTTTGAAAATCATCCTAACTTCTGAACAGCTTAATTTTGGGCAGCTCTAAAACTCTCACATTATTTCAATTAATATACACTTCCGCAGACATTTTGGGCTTTGAAAAGGAAGCACGTGGAAGGCTTATCTGCAGGAACCAAATGGAGAATAGACAGTCTGTTTTCCAAATACAGTTGCTCCTGCTAAGTGTTCATTTTTAGATGACAAAATGAATTTTTTAAAGGTCAATTAAGCAAGTCGTATTAAATCAAGTTTCGAATTTTAGTGGCAGCATTTCAGGAGCTCAGCTCGGGGAGCCTGGGGAGTACTGCACAGGCTGGAAGGGAAAGAAGAAAGTTAAGTGTGGTTTCAAGTCCCACAGGGGGAACATCCTTCACTTCTTATGACTCCCAGAGGGCTCTACTTATCTATCTATCTATCTATCTATCTATCTATCTATCTATCTATTTATTTTTAGCCTTCTTTCCAAAGCAACTTCAAATAGGGCCATATGTGAAACCAAAATGGATTTGGCACATCTAAAGAACATGTGGGTTAAAAGCTCCAAAGAGGCGAACGCAGGCACTTGGGTTTCCATGTTACCATGCGGACATCTCCATGACTGAAGGTACCTCTGTCCAGATGCTAGAAAAAGAAGAGCCATTGATCGGATGAGTCCCTGTCCAGAAACCTGGATTAGCACAATCTCCGAGGTGGCAGTACTCCTCCCAATAAACCATCTGAAGGGTTTCTCTTAACTTAGCCCGCCATTTGCCTTTTACAAGACATACACATCTTCCCACCCATCCACTTGAGCCTCAAGCTCCATAATTTTTTTAAAAAGACTTTTACTTATTTTAGAAAAAGAGAAAGAGCACATATGAATGTGGGCTGGGGAGGGGCAGAGAGAAGGAGAAAGAATCTCAAGCTGACTCCCCGCTGCAGAGCCGGATGTGGGGCTTGATCTCGCGACCCTGAGCTCATGACCTAAGCTGAAGAGAGGCAGACGCCCAAACAACTGAGCCGTCCAGGAGCCCCTGCTCCGTAACTTTCAGACAAAGTAAGAGCTTTTCTTTTATGTTCTTAAATCCAACTCATTCCTCTCGCAGGCTAAGGCAATTCTACCCATGATGTCTTCACCCCAACAACTCAGGTGCAAACCTGCGTGCCTCACCTTTGACAAATCTTCGCGTTCACACTCAAAAATGATGAACTCAAAAATGATGTCTTCTTACTTCAGGACTCCAGCGAACTGCATCTGTTTATTGGCTCCTATCCACTCTCACTTCCACTAGGCTGGCTCCTTACTTTTCCATATGTTAAGAATTATGCTTCCGTATTTTTCTGTCACTCCTTCTTCTCCCTATCCCCCCAAAAGGGAACCAGAGGGTATAGCCTTCTTTGTTGCCCACTCCACCCCATTCTCATTACCAAATACTTCCAGCTTTCTTCCTTCCGGGAAGCATTGAGCATTTTCTTCTCAATCAGATGAGGACATGTGACTGGCTTTGTCAAAGGCAGTGTGGAAAGAAGTCATAGGTGCTTGTGGGTGGAAGTCAGTGGACAACTTACAAACCCCTCCCCTCTCCGGCAATCATGGAAACATGACACAGCGGATTCTCCCAGTCACGGCCTCAAGCGAGAGGCACACTCCCTCAGCTGACCCGCATGGACCTGGGTTCATTTGAATGAGTCATAATCCTTTGTGGCGGTGAGCCCCTGGGACCTCAAGCACAGCTAAGGTGGTCCTGACACCTAGTGCTCGCTCGCTCGCTCACTCTCTCTCACACACACACACAGGTTTTATTGATGGATAAATTAGATGCCTTTATATGCATTACTCCGCACTTTGCTTTTTATCACTGAATTATACATGATGGGCATCCTTCCAAGTCTGTAGATGTGAGTATATGATTTACTTTTTACCAATTACAAAATATTCCATTAGTAATGGATGCATGAGGTTACTCAGCATTTCCTTACCGATGATCGTTCATGGCAAGGCAGGAGCCCCTTATCCAGCTGCAATATTCTCATGGATCTCCCTTTCTCCAACATTCTCCTTTCCCTAATCCAGCCAACATGCAGCTGCTGGAATCGTGATTCTGAGGGCACAGGTTGAATTAGTTCCTTCCTTGGATGAACATTTCCTCTGGCTTACCCCTGTGCTCAGAACTCTTCTCTTCAAGGGTTCTCAGGGTCACAGAATAAAGTGGAAACTGCACGGTCTGGAGGTCAAGACTCTCCCCAGACTGGCCTCTCCACTCACACCCACATCCTCTCCTGCTCTGGAAGCACGTCTGTGAGCCGGGGGTGCATCCCCGTGAGTGTGGGGCCTTCCGTTCCACGTCTGCCACTCCCCACTCTCAGGATGTCCTCTTTCCTCTTCTTGGCCTCTTGAAATCTCACCTCTTTCTAGCCCCACTTCAAATACAAATTCGTATCATCTCTCCAAAAGTGCTTTCCAGCTGCCCCCCATTTCATTCAGGGTACACTCCCAGGTCCCGGCAATGGCCCACCAGTCCTAGGAAGCAGCCTCCTGAGGCCACCTCCCCTCTACTGGGTCCACTCTCTTCTTCCCATGCTTTGGCCTTCATGGCTGTTTCTGGAGCCCTGTAGGGGACGCTTGCTCCCGGGTGCTCTGCCACAACCCCCCTGCCTGCCTCCCTCTCTACAGGCAGGTCTCTGGTCATTGTTACGCTTCGAAGCAACTCTGTTCTTCTGGGGGGCACAGATCACACCACAGTCTCAAGACTACCCTGTAGGTCAGACCAGAATTTAGATCTCAAGCAGTCTCCATCCACTTTACATTTCATGCTCCATCCCCACATGTGGGACAAAGAATAAGCGTCAATAACATCAAGTTGTTTAGTTTATGAATCAGAAATATTTCATAAACATTTTTTTTTTTTTACTTTTTTAAACAGAAAATTACCGCAAACATGGAGAAGACTTACTTAAGCAAGGGTAGGACAGACACAGAAACGGTCCTAACCAGACAGCACGTAAGTCTGGTCTCTCACTGCCCAGGTCCCTGGTGCGAAGTCTGTGGCTTTTCATTGCGTGGCTCCCGTTTGTTTCAGAGTTCAATGGCAAACGAAATGCCAGCAATAGCTGAAAAGTTGGAGCCCTGAGTTTTTCCTTCCAAATTGTTCCCCAGCTCTAATGTCACCATGAAGCTCTGTTGTCTATTTCAATCTCCCCGAGAAGGCATAAGCAAGCATAATCAGCAAGATAATCAGGATTACTTATGTAAACTGCCATGGTTCTGTTGAGAATACACCATCAGAGAAATATTTTATATTTTGTATGCTAATAATGTTAAGAGAAATAACATTTCGGTGAATGTATTTTAGAATCAGAAGCAGAGCTCCTCAAATCACTTTTCTTTCCAATAAATCTCTGAGACATCAAAACTAGCACAGTGTTTAAAGTAGTAGCTAAATTTTCAAAGACAGAGATTCCACTAAAATCATAGAAGTTATACCTTCTCGAATAAAGCATGAATTGCAGTTCCTTTAACATTGTATCTTGGTGTTTTAGAACTAGAAATGCCAAATTTTAGTAAAAATCGCCAAAGGAAAAGAGAGAATTCTTGAATATAGTGATCTAATCGAGCATGCTATAAGTAAATCCTACATTTGAACAAAAATTTTCTTTTTGAATGTTACTTCCATCTTCAAAGGATGGCTGGCTTTGACAACATCTATACCACCTTCTAATTAAGAGCATTTACATTTTTTTCTGGAAACAACTAGAAAGATATTTAGCCAGAAATGTGCTTTAACGTTTTTTTAAGTTTTTATTCAAATTCCAGTATAGTTAGCATACACTGTAATATTAGTTTCGGGTGTCCAATATAGTGATTCGGAACCTCCATATATCACCCGGTGCTCATCACGGCAGGTGCCCTCCTTCATCCCCGTCACCTGTCTCATGCATCCCACCAGTCCCCTCCCCTCTGGTAACCATCAGCGTGTTCTCTCTAGTTCAGAATCTGTTCCTTGGTTTGCCTCTCTCTCTCTTTCCCTTTGCTTATTTGTTGATGTGCAAAATAATACTTACCTTTTCATTGAGATTCGCATTTTCTTATCTTGTTCATTGACCATACTTTCTATAAGGATTACTTTGAGTCACTGTTAGATTTCTTAGTACAAACATCACAACTGTGTCAACAGTGTTTTCTTTAATTGGGGACCATCAGTCATACGGATGTTTAGTTAAAGCCATCAGTGTATGTCAAGCCTTCTATGGCTGTCTATGGTTACTCTCTTTCTTAGGTGTGTCTTCTTTCCCTTTCCCCTCTTTCTCTCCAGGTCCCTCCAGTGGGGAGGGGTGTGCACCTGCACATCTGTATCTATATTTATATGTGTGTGCATGTATACATATAGAGAAACATACACACACACACACACATATATACACACACATACATGTGTGTAATTCCTGTGTGTGTGGTATGTATGTGTGCATGGACAGACTTTGGTGGATCCACAAATACCAACCCACTAAAATCCCATCACACCACAGCTCTGGTGTCAGTTAAGAAGTCACCCCTCCCCCAGCTCAAAGAGAGTGGCTTTCCCACAAGAACACATCAAAGGAGGGACAGCCTGTGTCTGCTCCACAGGGGAGGTCCAGATCTCTGACCTAGGTAGAATTCAGCCCAGTTCACGTCATGGATGCTTCCAGATGCTTCTGAAGCTTTCTCAGGTTCCATTCTCTTTTAACCACTCTGGCTTCAGGCCTCACAGGACGTCACGTGGGCTGTAGGATGAGTCCACTGGCTCAGTTCTAAGTTCTAATTCTGAATTCATGCTTGTGCACCATAGTGGATTACAGAAACATGAGAGCCAAACTGTCGTTAGTACTATTTACAGGAAAGCAAAACAGAGACTCTGCTTATCAGAACAGGACTCAAGGATGTGGATGCAATTCTCATTACACATATTAGATCTCCCCAACCTCCAACACTTGTCCTCATATTCTTTCCCAGCTCATTTAATTAAGTCTAGTCCCCATGCCTCGGAGCTATTCTTACTAGTTCTCTCTTCCTCATTCTCTTGATCCCCAGCAGACATCCTGAACCCACCTGTCCCTTTCCATCTGTGGCTACAACTTTAGTCCCATTCATACGATCACCTCGGATTCCTGCAACATCATCCAGAATGCCCTCTCTGCCTACACTAGTATCCCCTAGCATGAGTTTTCCATGCAAAAGTCAAAGTGATTCTTTTAAAATTGAGATATAATTCACACCTAATGTTGTGTGAGCTTAAGGTGTACAACATGTTGATGGGATACTCTTACATACTATAGTATGGTCACACTTCTGGATATATAAACACAGGAAAGGAAAACCGAATACTGAAAACTTCCAAGTTCCCTGCAGCATTATTCACAATACCAAAATATGGAAACAACCTAAGTGTCCATCAATGGATGAATGGATAAGGATAAGGTTTGTACACATGCGCGTGCACACACACACACACACACACACACACTGGAATACTATTCAGCCATGAGGAAGAAAGAAATCTTGCCCTTTGCAACAACATGAACAGCCCGTGAAGGCATTTTGCAAAATGAGAGAAGTCCCAAAGAGAAAGACACTGATGATTTACGTATACATATGACATCACTTAGATGCAGAATCTAAAAAAGCCAAACTTGTACAAGCAGTAGAATGGTGGGTAGGATGGCAGCAAATGGGGAGAACTTTGTCAAAGGGTAAAAACTTGCAGTTGGAAGAAGTTTTGGGGATCGGAGGCATGGCAGGCATTGTGATTGAATAGCAATACTGTCTTACAGATGTCAAAGTTGCTCCAAAATCAGACCTTAAATGTTTTCCCCACAAAACAGGAATGATAATCATGAAACACGATGGAACTGTTAGTAACAAGTCATGGTAACCAAAGAGATCTTTTAACATGTTAAAAATGACCATGTCACTCCCTCTCTGTGTATATCCCGCCATTGGCTTTCTCTAACACTGAGGAAATAGGCAAAGTCCCCATCATGCCCCATTAGTGAGCGTTCCTCATGTTCTGGTCTGATTGGTGCCTCCGATCTTCTATCTCAGCAACTCCCATCACCTACATCCATAGTCCCTCCATACTGGCCTTCTTGCTGGTCCTTGAACCTCGGGGCATTTGCACTTTCTGTTCTTCTGCCCCAAGTGCTCTTCCACTATCTTCCCTTGGCTGGCTTCTTCCTGCCATTTGGGGTTCAAAACTCAAACACCACCTCCCCAGAGAGAATCCACTGATCCCCCTAGCTAAAATATCACACCATTCATTCTTGAGCTAATCACCTCGCTTTGAATTCTTCATATCATTATTGGAGTTGGAATGCTTACTTTAATATTTTTCTAATCTTTATTTTCTGTCTTTCCCCATACAAATGTAGGCTCCATGGGGACAAAGGCCTGTATGGATGATTCCCTACAACTGAGGACAGTACCTGTCCCATAAAAAACCTCAACCAATACTTGCAGGACGAAGGAATGAAACATCCCAGGTGCAATGATGCATGCAATCTGCTCCCTAAGGCGTTAAGTCAAGGGTGCTCTGCAGACACATGTGACTCCCACCGCCGCATGGCAGCCCAATGGATGGCACACTGGATGGCATGCATCTCCATCCCCGCTAACTCAGGCCCCCACCAGGAATAAAGATAACAGAGTAGCAGACCATCACAGCTACGGACTCCTCATTAAAAGATGCACACATGCTGTCAATTAAAGCCATTTTAGACCAAGAAATGAAAATTAAACCCACTTCCTAGCATCAATGGTGTGCCCCACATTCGCTGGCCTGTAGGTGTCTCATGACCCCTGCCTGAGCGTATGCACCATCTCCCCCGTTCCCTCCAGTTCATTACTTGTCTGGGCTAACTTGTCAGGGGGTGTCGGAGACACAGGCCTCCTGTGCACTTCCTGGACCAACGATGACCCTGAATTGTCCTTTGCTGGGCGGAGCTCCGATGTCTGCTACCCCCAAGTGTGGGGCTCACATCTGGCCCCCACCTCACTTGGGAGCTCGTTAGAAATACACACTCTTGGGCCCTGCCCTGTGTTTATGGATATGACTCTACTGGAGTCCTGTTCCCAGGTGATATGCGTGGGGCCCACACGGATCTGAAGGGCTATCCGTGGGTTCAGTGGTCGATCACTCTCCATAAGGTGGTGGTCACCACAGGGAATTTCCACCTTTCTGACCAGATAGATCACAAGACGAAGGAAATATATTCTTCTCTACCTCCTTCAAGTCTGGTGCTAAGTAGACACTGAATTCATCAACAAGCCAGTGAACTGTGACAAATAATTACTCATCTTTGACCTGGTTGCTAAGTTTTATTTCTTGAAGCTTCCAGACCAATTTGGTTTTAAAATAAAGACCAGGTTTAAAAAAAAAATATCTATTTCCAGCATCATTTCTACTAAATAAGCAAAAAGGACCAGATCCACAGTTACTGACAGCGTGGAACACGTCACACACCTTCTTGGTCACTACCCCACTCTTCCCTGTCCTCTCTTGTGTCCCAGGGACAATCTGAATTGTCCACTTAAGTCATCAAGTAGTAACTCTTGCTCAAGACCAGAAAAGTTCAAGTAGAACTCTACCTTTCTTATAATGAAAAACATCCTTAGAAATCCTTGGAAATTAACATCATACTATTCCAAAACATCCTTTAGAACCATCATTCAGAACAAAACTCAGGGACACCTTGAGGACTTGATAATAGAAAAGAGTTTACATTTCCTCTACAGTCACCTTCAGCTAAGACAATTTCGTCAGTATCAACGCTTTCAGTATAGAATATGGAAACATTCTTTAAAATGTTATGTTTTGAAGTGAGAGGCTACATATAATGCTCTTTGATGGAAAGCCTGGGCTTCAGAGAGTACTGATGAAATCATGAATCACCACGTACCTCCCGTTCTTCTTCGGAAATGTTATTCAGACTTAGGGAGACTGATGGAATCAGAGGAGAAACAATGACTCTCACTGTGCCTTTTTTCATTTAAAATAAGTAGGAGGTAGATTATAAATTTTAAAAAGCTTGAAAAAAAAAAAGAGAATAGTAGGATGTAAAAACCTGATATCCTAAGGGAACAAAGGCGGCTTGTTCTCTCCCCAGCACTCTGTCTTTTCTGAGCCCTGAGCTGTACTTAGTGGCGGATAGTGACTGATGTGTTTCCCTTCCCTTGGTCCCTTCTTTTCCTCCTGACTCCTTGTTTGGTTTTGGGTCTCCTTCTACCTATATGTGTCATCTCCTTTACTCCACTCATCATTCATAGGCATGTATCCCCCAGTACTTATTTTCACTGTACAAGGTAATTTATTACCTATTATGGAGAAGACACAGACAAACCCTGTTCTTCAGACATTGAAATTGCTTGGAGAAGTCCGATTCCCAAATGTGCCCATTTATTTCCCGTACCACCTTCCCTGCCCCCCTCACGGTCACACGATGACGGCGGAGTCCGTCTATAAGTCTGATATGTTTAGAGTTAAAAATTGGAAAACTTTCCACCAGGAATTAGCAGAACACTATGTCTGAATGTGGGCTACCATTTGCGTTGTGAAAGTGACCCTTGGGCCTGAAAAAACAGTAGAGTGGCTCCCCCTTACATTCCTGTTTCCCAGAGCATCTGTTCACATTCTGTTAAGACTTGTTTTGGATAGGGATTTCATGGCCAAGATAAAAATGAGAACACAACACGTTCTTGAATGTCCCTCAGTTAGGCACCGTTTCCTAATGTACCAGAAGGAGTGGAATATGGTATCTATCTGCAATTCTTTCTTGTCTCTAGCCCTCGCCATGGAGAACACCAGGTGGAGTATACATCCCTAGTTTACTGACTTTGAACTTGACCACGTGACTTCTTCTGAGCAACGGAATACAGGTTGACAGTAAGCCGGTTCAGAACAGAGGCTTTATGAAGCCTCAATTTACATTTCTGCCAGCCTCCCTGGAGTTCTGGTCTTCCACAGTGAGAAGGCCAGGGTCCAGAAGGATGCACGTCTTCCAAACAGGTCTGGACTGAAGATACCCGTAGCAGACCTGGACCCAACCCAAAGTCTAGAGTCTACCTACCAGTCCAGGAGGGTTGAGAGACCAGACAAATTCAGCAACTGGCAGACTGATGAGTGTGACATAGGAAATATATCATTACACTATAAGCCACTTGGATCTATGGGTCGCTTGCTATTCATCATTCAGACCAGAAATGCGACTAAGGCAAAAAATTCGTATCAGAAGTGATTTGCTACTGTAATGAAGACCTAAAATATAGGTCATTTCCTCTGGGACTCCTGGCAGTTGTTAGAAGGCTCCAGCAAAATGTTAACTCGTGGTGAGATAATTGGTAAGTATTGCTTCTAAGAGAGTCAATTACCAGAATGTCCAGGCTTCCCAAGGTCTCCGATTTGCATGATAAAGTCTTTAGAAACAACAGAAGAAATGAGAAAAAGTGGGTGTATTGCCAGAAATATCCCTGAGTATACAGAAAGAACATCATCCAACCTAAAACTAACATTTTACCTAGCTCCATATCCATTACAAACAAGATTTATTGGCAAGTATTTTCTTATCTTACAAGTGGGAAAATCAAGGTGCTGAAGGGTTAAGTATTGTGCCAAAGTCCTAAAACAGAATAAAAACAAGCCATAATCTTCTGCTAAAGCTTAAAAAAAAAAAGTAACATCAACAACATTATTTTGCCATAATCCCTGAAGGTTAATGGAGCAGGTGAGCGCCCCTCAGTGCATGGGACATTCATGTTACTCAAAATAAAAAAGAACTTTGAGAATCCATCTGCCTTATCCAAACAGCTTGTTTCAACACCAGGAGTCTTTTTTCTTAAAAATTATAATTCTCATCAAATGCAAAGAAAAAAAATAGCAAGTTCGTTTGGAAGCAATTAGGCAAAATAATGTTAGACTGTGTCTACTTATTTTCTCTATTCACATGATTAGGAGAAAATAAAGTGCTCTTCCATGATTTCCTTATCGTTTTCTGAAGGTGATAACAGCCATCTCCTACTGGTTTTCGTGGTACCAGATTTTCACAAGTGACCTCATGAACATTTTCATGTCTCAGTGGCCCCGTTTTTGCAGGTACCTGAATGGTTCAATCCCACCCTTCCCATGATGAACTTCCCATCTCTCTGACCTGATGAATGGCTATGGGGCAGTCAATAACTGCGTCACAGATTTAAGTCTCCAGCTGCAATTAGAGTAACCACTCTCATTGCCATTCAGACTTAAATTATACAGTCTACTGCCATTGAATCAGCATTTAGTATGTATGTGGTCATGTCCAAACACAAAGAGTTACAGCCTGGGGTAGCCAGTGCTTACAAAGCAGACAGCGACACACTTCTCTCCGTAATCTCAGGGATTACTTGAATAAGGGACCCTTTTGAGTTAATCAAATATAACGGTACACTGGCTCCTTCTAAACCAGTAGTTCGGGCAAACATAACCGCAGACTTAATTTGTGTTTATCTCTTTCTTTCTGTTCTTCTACTCTTACCTCCATCTCCAAAGGAAGTAGGTTAAGGGGATCTTCATCGTTTGTGTTCCCAGCGGTTTGCATGTATGTTCTTAACCTTTAAATTACTAGCATATATATAAAAACACCTAAAAATATTCTGCCATACTTTATGTCCATGTCTGGAGGATAATACTAGGTTATCCTAGGTTAATAGGATAGGTTAATAGGATATCCTAGGTTAATAGGATAATAGGAGGATAATACTAGGTTATAATACTAGGTTCTAAATAAATAAATAAATAAATAAATAAATAAATAAATAAATAAATAAAATAAGGTTATGTACCCTGATACATAGCTCGTTTGAACGGTACATATAATAAGGGTACATAACCTTATTTTATTTATTTATTTGTTTGTTTGTTTGTTTATTTATTCGTTTAGGCATTCCTCCAGTTTTAGACACTTTATTGAGAGTTTGATACCTTACGAGGTTGACTCTATGGCTAATGGACTGTACCATAAGCAAGTACCACCTTAATTCTATTTATGTAAAAGGGAATATTGTATGAAGCAATCTGAAAACAAGTACCAGCACTTCAATAATGGGTAGGCTATGTACAAGAAACAGTGTCCTGGAAAATCACTTGGAATATCATCTCAGAAGTACAAAAGGAAAAAAAAAACCCAAAAAACCCACAAAGTAAGGTCTTCATAAAAAAATTAAATATTATGTAAAAGTGCTTTTATTTATGTTCACTGTTTTGGTTTTTATGAATATTCATGCCTACATTCTTTCAAAACATTGTATTTATTTAATTTGAAAGGCCAATGGCTCCGACGAGAAAAACTCATGCAAGGAAAATGAGTGAATTATTCATCTAAAAACAAATATTGTTTGGGGACTCTGCTTTCTGCTTGTGTCATCGACATCTACATAAATCAGCGCCGCAGGAGCAGTGTGTTCGTACCGTGGGCCCTGAATCCAAAAAGACCCACCGAGCTCTAAACGCCTTTGTTTGCTTTTCTCTCTCCCATTCTGAAAGAGGAAAATCTCTAAAGGAAGAATGGCTATCCTTGAACTGTAGAAATGAATTATTTCAGTGTTTGTGTTGGCTTGATGGGGTTTTGAATTCTTGGATTACACAACTTCCCGCCACGGCCCTCCACGCCAGCCCACCAGCACGGGAGTCACGCGGATATCTTACGTTCTTAGGGGATACCGTACCAACAGCTCTCTCCTGTTCATGGGGGACACTGGGGCTTGCAAAGGTTGTGGTCTGGCTAAGTATTACTTTAAGCCTCAGGATGATCAAGGCTGGGGCTCAGGTCACCCTTTTATGATACGTACCATGTTATTTAAAGAAACAGGATTCCATCACCGGTACCACGAAAACCAGTAGCCACGTACATACACATCTTAAGAGGCTCTGTATCACGTGGAAGTCCCCCCAAAGATAAGCAAGTCTTGTACTTACTTCTGATGAACACTAATTATTCCTGAAGTGATCATTCTACTGTGACCATCTAAATATTAATAAGGATACTTACAATCCCGTCCACATAGGCTGTATATTCTAAAGAGCCAGGGAGAGTGAACAAAAATGGGGAAGTTCCTCCTCTGGAAGTTTCCACAGTTCTTTCACTTAGAAAATGCCTATGGTGGGGTGCCTGGGTGGCTCAGTGGGTTAAAGCCTCTGCCTTCAGCTCAGGTCATGATCTCAGGGTCCTGGGATCGAGCCCCACATTGGTCTCTCTGCTCAGCAGGGAGCCTGCTTCCCCCTCTCTCTCTGCCTGCCTCTCTGCCTACTTGTGATCTCTCGCTCTGTCAAATAAATAAATAAAATCTTTAAAAAAAAAGAAAAAAAGAAAAGAATAAAGAAAATGCCTATGGTAAAATGGTCACAGTAAGTTTCTCTTAAAGAAATATCTGCTTCTTGAGTCTGTAACATTTCATCTTTGAGTTCTGTGTTTGGGTCCGTTTGGATGTGTTTTTCTGGTGCTGGTGCATGACTGACTTCAGCTCTGTCACGTAATGACTGGGTCCCACAGACGCAGGTTCCACACGCCTGGAACAGTGTGGGGATGGAGCGAGGTGAAGGGCCCTGAGTCCTCGTGCCAGGCCCGTCGTCCCTCCAGAAGCTTCCCAAGGGTGGCTGTGAGCCCCAGAAGCTGAGGGAATGGAGGCAGAGCTCCACACAGAAGCACAGCTACATCGAGGGCTCAGCCCACACTTGGGCTAAACTTGCCTTTCGTTATTTCCGCATGGTTTAGTATTTCCTCATGCTGTACACGCTCGCTCCTTGAGAGACTATTGCTGCCTTCTTTAACCAGGTTAAGTTATGATTGTTCTTCAAGGTCCGTCTGTATTCCATGGCTCAGCCAGGTGCACACCTGTCGTGGGGCCCATGTGCACACCTGTCGCGGGGCCCACGTTCACACCTGTTGTGGGGCCCACATGCACACCTGTCGCAGTGCCCATGTGCACACCTGTCGCGGGGCCCACACGCACACCCGTCCCTGTACTGAAATGGTCTTTCCCTCCCTCCCCAGCTTCTCAGGGCTGGGGCCAGGCTCCCCCTTCACGTCATGTTAGTCCTCGTCAGCGAGCCAGCATGCCTGTGACAACCCTGGGAGACAGAGTCATTTACGGGGTAAGGAAACACGGAGTGTGTCTGGCTTTGTGCTCCACACGGGATTCAGCGGAGAGCAGAGGGAACGGAGTCTGGCTCCACGGGGCCCAGATAAACGGGCTGCTCTGAGAGGCAGGGACAGGTGCTTCTCGGTGATACTCAGGGGGCACTGTCGAAACCCAGAAAGGGGACAGCTTTATCCTGGAGAAGGATCCCCCAGGGAGAGGGGACAATGAGGGTGAAGCCTGGACAGGATACAGACTGTTCATAGAAAATGATTCTGGTTTATTGATTTCTAAGTGCACCGGACCATTTTCATGGTGTCAAGCATGAAATCTATTTCCGTGTATTGGTAAGAGCCAGTTGAGAACCAGGGTCATTGACTCTTTTCCTGAAAAGCCTCTAAGAAGATGCCGGGAAAATGAATGGGCAAATCCCGGCAGAAAGGGAACTCTCAGACTCTGGGTCCATAAACACGAGCACGCCACCACAAAGTCTCCGATGAGTTGGCATGAGAATGGCCGCCAAACTCGGTTTCCTGTATTGTCAGCCTCTCCAGCAGCTTTGTGGGTGATGGAGGCCAAAGGATCAGGCTGGAGGCAGAGGGAGAGAGAATGACGCTGAGGGGGTTGGCTGCCCGATGCTCGCCCCCGGGCCGGGCGGCTGTGCGAACCCCAGACCATGGGGGGTGGGAAGGGCAGCAAGAGACAGAGGGTCCTCTCTTCCCTCTGTGTCCTCGGGGGAGGGTCTGATGAGAAGGCCCATGGCAGGGGCTTCCGCCCAGCCTCACCCTTGGGGCCCGGCCTTCATTTGGGGGTTGCCACAAAGTAAACAGCACAGTGTGTGGTTAGGCACAAGGAGGGCGGATGGACTCCAAGGTGCGGTGGGTGGTCTTGAGCAAGCGTGACAGGGTTGGTTTGCTGCTGCTGGCTCTCAAGAAACGTAAACTTAACCTCTGTTCTGTAATCTTAATGTAAACACCAGAAACAGGGAGGGGCTTGTCATTCATCCAGGGCCTGGTCCTGTCTCCGGGTGCAGTGACAAGGGTGCCTGTGCCGGGCTTCCTCCCCGGGGGCCCCCACCATGGTGGAGCAGTGCTGTACTCACTGAGGGGTGACCCCCAATATGGGCAGGGACTGTCTGTGTAAGGCTATGATTCCGTGTGAAGTCCAAGTGTTACAACCTGTGACTACTGCCCCATGCCTGTCCCCCACTCTGGAACCTTCAAGCTAGAGGCCCAATCCTGAGAGCTGGGGTGCAATCCAAGACTGTTGGAGAGACTGGAGCCCCTCTGTTCTGAGCCCACTTTCAACCCTGCTTGGCCTCGAAGTCTAGAGCCGGCCAGGCCCCTGGTTTCTTGGACTGCACCATTTTGTTTTTCTTTTGGAAGAGAATATCAAGTTGTTTGATTCCTGGATAAAAGGAAAATAGACCTCATCCTCTCTGAGTGAAGAGGTATAAAAATTTGTTCTTGATGTCACCGTCATCCCTCAAAGTCTCTCAGCAGCTACTGTGTTTCCTAAGAATTATTAAATTTTTATCTACCTCAAAATTCTCAATTTCTTCTCAAACCAGATCACATTATTGAAAAATGTACAATTTTAGTTGTCATTTAAAAAGATCCATGATTCTGACTGAAAAGCATTGATATCTTAATGAAGTAACTTCTTTTATTGAATAAAAACATCATTTTACAGCTCACAGTTGCTAATTTTTTGAAATTGTTCTCCATACTTCCGTGTTTCCCCTGAGCATGTATTGTGCGTGTGCAGATGGCCGGGACCACCAAGGAATCGCCTAACTGTGATGCCAGTGCATACATTCATTTCCCCACATGGAAGCAGCCAGAAGCATTAAAACAAACCATCACATCAAGATCCTCATCAGGAAGCCCCATAAAGGAAGAAAATGGAGATGCTCACTTTAAAAACCAAAAATTATTTCAAATGTAGCTAGTCCTTATGAATCAAAAATAAAATGTTTAAAGTTTTCTCTAAGAGCACGCATACAAGCAAAATTTCTTAAAAGTAAATTTCTTAAATTCATCATTTCAACTCTTAGTCTCAACTCAACTTAGACTATATCCTTCAGAAAAACATATTCACTTATTAATTAAGCATATGTTGATAATTTTCAAACAATACACTTCCAGCTCAGACCTAGGATCAAGAATTTCTCCACGGATCTCGGGTTCTTTAAGGCAAACAGGCCTTAGGAACCAAAAAGTGGGTATCAGGTGCGAGCATACACCCATTTTTTCCTGGTCACTTTCTGTAAGCACAGCTAAGATACATCCATAAATACAGATTATGTGTTCATAGAGATTCTTCCGGTTTGAATCCACTAACACATTGTTCCTCCTCACTTTGTTCAATGCATATATGTATCTCCCTTCTCCAGCAGTCACTCTGGTTCCTAACATAGCTATATATTTATTCCCTCCCTCAATACACTCTTTATTTTTTTATTTTATTTTATTTTTTTCAGTGTTCCAAGATTCATTGTTTGTGCACCACATTCTTTAAAAAAATGTATTTACTTATTTGAGAGAGAGAAGAGAAAGTAGGAGGGAAAGGGAGAAAGAATCAAAGTAGACTCATCCCTGAGTGCAGAGCCCGACACGGGGCTCGATCCCAAGACCATGAGATCATGACCTGAGCCAAAAGCATGAGTCAGACACAACCAACTGAGCCACCCAGGACCCCCTCAATACACACTCTTAATGGTATCTTCAGAATTATTATATTAATACAATTGCCGAAAATAAGCCAAGGGTGGTCCAGGATGTGTTTCAGATCTTTCCGTTCTTGGAATTTTCCGTAAAGATTGTACAGCCATTGAACTATTCATTAAGTTACTTGTATTAATTTGCCTTTTTGTGTAGTTATCAAAATGGCATGTATTTAGGTTCATTTGAGGGTTTGATTTTTATCTGCCTTTCCAATTTAAGTTTACCTTTGCATATGTACTTCTAGGAACAATATTCGAAACAACAGATAAAGGAACACCCAGGGAATTTTCACTGATGACCCACTTCAGATGAAGATTAGTTCTCTATTTATAGGGTGTCACATTTAATTTAGAACTCTAAGATCTACTTCACTGATTACCTAGTTTGGATCTTACTTTATGTCTGTGTCTGTCTCCTTGCATCCCCTCTTCATGAATGAAGGGTTTTTGCTTCATAAGAGGGTTCCTTTGTTATCCTACGTGGTCTCCTATCTTAATAATATCCCCTCCTTTTTCACTATCTGCCTTTAACTGGTTTTATCTTTGCCTCCTCCCCTTTGTAAAATTTTTAATCAACTATTTTTTAGGACAGTTTTATATCTACAGAAAAATAGATATATTACAGCGTTCCCACATTGCTCACACACAGGTTCACCTATTAGCATCTTATAATAAATTGGTACATTTGTTATACTTAATAGGCCAATATTTTATAACACTGTTAATTAAAAGTTCACTCAAAGTGTCTTAGTCTTCAACTAATGCCCATTCCGTGTTCCAGGAGCCCACCCATGATACCATATTACATTCTCGTGTCCCCTTACAGTGACAGTTACTAAGGTTTTTTCCTGTTTCTGATGACCTTGAGGAATCTGAAAACTACTAATAAGGCATTTTATAGACTGTCCCTTGACTGAAATTGGTCTGGTGTTTTCTCATGTTTTCCTGGAGTTATGTGTGTTGGGAGGAAGACCACAGAGCTGAAGCATCATTCCCATCACACCATATCATGGGCAGGTTCCATTCACATGGCTTATCTGTTGATGTTAACCTTGAGCACTTGGTCAAGGTCATGTCTGTCCGTTTTCTCCACTGCAGAACTACTCTCTTCCCCAACCTCTCCATACTGCCCTCTGGCAGGAAGTTACTTTGTGCAGCCCACACCTCAGGGGTGAGGAGTATGCTTTTCTTCCTTGAAAGCTGAATATCTAGATAAGTGATGTGGAATTCATCTGCATAGGAGATGTGACTACCCTTCCCCACTTATTCATACGAGTGGGAATTTATGAATGTATTTCATACTGTCTATTTATTTTGGTAGTCAAATTGTTCCAGCTTGGAGAAATGGCTGATTCTAGCACTGGGGCAGGAAATATACCCCAAAAGGCTTGAACCTCAGGGTAAGTAAGTGCACAACAACATACATACCCCACAGTGATAGGCACATCACTGGGATGCCGCAGGAGACAGTGGAAGAGCTCCCGCCCTTCAGCCTTCTGGGATGTTGGAAGTATATCTCTTGTAACAAGTGAGGAGTTGGGTTTTTATTTTGTGAGCCAATATGTCTTGCAAAAATATAAGTGGGTTAAGCCCATTTGCATTCACTGATATGACTGCAAGGTTATAACTTGGTCAGTTTATGTTAATCTTACTGTGTATATTATATCATATTTACTGTGGTTTCTATACGGATGTTTTTGTTTTTCATTATTTTCTTTGCTTTTATAAAGGTATTTTTGTTGAAGTGCTCACTGCTACACATCACACACACACACACACACACACACACACACACACACACATGCACACAGTGCCCTAGTCCTTCTTTTCCTTACTGGGTTAGGTGCTTTAAATTTTACCCTTGACTATCATTGATTAACCTAAGCAACAATCAAGGATTCATTTTATTTTTCCTCTTTTCTCTTTCTTCCCAATAATGAATCTTTCGTTAAAGAGTGATGCCCACACAAAAGTACAAAATTGCTAACTGTGCCGCATTGAGGGCTGTAGGAAGCAAACAGTGTTATACAATCAGAACCCAGAACAAGAAACAGAATAATACATGCATCTCAGAAACCTATCCTTGTATCCCTCCTCTCCCACCCAGCAACTGCATCGACCAAAGTAACCACCACCCTCACTCCAAGGGCCATAGATCAATTTTGGCTCCTTTTAATCTTCATCTGAAGAGACTCCTACCACATACATCCTTTTATGTTTGGTTCCTTCTGATCAGCATTACAGTGGTAGGACTGATCCATATTGTTGAGTGTAATCACTACGGTTCCAGAATTCTCCAGGCCTGTCAATCATCACACTTTATAAATATACCACAATTGGCTTAATCTTCTTCCTACAAGTAGACATATGGGTCATTTCCAGGTTTAGGATATTACCACCAAGGGCTGCTACAATCATTCTTCTGCATCCTCTTTTGATGAATATGTTTGTATACTTTTGAAATAAACTGAGTGAAACTGCTGAGTATTAAGCCATGTAGTGTGGATTTGGAGACTCTCATTTGAAGTTTTCCAAGCAGTAGGACCAAGTTATGCCACCAAAAGGAGCATGATGGTTTCATCTGCTCAATATCTTTGTCAATATCCAATCCACTTTTAAGCTGTACTACTTGTATCTTTTCAGAAAATACGACATTTCCACATACTGCAGTCCCCTATTTGTCTTCATGTTCTGGATACTCTTGGATCTACAGAGTATCCATAAAGTTTGGAAACAAATGATGTTGTCTCCATTACTGTGATTGTTTTATATAATGCAGATGTCCTAGAAAACACCTGTGTATGTTCTCCTGTGCTTCCAGAGGTCATGGCTACCCTGCAAACTTCAACATACCTAGTACGTATCATCAGTCTTGTTGCCTACACATCCCAGTCATCTTCTCCTGGGTGAATCTCATCCTTTAACAGAGTGCCATGAATAATGTGCTCTATGGACTGGCAACTAGTACAATGTCAAATAAGAAATTTGTGCCAGAATTAAATGAAGTATTTCACTGGGGACATTGTTTAGTTCAGTCAAACTTTTTTGTTGTTTTGTAAGCGTGTTTGGTTGGCAAAAGTAAGTGGTGCAGCAGGTTACTTTCCAGACAAGCTCCTTATGTCATCATGAAACAACACATTGAGGAATACTCCCTCCTCAGGAAGGATTTTTAAGGACTGTATGACTTGGGCTTTTGAAAGACAGTTTGGCTGGGTATAAAACTACAATCTCATATAAAAATACATCTTTAAATTTCATAAATTCTTGCTCCACTGCAGTCTTGCCTGGTATGTCAACATAGAGAATTCTAATGTCAATCTGATTCTCTTTTTTAAAAGTGATGGATCTTTTTGTATGGACGCCCTGTGGGTGTGTTCTGATCTTTGCAATCTAGTAGATTTCTCAGAAGCATAATGGCATTGACCAATTTAGATCAACTTTCTCAGGTACATGGTCAATCCTCTAATGTCTAGATTCAGGACTTCATTAATTTCCCCCAAATTGTTATATTTTAGTTTTTAAATATTGGGTCTATATCATCACATTGTTTTTGGCTTCAGGGACTGCTATTATATGCATGTTAAAACTTCTCTGCCTATCTTTTATGCCTAGTCTTTCTCCCTAATCCTTTTTACTTCTTCCTTTCATCTTAGTTCTCTTGGCTAATGCCCATCCTCGATATCTTTATTATATTTTCATTAACTCTGTTCTGTCCTATAAACCTTTATCCCTTTCTTCAAATTCTTTTTTCTGAGATTAGTCAATTTTCATTTTGTACCTCCTTGTTTTGTTTTGTTTCATTTTTTTACCCATTTTGGTTTTGAGTGTTTGAATGTCTAATTTGAAGTTTTTAAAAGTATCTGAAAATGCTTTAAGAATATGAATTAGCTTGACCTGATATGTTACATTTTTCCTTTTTTGGTTTTATGTTGTGTTTTGGGGGCTTCTCCATTCTCATTCTGATTTCTTCTGAGAGAAGCTTTGTACAGATGTTGCCCACCATGTTCTGCTCACTAGAAATCTCTTATTTTGCCGAAAAAACAATATTACATATGGGGCACCTGGGTGGCTCAGTCAGTTAAGCGTCCACCTTTGGTTCAGGTCATGATCTCAAGGTCCTGGGATCTAGCTCCACATTAGGTTCCTTGCTCAGCAGGGAATCTGCTTCTCTCTCTCCCTCTGCCACTCCCCACCACTCATGCTCTCTCTCTCTGTCTCAAATAAATAAAATCTTAAAAAAAAAACCTACTACATATGTAGGTAGGCATAAATGAAGGGTACGCTTTTATTTTGATAGAGTAAAATACAATTTCTTTAATCAATGTCTCCTTGGGAGAGAATATAATAGGTTCTGATTTTTTTAAAGTCATATTTATTTTTTTCTAGCTCTACTAAGATATAATTGTCATATAACACTGTACAAGTTTAAGATGTACAATGTGTTAATTTGATATACTTATATATTGCAAAATGATTACCACCATAGTGTCAGCTAACACATCCAACCCTTGGGCACTGTTAGTAGGAATATAAACTGTTGTAACCATTATGCTCTCCATTTGTTTCCACCATGGAAAACATAACAAGGGTTCTCCGAAAGAATTAATGTAAGTACTACATGATACATCAAGCCCACTTCTGGGTATATATCCAAAGGAAATGAAAACAAGATTTTGAAGAGATATCTGCACTCCCATGTTCACTGCAGCATCATGCACAAGATATGGAAACAACCTAAGTGTTCATCAACAAAGACTAAATATATATATAATGGAATATTATTCAGCCATGAGAAACAAGTAAATTCTTCCTTTTGCAAAAACATGAGGACATTATGCTAAAGAAATAAGTCATATCGTAAGGCATATAAGACATATAAAACACATAAGATAAATATTATATGATCTCACTT
This sequence comes from Nasua narica, assembly GCA_028533885.1. Taxonomy (NCBI): domain Eukaryota; kingdom Metazoa; phylum Chordata; class Mammalia; order Carnivora; family Procyonidae; genus Nasua; species Nasua narica. The sequence continues at coordinate 133,400,861 of CM052809.1, forward strand.
TTATAAAGAAGCTAAAAAAAAAAGAAAGAAAGAAAGAAAGAAAGCAAAACTCATCTAAATAGAAAACTAGAATGCTGGTTACCCCGAGGTACGGGATGAGGGGTATGGAGATGGAGAGATGGAGGTCAAAGGTTACAGACTTCCAGTTATAAGACAAATAAGATCTGGGGATCTATTGTACAGCATGGTGACTATAGTTAATAATATTGCACTGTATTATATTTTTGGAAGTTCCTAAGAAAATAGATCTTATGTGTTCTCACGACCGGAATAAAACGGTTCTGATTTCTCATTCCCTGGTTTCCTCAAGACTTTAATTTCTACATTAATTTTTCACTTGATCACTTTGCATCCAAGGAATACCCTCTCCCTCTCCCCCAAAAAAGCCACTCTGCTCTTGTGAACTTTCAAATGGTCTGTTTAAATTCTGCGTAAGTCAGTGTTTTGATCCATCAAAGCTCAGACGAGTTATGAAAGAGTGTTTCTCTCTGAGGATGATGACATATGCTTCCGCCACCCCGGTTCCACCAGCACCCTCTCCTGCTCTCTTCTTGGCTCCCATATCTGGCGCCGATGGTAGTCAGTATATGAAAGTCCCACCAAACAAATTACACAGGCATTTGTGAATTTTTGTTTGTAGGAGACACTTACACTTTGGGGATAGGTTATGGATGGTTTCATTTCCTCTCCTCATTGATGTGAATATTTTGGAAGGGACATGTGGAGAAATTTATATTATGTGATATCTAAATGGGAACACTGACACCAGAAATTATAATTTCCTGTTTTTATCCCCAAATGATTAGCTAACACTTTTTCTGAAAACTCAATTCATTTCCCACTGATGTGAAATGACACATATATACTTGTGACTATTTCTGTTCTACCCATCTGTCTATTTTTATTCCAGTAGCCTAATCTTTTAATTATTACAACTTTCACACATTCCACTATCAGAAAAATTCAAGTCGCCATCTCTGAATCTTCTTTATATAACTTCCCTGGTTATTCTGGTTTGAGTATGGAAGACCATATTAGAGTTAGTGACACACCATTAATTTTTCCATGCTTATTTGTACATTTTGGGTGAGAGTCAAGATTAGGGGTACTTGACATCTTTTTTTCTTTTAGAATACTGAATCTTCATATATGAGAACATGCTACCTCTCGATGAATTAATATCTTCTCTTATGATACTCCCTAAAGTTTTACAGTTTTCTTCTAAGAGATTTCTCTTTATGTTTATCCCTTGGCATATTATTGTTAAGTGTGTCAACATGATAATATATTCCTGGATATACTAGTGTTATTATAAATAGTATTATTGTCTCATTATATGTGATAACTATTTTTACTTGTCTATAAAAAGTGCTCAAGCTTTACATATGAAATCATAACACACTGACTCATGGAGTCTCTCCATTAATGCTAATGGGTTTCAACTGTGTCTCTGGTTTCTCAGGAGGTAATAGTAAAAATGAGTAGCATTTGCTGAGTGCTTACTCTTTGCCAACTATTGCAAAGGAGACATCTTCCATGCACTATCTCACTTACTTTAACAACAAATTTGTGATGTGGTACTAATAGCCTCAACAGAGAGATTAAATGTTAAAGCTTAGAGAATTTGAATAATCTGTCCGCAATCACCTATTAGATATCAAGGTCAATGTATAAAAGCCACAATTAATGATCATTCTTCCTTCTCCTTTCCTATATGTATATTTCAATTTCTCCCCCTGTTCAACTAAAGTTTGGTTAAGTACAATGTTCCCCAACACAACTGACAACATAAATCTTTCTCTGGTGTCCGTCTTAACGGGAATTCCTCTAATGTTATACGGGTAAGAACCTGGAGACTGAGCTTCAGTTATTTTTATAAAGTGTTAAGGAAAATTTTCCTTTTGATTTTTATTTTACTTAGAGTTCCTCCCCCTAAGAGTTGGAATTGACTTGTTTTTAAACAAATATCAAAAATTTTCTTTTCAATGGATCAAAATATTAAATAATATTAGGTTTTCTAATACCAAACCTTCCCTACACCCAAACAAACAAACTACATCATTGTGCACGGTATGTGTGACCTTGGCAAATTCCTTCATCTCTATGGGCCCATTATGCCCTTTTATGTAAAATGGAAATATTAATAGGATCAATCTCATATTGTCATTGTGAAAATTATTTATTCAACAAATGTAATGAGTGTCTGTTTTGTGTAAGGCACAGTTCTAGGTTTTGTGGTTATACCAATTAGCAAAATAGAAAAAGACATTATGAGCTTACATTCTAGTTAATAAGATAACATAAGAACTTAAAATAGCACCTGGAACATAGTACCATCTATATAAGTGTTAGCCACTGTTAATATGACAGTTTCAATACACTATTGGATGAAATTTGCCATATTTTCCATAAGATTTTGCTTTGACAGCCATGAGATTTGTCAACAGTACTATTTTTGTGTTATCTTTAAGGTTAGAATCTTAAGATAATGTCAGAATCATGGAAATGAATTGGAAAGCTTTTATTTTCCTATTTTGCAATATGTTGGACATTACAGAAACCATCTTGGTGCCTGAGTGACTCAGTCGGTAAGCATTCGACCTTTGATCTCAGCTCAGGTCATGAGCTCCGGGTCGTGGGATGGAGCCCTGTGTCAGGCTACACGCTAAGCATGGAAGCTACTTAAGATTCTCCTTCTCCCTCTTCCCCTGCTCTTCCCCAACCTCTGCTCACACATGTACACACTCTCTCTCTCTAAATAAAAAAAAAAAAAAAAGAAGAAGAAACCATTCGACCCTAGACAATATAGCCTTGACACTAGACTATTTGATCATCCCTTAATTCTGCTGAGGCAATATATATTTTATTAATTTCTATTTCATTTCGATTTTAACATTTATCAGCATAGATCAGTACATCAGACTACTTTTAATTTCCTAATATTTGAAGATTGCTAAGCGGTGAAAGGTGGTATTAAAAGGGCTACAAAGAGGGCAAGCAGGGAAAATAAAGAATTTTTCTATCTTCTCCCTCATCACCTCTGATGGGAGCTTTGAAACCAAGGATATTAAATGAATCATCAGCAGGAATCATCATACATTACTCACCATTTTAAAAAGTCTATCTTAAAAGTTCAAGTCAAATTATACTGTTGAAACAATAAGTATGGAATGAAAACCAAAAGAGCATAAAGGGTATGAGTATCTACTGTCCATGTCCACTCCTCAATCCTCCATGTGCCTTGATGATTGGGGTGGAGATTATTGTTGTGTGCTGCCTGCAGTCAACTAAACTATCACCTATCTATCAACACTAAACTATCTATTACCTATCTATCACCTATCATCTGTCTACCTACATATCCATCTATCACTTATCTACCTACTTACCCACCACCTCATCTGTCTACCTCAGCCATCTATTTATTTTTTTCTTTCTTTTTCTTTCTCTTTCTTCTTTCTTTCTTTCTTTCTTTCTTTCTTTCTTTCTTTCTTTCTTTCTTTTTCTTTCTTTCTTTTCTATCACCTATCAACACTAAACTATTACGTATCTATCACCTATCATCTGTCTACCTACATATCCATCTATCACTTATCTACCTACTTACCCACCACCTCATCTGTCTACCTCAGCCATCTATTTGTTCTTTCTTTCTTTCTTTCTTTCTTTCTTTTTTTCTATCATCTATCTTTAAGAGTTAATGTATGAATGCACTGGAAAAGTAATATTTAAGTCATCATCTACATCTTAGTGATTTTATTTCTTCTTTTTTTAAAGCATGTCCTTTTGCATTTTTTTTGCACGCAGAATCATACATGTGATGAAAAATCGTAAAAGTCTACTGAGACGACCTCAATCATTCTAATCTTTCATTTCAAGATTTCCAAGATCCCACCTATGTTTTAACCTCGGATTCTGTCTGTGGACAGACAGGACAACAGTCCTTTACTGTCTTCACAGTGCAGCTGGCATTTCCCGCGGGTCACCCCACAGAGAATGAACACACGTTTTGGTAGTTGGGAGAGAAAATGGTTTTGATTAATTCAGTCACCTTTTACATGATTTTTCTTTGTTCTGAAATGAATGAAAACTTTTCACAGACTGGCTAAAATAATTCATTGAAACAGCCTCCAAATATATTCCTAAGATGAAGAAATAATAACTATTTCATGAACTATTTTTAAATAAGAATGTCAAAATCTTCACATTCCAGGAATATTTAAAAGGTACGGTATGATTTTTGCAGGTTTACTCAAAATGGGACTAACTGTACTCACTACAAAATACTATTTAAGAACCTTTTTATGACCAACAGATATTATCCTACTCCGGAATTTTTTATAAATCATAAATATATTCAGTTTAGGTCATTTCACTTAAAAGTAACTATCCTCCTTTGTCAATATGTTTAAATTCCTAGGAACATAATAGAATTTCAGGTATTAAGGGCTGTTAGAGTATTCATTTCCAAAAATAATTAATTTATCCTATCTTAAGAGTTCATGGAAACACACTAGATTCTTCCAAACAAATAAATGTGATTTTCCTATCACAGAGCTATAGAGCTTCCCAGCACCCAATGAATAAGAGGTAGAAGTTCCCACAAAATTGATTTATTTTTATTTATTTTTTAAAGATTTTATTTATTTGAGAGAGGGTAGAGAGCATGAGCAGGGCAGAGGTAAAGGGAAAAGCAGGTTCTCTTCCAACCAGGGAGCCTGGTGTAGGGCTCAAACCCAGGACTCTGGGATCATGACCTGAGCCAAAGGCAGACGCTTGACTGACTGAGCCACCCAGGCATCCCGGATGTAACTCCTTTTAATCAGAGATTATTCATTTAACATTATACAGGTGTAATGCTGGGGCTACTAGGACTAACACATATACGTGTGTGTTTAAATACAGCTCACAAACTAGACTAAACTAAAACGTGGGCTTGACTGAGTTTTGTTCGAGGGCAGGAAGGTTTATTTATTTTAGGGGTAGGAAAGTTTGAGTGAGAAACAATAAAAAGGAAGTGACAGCAGAGAAACAGGGGGAATTTCCCCATAGGGAGTGCAGGGGAGCCTCAGGTGGGACAGATGGCCGAGGAGCGATTAGTGTCAGACGGGGTTTTGAGGCAGGCTAGCTCAGGCACATCAACCTACAGCCTCTCAGGCCCACTGTTCTCCCAGGAAAGCATGGTTTAGAAGGGCAGAGTCAAGATTTCCATCCACTGTCGTCTTCCTCTCTCACTGTCTAAAATTGAGTCAAAGCTACCAATACAACTAATCAAAATGAAGTCTGTTTCTTTCTTTTTTGTGTTCTTAACACTGTGGAGTTCTGTTACTTGACACCTTGGTAGCTTTCCAGGTAAGTCACCCTTCGCTGGAAATCTATAAAACTGGTTCCCATGTGCTTAATTTTGACTTCATTAAGGAGGGCATGTGATGTGATGAGCACTGGGTGTTATATGCAACAGATAAATTATTGAATACTACATCTGAAACTAATGATGTTCTACTGTAAGTTGGCTAATTGGATTTAAACTAAAAAATAAATTAAAATAAAATAAAATAAAATAAAATAAAATAAAATAAAATAAAATAAAATAAAATAAAAATGGAACCTTATAGTATCTTTGTGCTCAGGTAATTCCCAAAATGAAATCAATATGGTCTGCCCCAGTTTTGCCTTCTGAGCGCACACCATCTGCCAGGCATGGAGGAGTCCCTGGACACTGGATCCAGGCCTTGCTCACTAGGATGGGTTTGTGACATGACACCTGAGCTTATGTGAGAGACAGCTGTCTCAGTTCTGAGCAGCAGGAAAAACATTGCAAGAAGAGCCATATCAAAGAGGGGTGGAGAGGGGTGGAAGGTACGGGGTTGGAGCAGAGAGCTAAGGAGAGGCAGAGAGCGAAGGAGAGGCAAAGCCCTTATGCATTCATAAGCTTCAGTCAGAAGTCCAGGCTGGATGAGGGGCTCCCACTGGGGGGGGGAATAAGACGGCACACGGGCTTCAGAAAGAACACCCCGCACCAGTGAGCTGCACTGCAGTAGTCAAGGGGGAAGACAGCTGGAGACAGTTTGAGAAGTAAAGAGAACCCGAGCTAAGGGAGTCACAGAAGAGAAAGAGACAAGGGTACAGACTTGAGAACGTCGGGCCTCCATCTTGAATAAGAAGGCAGAAGGCAGGATCACAGAAAAAATTGTGACTTGCTAGTAGAGAGCCAAATCCCAACTGTGGCAGCTGCTGTGCTATGAACCCAAATCCCCTTCAGGACTGAGGATTCATCCCCCTCCCCCGCCCCGAACTACACCCTCTGACCAGAACCACATGCCTTGGGCTGCCCAGATGCACCTGACCAGCTCTGTGGCCGGCTGTCACGAGTGTCAGACCAGTCCTCTCGCCCAGCTTGGGAGAGCCACTCCAGCCTCCGGGATCCCTTCAGGGCAAGCTGGGTCCTCGCTGGGCCCTCAATACAGTCCACCCCCTGCAGCCCAGTCCGCTTCCTTCCCTTCACAGACAGATGTCAATCTCAGGAGCCACCCCACCCCAGCTTGCACCCTGACCCATGGAAATTGGCCCCTGGAGCCCCACCGGCAGCAGCATCAGTAACAAGGGGGATGCTGCTTGTACTACGCCTGTGAGCACTAGAGAAGCACAGAGCTGAAAGCACGGCTGGGGCCCAGGTTCACGCATAGGAATGGTTCTCCACACACGCACTCCATGGATAAGTGAAGAAAACAAAATAACTTGTTCAATTATTTTCGTACCTCTAAAAAGCAGGCTCTAAATTATCCCAAATGGAAATTAGTGATCATTAGAGAAAGATGAAAATTAATAATACAAAAACTTAATTAAAAGTAGGATGCCAACAACACCATTAGGGGCTATATAGCTTCTTTGTTACATAAAGCAATGATCTTAATATGTATTTTAGTCCTAGATACCATTGGCCTATTTTATAAACAATATGCCAAAACTACTGAAACGTTTTTCTGCATATGGTGCACAAAAAGAAAAAGAATCAATCAATAAGGTGAAAATAATATTGAGCTAATTTGCTCCCTTACAAGATTCACCAAAAATCAGCTTTATGTAATTATTGTTTTTATTAGTTTCTGGTTCTTCTTATAAAAATAAGGATAAATAGGACCCAGTGGGTAACATGATGCAAAATATCTTTTCAAATTGTATTATCTTCATCGCCAACACGGATCTATGAGAACACACCTCGAACATTCTAGAGTTCTAGTTATTAAAGACATTAAGTTGTTAGGCTCCCACTTGACATAATTAATCTCATCCTGTAACAGTCTCACCAGCCTTGCAATTACAAAGAAAAACAGCAGCAGCAGCATCCTTTCCCTCAGATCCATGTCTTCGACTATGGACATTTCATTTGAAAAGTTCCCATCTCTTACTTGTATCCTATTTAATGGTCTTATTATTTAACACACGTCTGACTTCGGGTGACTGCGACGTGTAACATTATTAACATTATTAATGAGCCTTCTCTAAACGCCTGTGGAGGTGACGAAGCCGTTCAGGTCAGCCTTTGGAATGGTTATTTGATGCATCTCGGTCCATACAGGTTTAAGATACTTAGCCATTTGCCATACAGCCCCGCCCACAAAGGGACGCTTTATATATATATGCACACATATATACACAGAAGTATATATAGATACACACACACACACACACACTGTCAGCTAAGGCCTCTCAAAGGTATGTGACAATCCCCTATACGGTACATTTCTCTTCTTCCCATTCGTTTTTTTCTTTCAGATTGAGACAATCAAGTGAGCAGAGGAGAACAGCACCGTATATGAGTGCACGCCTCATTGCTCCTGTTGTCTAATCCTAAACTCCCTTCATCACGGCTGCTTTACTTCTGAGCAGCCAACAGAGCCCCGTACAGGCGGTTTCCTGTTCACCCCACTGGTGTGGTATGGATGGGGGCAGACCAAAGTCGGCTCGAAGTGAATTGCGAGCTATTCCCATTTGAAAATAATTCCATTTAACGACAGAGAAAAGAACTCCTGAAAGATATAAACGATGGCATTAACAGAATAAAAGGACAGCTCTCACAGAAGCTATTCATATTACACAACGCCCACCAGTTGTAAGGGGAAGAAAGCTCATATCAATTACGTGTATTTTAGTCTATGAAAACGCCTACTTATTCCCAAAGTAATAATGAACCTCCAATCACATATCAGATTTCCTTTTCTCGGAAGTAATATCTCTTCCCACTAAGGATGATAAATTCTAGCACTTCGGTCCTTAAAGTATTTACCCCTGATTAAATGAAATGTCAAGCCTATCTTCAAAATTCAAATCAAAAAAGCACAGAAATCAAGAAAAACGGAAGGGCATTCTAAGCCTCCAGCTCTACACCTGTCAGCTGTCCGTCTGAAGTCACCAGGCAACAGTTTCGGGTTTGCGAACCTGGGTCCCAAAGAGTGAACATTATTCCCCTAGACACCCTTGGGTAGGAAGAGCCAATGCACTTCAAGAAAGCACCGTGTTTAGGATAGCCTAGGTTTTCTATCCTGGGAGAATCCTGAGTATTTATAATCTAAATATTCCTCTCCAAGTTGGCACTGGGGACCCACGGGATCACACAAAGGTGTGCATATCTGTGTATGCGTGTGTGTGTTTGTGTGTGTGTGTGTGTGTATAAACAGGCTAGTAGAGCATTTTTTTTAATTTTAAGATCTTTAAAATTTATAAAAGCATCACTATGAACGGATGCAGTCTGGGGGTGCACAGCCCTCAATGTCCAACTACTCCTAGAGACAATGTACCCCTAGTAATTCATCAGATTTCTCTCAGTCTTATGCGCTCTTTGTGAAAAAGACATCATGGGTGTTTTCACCTTAATTTTTTAAATTTAAATTCAATGTCATTAACATCTACTGTATTATTAGCTTCAGAGGTAGAATGTAGTGATTCATCAGTTGCACACAACACCCAGTGCTCATTATCACCTTAGATTTCAACTGAGAACTTTGAATTATATAATTCCCTTCATAAATAAAATGTTATGTTTTTAAAATTTCATTATTTCTTATTCATACTAATAGCCACGGACCAAAGAAAATACAGACAATTCAAATGAGAGGCTAAATCAGCGTAAATATCTCTAATACCCACAGGTCATTCCTTTTATTGTCTGGATATTTATCCTTCTATTTTTTTTTTCCAAGATAAATTAAAGAACAGAATTGTGATTATACTATAATTTTGTGATGACGTATCATAATTAGGATAATAATAAAGCCTCATTTCATGATTTTTACTTAGGTACCAATAGATATTTCGGAACCTAACATTTCTCTATGCTTTTATAAAGGCTCAGTTATGTCTTTTGCCTATTTGCCTATTTGCAGACAGTTTATCAGAACTGATACGTTGAAGGAGACGCACATTTTAAGACTTAGAGACAAATCTCTTCCATGGGTGAGTAACCAGCTACACCCCACAAGGGGTACATAAATACGCCTGCTTTGTTTTTGCATCACTATTCTTTCTGTTTTGAAAAGGTCATATCCTAGACATGTTAGCTTGAATTTATATATTACTGGTGAGACAGAGCTTAACTTTTTCATTTATATTTATGCTATGAATTTTACATTCTTGTCTTTGTTTATTTCTATTTGGGGGTTTCGATTTCCTGTTATCGATGTGGAAATGCACTCTGTATTTCAAAAACACTAATCTTTTGATTCTCAGGTGTGTTTCCAGTATTTCCCCAGCCAACTGGCTTGTTTTTAGAACTATTTATTGTGGGTCTGTGTTTACTTTTTAAACTTATGAAGTTCTGAATGTATATGTAGCCACATCTACCAAGTTTCAGAGGGGAAAAGGGATATACTAATAGGTCAGGTAAAAGGTAGGCTGACAACTGATCGCTGGATTTAGCAATGTGGAAATTAGAGTAACCTTGACACGGTGACCTTAACAAGAGCAGTTTCCCCCAAATGGGCTGACCCTGGGATCTCTGTTCTCCTCTAGCTACTCTTACTTAGTCCTGGTCTCATCCACTCTGGAAGAGTGCGGAGTCCAGGGAAAGTTGTGATCAGAGAGCACGGACAACGCTTTCAAGGAGAGTTCTTACAAATGGAGAGGAATAGGGTGCAAGTCCGTGGGAAATAGGGTCAAGACTGTTGCTTTGTAGACGTAAGAAATAGCATGTCAGGTGCGGAAGGAGATCCATTAGAGAGGCAGATTTTAGGAGGCAGGAAAGTAAGCAGAAAGTCATACCCCCAGAGAGCTGAGGAGACCTGAAAGCTGACCAGGAGTTAGAGTCGGCCCCAGAAAAGAGACCCGCCATAGGTGCAAAGGTCATGATGGGCAGGAAGGCTCAGGACAGGGGCACAGAGAGGTGGGATGGTGGGGGAGCTCTCTAGCTGCCTAGAACTTTCCAGGGAAATAGGAGACATTTACGTGCTGAGAGATTGTCAGGAGGGAGAGGAGGGAAGGCTTGGAGTTGTTCTCTGAAGGGGTTACTTCTCAGAAAGTGCAAAGGAGGGTGAAGGGCCCGAGTCCCTCCCCAGCAGGATGCTACTGCTCTTCATTTAGTCAAAGGACTTGCCCCACACGACTTCTTTAGGCCAATCATACATTGAAACAGTCGCGTGATTTTCTTTCCAAAGATTGTGCACGACAAAGGTTGTTAGGGAGTTTATTCCTCTAAAAACTGTAGTTTTGCAGACTTGCAAACTGGATTACTCCTCCCCAGTACATTTTCTAATTGGGGGTGTTAGTGGATCATAAATAAACCTTGAAAGCAGCATATTTATTTATTTTTTAACTGGTCACTTGGAAGACTCTCAACGCGTTATTAAATGTCATGTTTTCAGTTCGGTAGCATACGTGTGGACTACAAGTTTAGGAAATCATTGTTGATTTAAAACTGTATTTTGTCAAGTTTAAGAATATTTCATCCAAGAACAGATGGCCGAAAAGTGGATATTGCTGCCTTATAGGAAGATCATCCAACGTCTTAGAACCTGGGTCTCCTCACTGATGACAGATAAAATCTGCCCTACCAATGTTTTAATGATCCATGAGTTCTGTGTAAAACTATTGTAAATGGCCTGCCTACATACAAATGGCAATTGTTATTATTAGCCAAGAGTGAAGACACTTCAGATCAGTAAGGCTTAATGGAGTAGAAGACAACTGAATTTGCACCTTGCATATTGATCAGGATTCTGAGTAGAAAAGATGAGCAGGAAGGCTCCCACAGGAGGAGGGAGAGAAGGAAGCCGGAAGCATGTCCTTGGTGTTGGCACATGAGGTAGTGGGCGGGGCCAGCAGAAGTGGGCAGCACCTGCCGGCTGCCGCCTTCCCCTTCCGCCCCCCATCCCAGGCCGCCTCCCTGGGCTGCGTGTAAATCAGAACTGCTGTCGCTTAGAGAGCAGCTCAGAACATCTCTACTGCAAAGGAGCTTTCAAACCCTGTTACCTTAAAGAGTGGAAAACCCTATTACATTTTTGCATGACATTCTTGAAAGGAAATGTTTTCTCTATTCCAAATAATAACTTAAAACAAAGCACATTTAGTCTTTCTAAGATGGACAGCGTTCTTTCTTGAGATATATTACAGTCCCCAATCCCTGAAATGCTGGCATGTTCTCTGAGGAACTGCATAAGTGATATATTCTTCAAGCGCAGACTTCCAGCAGCTCAGTATCTTTTAGAATTTCACATCTTATACCCTTTCTAAATCAGAGGCGAAAATACACATATTGACAGCCTAAGAACTATACTAACTCAACTTAAATCATGACTCTTTGAACTTCATTTAAAACTGCTTTCTTATCCAAGAAAAAAAAAACTAGCTTCCTACAGTAATTGTACCATCTTAGAAACAAGTAAGTTGAATCTTGATAGAACAGATTCACTGAACTGTGAGACTGTGGCTCAAATCATGGACCATGATGTATGAGCCAATCCAGTGTATCTGAGACATCAGGTTTTCTTTATAAATCTTGTGAAAGTATCAACACATGGAACATCTTCATGAACTAGGTGTATAATGTGATAAACCTCCTTCAGATTCCAAGGACGTAACCAAGGACGCCTTGTAAATCTAATTGTGGTTTCTGCTAAGTTTTAATCACCCAAACCCTGATACTTGTATTTCTTGGAAATGAGTTTACAAAATAAAAGATAAATAATTAATTCCACAAGCTCACATAATTATAAAATCTAGTGGCATCTCATTTATTACATAAATGACACCCTAAAATATCAAATTAAAATGAAAAGCATCTGCCCCCTCAAAGGTGATGGCAGAATGCTGCCGAATGTCCGGTGTGCGGCCATGTTCCTACAGAGCTTAGTGTTTCCTCACAACCCCAAGACGTTGTATGAGATCTGCTACCCCTACGGTGGATTCTAATGTGTCATCAGTGAAAAATAAACATACTTGTGGAAGGACATGTATTTCAGGCTGGGGATTCTCCCTTTAAAATAACATTATCAGAGTGGATTGTGCTTAATAATGCTGCACAAACACAGATGCCTTTGTTTGCCTTCGAAGATTAGCCTTACCCTAAAATATCAGATAACGAAACAAGAGTGCCGTACCAAATGTTTTCATTTCGGTGAAACAGTTCAATAGATATATATTAAGCAATAAAGACGTACCACTCATTCAACAAATATCCAAACGGCCGGTATGCTCAAATACACTCTGTGGTTATTCAGATTACACATACACACTCACATAGGTATCTACATATATACGGAAGGGTGCACAGAGAACAAACTGAAGGGAAAAACAGCAATGTATTTATGTGGATTCTTATTTCCTGGATGCCACTCAAATTATAAGTGCTGCAAGAGCCATGCCGATGTTAGTTACATGTCTGCTTGGAGCCTTCTACTCTGGGAGACACAGGATCTTTGTTAATCGTTGTATTATCAGTCAAATAGGCTTGCAAGAATCCAGCCCTTCAGACAGGGAGCCCACCAACAAGACAGCCCTCCTCACCTGCAGGGGAGAGACAAGAACTCACAGGCTACTACTCCATAGCTTACTTTGGCCCAGGCGGAGAGGGGCAGGTCCTGGGCTCGCCAGGCTGATAAAGCCAACGCATAAAGTTACTGACACCCCACACTGCCCCATCACACCTCCTGTACCAGCCAGAGTTTTATTTTCATTCACTAAGTCGATTGGTCACGAAATTCCTTCTGGTTATTTTTAATCACCCCACAGCCCTGTAGGGTAAAAGGCTTAATAAAACAAACTGAAAGCCCTAAAATTAACATCAGGGTCCATTCACAAAAAGCAATCGCTGCTTGCCGGCATATATGCATATAATGGATGCAACCATTTCGGTGCTTTATCGAAATCGTTGCATTTTGAGAGATCAGTAACACAGGAAACAAGACAGGTTCTGTGCCTGACCACAGACATCACCGGGCTCCACACAGAGACTAGCTTCAGGGCTGCAGACTTTGCGAGCCCTTGGTTCTGATGAGACCTCAAACAATGCTTTGAGCAAAGGCATTTTATCTAAAAACGCAAGAACTGTAAACTGAAGATAAGATTAAATCTCTAAAAGCTCTGCAAAGAAAAAATACCTACACCTTTATAAACTGCCCACGCTGTCTCTGGCAGGGGGCTGACCTGCCGGGTCACCGCGGGAGCGACTTTCCTGCCTGGAACATGACAAATTGCCATCGGGAGGAGGGCTTTCGGCATCTGCGCCGTGTAACCTGCAGCATGCAGAAAGGGAACCTTTCTTTCCAGAACACCCCCGGTTCCACACTGACAATCCAGCAGGTGCAGTATAAACAAAAAACACACCTTCCACATACCATTTCTTTCACACTGAAAGTTCCAGAATCACGCCGCTAATGCGCTAAAGCATATAATGAAGGTCTGGCATATGAGAAATTAGGCTGGGAGTAAGGATATCAAATCACTTCAATTTTCTGAAAAATAATTCAATATCCGGTGCCTCCTAACTTGGCTGTCTCTTTCCACGGGGCCTTCTCTGTAAGAAACACAGCCTTCACTGTGAACAGATCCCACTGCTTTTATGACCCATTATCCTTCTCAAGGAAACATAGGAGGAAGTGCGGAGAAGCGCCGGAAAGCGAGACGCGATGTTAAATGAACAACGAGCTTTGCCGGAGAAACCGGATCTGGAGAAATGATCTGCAGAGCTAAAATTGTATGGCTTTCAAAAAGTAGTTTTTAAATTTCCTGGTCTCGTAGTGATACTTTCGGTGTAAGCCGTGGTGGTTCTTTTTTCCCAGCTTTGTTGAGACACACTTGACGTACAACAGTGTGTGTGTTTAAGGCACATGTGGATATGCTACCCTCACAGGCTGCAGAATGAGGGCCCCAGCGGTGCTAGCTAGCCCCCCCTCCCCTCTCATACCTACCACGTCTCTTCTGTGCTGAGGACATTTAAGATCCACTCTTTTTTCTCCTTTTGGACACATAAATCCTTATGTTTATGGTAGCATCACTTACAATAGCCAAAATGCAGAATAAGACCCATTCTCTTACCAACCTTTCAGTATACAGTACTATTAACTATAATCACCAAGCTGTCCATTAGCTCTCCAAATTTATTCATCTTATAACTAGAAGCTTGTACTCTTTGAACAACATCTCCCCTTTTCCCCACCCCCGCCCCTAGCAGCTGCCAGTCTGTGCTCTGTCCCTAGGAGTTCGGTTTTTTTTAGATTCCATGTGTGAGATCCTATGGTATTTGGCTTTCTGTGTTTGACTTATGTCACTTACATAATGCCCTCAAGGTCCCTCCGTGGTGTCACAAATGATAGGATTTCCTTGTTTCTGGCAGTTGAATTATATTCCATTTTATCTTTATCCATCCATCCATAGGGGGACACTTAGGCTGTTGCTGTTGACTACTGTAAATAATGCCGCAGTGAACACAGGAGAGCAGATACCCATTCGAGATTGTGATATCCAAGATCTAGAAAGAACTCCTCAAACTCAACACCCAAAAAAACAGATAATCATGTCAAAAAATGAACAGAAGACATGAACAGACACTTCTCCAAAGAAGACATACAAATGACTAACAGACCCATGAAAAAATGTTCATCATCACTAGACATCAGGAAGATTCAAATCAAAACTACATTGAGACACCACCTTACACCTGTTAGAATGGCCCAAATTAACAGGACAGGAAACAACAAGTGTTGGAGAGGATGTGGAGAAGGGGGACCCCTCTTACACTGTGATGCAAGTTGGTGCAGCCACTTTGGAAAACAGTGTGGAGATTCCTGAAGAAATTAAAAATAGAGCTACCCTATGACCCTGACATTGAACTACTGGATATTTACCTCAAAGATACAGATGTAATGAAAAGAAGGGCCATGTGTACCCCAATGTTCATAGCAGCAATGGCCACAATCGCCAAACTGTGGAAAGAACCAAGATGCCCTTCAACAGACGAATGGATAAAGAAGATATGGTCCATATATACAATGAAATATTATGCCTCCATCAGAAAGGATGAATACCCAACTTTTGTATCAACATGGACAGGACTGGAGGAGATTATGTGGAGTGAAATAAGTCAAGCAGAGAAAGTCAATTATCATATGGTTTCATTTACATGTGGAGTATAAGGAATAACATGGAGGACATCAGAATGAAAGGAAAAGTGAATTGTGGGAAATTGGAGTGGGAGACGAGTGATGAGACTGTGGACTCTGAGAAACAAACTGAGGATTTTGAGGGGTGGGGGGATGGGTGATCCTGGTGGTGGGTATTAAGGAGGGCACGTATTACATGGAGCACTGGGTGTGATGCATGAACAATGAATCTTGGAACACTAAAAAAATAAAATGAAATTTAAATAAATAAATAATAAAACAAAATTATTAAATATTTATTAGTAAATAGCAAATATTGATATTAATTATTAAACATTAATATTAAATATTTACTGAATATTAAACATTAAATATTTCTTTGGATATAGACCCAGAAGTGGGATTGCCAGATCAGATGGTATTCCCATTTTTAATTTCTGAGGAAACTCCCTACCGTAGTCCACAGTGGCTGCACCAATTCACGTTCCCACCAACAGGGCACTAGGGTTCCCTTTCTCCACATCTTCGCCAACACTTGTTATTTATCTTTTTGATGAAAGTCTTTCTAACAGGCATGAGATGAGATGTCATTGTGGGTTTTTTTTTTTTTAATGATGTATGGTTGTCGCACAAGGTTACATTAGTTTCAGGCACACAATCTAGTTGTGACAAGTCTGTATGTTGTACTCACCACAAGCGTAGCTACCATCCGCCACCGTACAACACTAGTACTATGCTACTGACTATATTCCCCGCCTTTTATTGCTGTGACCGATTCAGTCCATGATGAGAAGCCTGTACCTCCCACTCCTCTTTGTCCATCTTCCCCATCCCCCACCCCTACCCTATGGCAACCATCAGTTTGTTCTCTGTACTTATGGGTCTGTTTCTGCTTTTTGTTTGTTTGCTCATTTTTGTTGTTGTTGTTTGGATTCCACATATAAGTGAAATTATACAGTATTTGTCTTTCTCTGTATTTCACTTAGCATTATATTCTCTAGGTGTGGATTTGCACTGTCCCGAGGATGAGTGAGGCTGAGCATCTTTTCATGTGTCTGTTTTGGCCTTCCTGGCCTTCCGTATGTCTTCTCTGCAGAAATATCTATTCAGTTTCCTCGCCCATTTTCTTTGAATGAGATTATTTGTGGGTTTTGGCCACTGAGGTCCACGAGTCCTTGCACATTTTGGGTATCCATCCTTCATCAGATTTACAATTTGCAAGTATCTTCTATTTCTTTCATGCTTGCTCCTCTCCGCTGTTACCACTGGGTTGTGAAGAGTGAAGACAATGAACTTCAAAGAGAAGTTCTCATTAGACACGTTATCTATGCATCAGGAGACTTAATATCAGAAGATGTAGGACGTCAACTGACATTTGTCTGTTGGCTGTCTCAACGCTTCCTCAGACTCAGGATCTCCCAGGATGTGACTCTGGGGTCTTCCCACACACCTGGTCCCACCATGGTCTTCCCCCCTTAGGAGAGTGCTGGCTTCCACCCCGTTACAGAAACCCCACAAGTCACCCTAACTGGCCTCACCCTGCAGGCCTTGCCCAGCAAGAGCTGTTTGCTCCACCCTAAAAACACACCTCAGCTCCACCGGCCTTCTCTGCCGCCACTACTCACAGACCCACATCGCCCCTCTAACTGCTGGGAGGGACCTCGCCGCGCTCATCCCTCACCGTCACATCCACCCTTTCCTGCCACCGATGAAGTGACCTCTGGAAAAGGCAATTCCATCCCTATCCCTCTCAGTGCGGGATCCCTGATGCCTCTCCACATCCATGCTCTGTCCTCCTCCATGTTCGCATGTGCCCGAAAGGCTGGTGTCTGAGAACCGGGTCTATTTTGGCTTCCTGTCGTGTCGACCACTTGGAGGCACA
>CM052809.1:133418832-133442121 GCA_028533885.1 Nasua narica
AAAAAAAAAAAAAAAGTGAGTCACATCTAAAATTACAGCAGGCATAGACAGTGTTTCCATATACTATTAATATTTAACTTTTGAAAATCACAGCAAGCAGACTATTTCTTTGAGCCTAATTACAATAATATTTCATATTTTATTCATGTTGCTGATGCCATCCATGGTTTATGGAGTGTATACACTTTCATTTCAAATGTCTTACTTCAGTAAGTTAAATATATTTGCATTCTCCTGAGCTCGGAATTTTATAGGCAATAACTCCTGACTTTTCCAGGCACATTAAACCATTTCTATTCAGTCTCCTCCAATCCATGCACGGAAGAGATCATTAGCGTACACTGAATCCCTAAAGACACAACTCTTCAAGGGAAATTCATTTTGTTCAAATCAATATCAGAATTGATAATTTAGAAAACTGACTTGCTTAAAAAATAAACATTTTGAGTTCTGTTTTCATTTCAAACTAATGATTAATGCTCCAAGTAAGACAAGTGTGAATTTCATTATTTTATACACTTTAGATAGTAAGTTCACAGCAAATGCTATGTTAGTACAAGGGGATTCCTCTCCTTACCACAGAAACTATAAAATATTTCATCTTAAGCGCTTATCTACTCAGGATGTGAGCAGCAGATACAAATGTTATTTATCTTAAATGTAACTTCTAATAAAATTGTCTTAATCATTTATATAACTTAAATATTTAATGTAATTTCTATATACTATTGTTATAAAATATAATTATGTGACAGTATATATTAGTGTAAACATTATAAATGTTTGTAAACATTCAATGTAAACATAAACATATATTCATAAGTTACATACAACACACATTCTATAATACACAAGAGATGTTTTAAGTTATGATATATTACATTAATTTATAAAACATGTTGTATATATTCATATGAAATAAGTTTTTTAAGTTATATATAAGTTGTAAAACATACTCTATATTACAAAGAACATTATATAGTACATAATGACTTTTTTTTAGCTTTCAAATTCTCTTTATTACAAATCTTCTCTTTTTCCTTTTGCAAAAACAAACATTTGCAATCAGTTATACAGATGCGGAAGAGTGATGTCGATTTATAAGGCATTCAACAAATTCCAATACTTTACAAGTTCAAGCTTAAATTAACTAGGGTTTTTCCTTTGCCCACAAACTCAGAAAAACAATTCAGGTCCAGTTTAAGGACAATCTAACAGATCGCAGCCTCGGGTTGGCCAAGAGAGGGGAACACTCAAAGTAACAGCCGCGATCACACCAGTATCAAATCTGCCAGGATCTTCGGGAATCCTGTCTGGATGGACTTTATTCCTGGTGTTTACAACAAAAAGAAGATTACATAGGCCTTCTGTTATCTCAATCCAGGGTGTAGATGACTCTGCTCCTCAAGGGAGCAGCTGCTCTTAAACGAGATTTTTGGGGAGACACTTCAAAATGGTTAACAAACACGAAAAAAAACTTTATTATTTTTTTTAAGATTTGATTGATTGATTTGAGAGAGAGGGAGAGAACATGAGCGGAGGGGAGGGGCAGAGGCAGAAGCAGACTCCCCACTGAGCAGGGAGCTCAATGCGGGACTTGATCCCAGAACCCCGAGATCATGAGCTGAGCTGAAGGAAGACGCTTCACCGACTGAGCCGCCCAGACATCCCCTGAAGAAAAGCTTTAAAATATAAATAAGACTGTAATACTGCCTTATGTACGACACAGTGGAGGAATAGAAAGCGCAAATTACAGAGGGGTGAAGCACATGCCAATGGAATTATATAGAAATAAATACATATAGAATTGCGTGGGTGGCTCAGTCGGCTAAGCGTCTGACTCTTGACTTCGGCTCAGGTCATGATCTCACGGTCCTGGATCGAGTCCCATGTCGGGCTCTGCACTCAACAGTGAGTGTGCTTGAGATTCTCTGTCCCCCCCGGCCCCTCCCCCACTTCTATCTCACTGTCTCTCTAAAATAAATAAATCTTTAAAATACACATATTTTATTATATATATTTTATATGAGTATTACATATGATGTATATAATATACAATAAAATATTATGTATGTTATACATACACGAACGTATATACATACATACGTATATACATTATACACACACACACACAAATACAGAATCTTAGATGATTTTTAAACTGAAGGTTCTGGCTGAGTGCAGAGGGCCTTTCCTCCCTCCCTCCCAGGGGCTGTCGCCAGCTTTCTAGGAAGAAGGTGAGTCTACCAGCAAGAAAGCCACGGAACTACCTGGGAATGTGGCTATTCAAACAGTCATCCTCATTTCCGTAACATAATGACTCATCCAATGTATGTATTCCATAGATTCATGATTATGCTTAATTGAAAAGGTATTTATACTATTTTAATCCCACATAATAAATGGTATCATCACATTTACTGGAGGATGCTGTCTCAGGTGTGCAGTTCAAGGATCATTCCATCAGCGAAGTCACCAGCACCAGCGAAGAGCATCTGATCTCGGCTCCCCCAGCTCAGGTGGACCTTGGGGTCTCGGTCTCACCCACACACGGCCAGACAGGTGGGACCTCTCTTTGCTGACAGGTCGTCAGCAGGGACAACAGTGGAAGTCATGGCTGTGATCACTAATTTTATTCATCTGCCTGTGCCCCAAATGACTACTCATTACATTATTTGTCACACAAACAGAGTTTAGGAAAGACAGCAGGTAAGATTAAAGACTTTGTGTTTGTGAAAAAAAAAGAGAGAGAGAGAGAGAAGAACCCTATTTCACAGGTGGGGAATAACATACTAAATCTTCCTTGCAAAACTTATAAATTCTCTTTTGGACCAGCAATTTCACTTTTTGCAATCTATACCAAGAGAGGACTATAAAAAGCACAGAAACTGCTCTATACACAGGGGGGTTGGGGGATGCGTATCAGAGCATGATGATAATAATGTGGGAATTCTGAGTAACCCAAGTATCTAACAAGAAGAGGCAAATTGGGCAGGAAATTAAATTAACGAACAACATGGAAAGGCAAGCTACGGACAGAATATGAGATCAAGGACATGTCAGTGCAGAGGAAAACGTCCAACAGAAACTCCCAAAACAGGCATAGGGTCAGCTCTGCAAGGCAGATGTACCCGTGAATTTCATTTTCTGCATTGCATGGGAATGCACGTCTACTCTATTACGACTTTTGTAACAAAACACTATCTTCAAGCACAGCATGACTGCTGAGCTCTCCTACAGAAGACTTCTGCCGGATGATGTGAGAACAGAAACGCTGAGCCATCTATCTCCAAAGTGATAGATGGAGACCTACTCGGACAAGGCAGCCAAGTAGGAATTGATGAGAAATTCACATGGCACAGTTTGAAACAGTGCAAACTATCTCCTTTAACAGGAATTGGAAACTAAACATGGTACATCCAGTTAGCTGTTCACTAGAAAGTCAATTACCTTTCCCTCCCCATTTCTGTCGTCAGCTATTACATATCTCACCAGGGGAATAAGGATTTTCCATTTTATTTATTTTGTTGCTCGTGGTGTTCAGGAGCGCAGGCTGAGCCGAGCTGTCATCTGTCTGTCCATGTTTTGTTTGGTATTTAATACCACACTGACAGAGCGCGGCTCCTGAGAAGCCAAGCCCAGGGACGGATCGCACGGAGAGCAGTTCTAAGGAGAAAGGTGACTTTGTTTCTCAGCCTGCTTTGTGGGGCAACATTTTAACACAAAAGAGTTTCAAGGTTGATGGTTAGAAAGTGTGCCTTCCTGGAGTTGTCCAGTGAGTTCCTGAACCTGAAAAGATAATCAGTAACAAATGAATCTGCTCAACCCAGAGCCCAAGAGTGGCCCAGGCTGTGAATAAAACTAGACATGGCGAAGCAAGAGAAAGCCCGGCCCAGGAAGCCTGGGGGGAGGCGCTGTAGTTAGCCACCCCGAACAAGGAAAGAGGAACAGACTGTCGCCTGATTTGGGTCTGCCTGTGGTGTTCTTCTGCATCTTGAATTTATTCTCATGATGATGCCTGTGAGGCAGGTAGGACAGAATTTGCAAATCCCCGTGGAAATGGAGATCCGCAGCTGTGGGGACAGTGACCAGAAGGCCCTATCCTTATCTCAGGGTCCAGAGGTCTCAGGGTAAACCAAAGTTCCAGAGAGTCCCGGGCCGGACACAGGATGTGTGAGCAAGCAGGGGTCTTCAGCGGGGAAACGGAACCCGCAGCAGACGACAGGCCTCCGGAGGGATCCCTCTCAGTGAAGCTCTCCAGCCTCCCGCCTCTAGTCCACGGGAGCCCCAGGCCCTCCAGAAACACTTTCGAAGGCCCAGGCATTCCGCTCCTGACTGGTGTCCCCGCCAGGCTCTCCAGCTCCCGTCTGGCCCTCTGGGCACTTGGCTCCCGATTTTGCCTCTAGCGAACCCCCTGCGCCCCCTCCAGCAGGTAGCCTGGCTGCTGCCGCCACTCAGGATGGGGAGGCCCCCCACTTCACCCAGTTGCCGGCCCGCTGGAGAGCAAGATTCTACCCGCAGAAAAACGGGCCAAGAAAAAAAGGCAAAAAATAATCAGTGGAGTCTGGGAGTGGGTCTGGCCACAGCTGACCCGGAAATTGCCCTGAAGCAGCAAAGCACTGGGGAGGACACAGAAGGGCATCTCCCTCTTTGTCCCCGCAGGGGGCCCGAGAGGGGAGGGGTCCCCACCGTGGGAATTACACTACAAGTCCCTTCCTCTCTGGAGGCAGAAGCGGCCACAGGCAATGGCTGAAACTTCCACATAAAGGACACTCCAGACCAGAGACACCAAGGGCCAGAACTAGGGAGATGTAACAACGCCGGTGATGAAGAGCATGGGAAAGAACCACGAGCTGCTGAGAACTCAGGGCTTTTGTTCCCATGAGTGCTTTTGGAGGAATCTCCCCAAGAACAAGCCTGGGGGACGGGGGAGCTTCCAAGTAGGGGCTGGCAGTGGGCACTGAGCATGTTTCCTGTCAGCACTGGGACTAAAAGGCAGAGGGGACTGCGGCATGGAAATGAGCTGTGTTCTCAAGGTGAAGACATCCATCCACCACCTGAGGACAAGAAAACAGGTCCTTAAACAGAAACAGCATCCTGAAGAACTCAGTTGGGGGAGGGGTGTTGGCGCCTGGGGGGCTCAGTCGGTTAAGCATCTAACTTCAGCTCAGGTCATGATCCCGGAGTCCTAGGACTGAGCCCCGCATCGGGCTCCCTGTTCAGCAGAGAGACTGCTTCTCTCCCTTTCTCTCTCCAAAATAAATAAATAAATACATCTTTAAAAAAAAAAAAAAAGGAATTCATTGAGGAGCCTTAAATTAAAGTCCAGGGCCTGTCATTGCTGGTGAACTTCAGCAATGCTTCTCAGGCTGGGAAACCCAGAGACAGAAGAAGGAGGGAACTGAGGTATTGTAAGCAAGTACCCATATAAGGAAACAAGACG
Source organism: Nasua narica (assembly GCA_028533885.1). Lineage (NCBI taxonomy): Eukaryota > Metazoa > Chordata > Mammalia > Carnivora > Procyonidae > Nasua > Nasua narica. The sequence goes on from CM052809.1 coordinate 133,424,276, forward strand.
AACTAGAATCATTCTGAGGGCCCAGGAAAACCATCTCTCATCCAAAAATGAAGAAAATTGAGAGAGAGAGAGAGAAGAAAACACAAAGAGGCCACAAGGGAAACACTGGGCGCTTGTGCCGCGCACACATATGTCCCTGGGTTCACTCGTGTGCGTCTGTAGGGCAGAACTGAGACCAAAACTACTGAACGTAATAATGCAAATGGCTCAAAGCTCAGGGTAGAGTCTGCTCGAAATTCCCTCTTTCTCTCCCTCTGCCCCTCCTGCTCGTGCTCTCTCTCTCACTCTTCTGAAATAAATAAAACTTCAAAAAAATAATGCAAATGGCTCTAACCTATTAAAAAATACTTCACGCTCGAAAACAACGATTCCATTCTATATAAAAGAAACTCATAAAATACCCCAGAGAGATTAAAAATAAAAAGATACGAAAGGGTATGCCTGGCAAAAGCAATAGCATTTAATTTGGGGTTACGATTTCGGTACCAGACGCGCTGGAATCGGGGATGAAGGTTAGGGAGAAGCAAACACAGTGCTGTGTGACGCTCGTGACTACAAGGAGCAAAAACAAAATCCCTCCATACAAGTAAGTATATTAAAGGATCTATAGAATCCATTTCTGAAGATGTCAAAAAGGCATTTAACGTAATTCAATGACACTTTTTTTTTATAAAAACACCGGGTCAAAGAGGAATTGACAGATACTTAACATTAAATGTAATTATGTAAATAGAAGTCTTAGTCCCCATGCCAGGACCTCACTCGGTGAGGAATGTCCGGAGAGAGTCCCACGGAAGTGAGGAACGCAACAAAGGGGGCGACTGTCGCTGCAACTATGAAGCATGGTCACCAGAAGGACAGAGTGCAGCACGGGGAAGCAGGTACAGGAAGAAGAACGGGCCGAAAAGACATAAAGCAATCTTTGCGTGCAGATGAAACTGGTATTAATCCTGACACTGTAAAAATCTGTATATACACAAGTACACGTATGTGTCTGTACAAGGAAATAATTACCGAAGGTTGTTTAGAAAGTTCAGCCACTCGAAAGCAGGTAGCAAGCATGCCCGGTGATGGAATCCCACTTCTCTGTCTCCCGTGCCCCAGCCACGAAATGGCTCTTGGGGACGTCGCTGGAAGCCTCACCTCCAAACCCCAGAGGCTCTTGCTGGTCGAGGTGTGTGTGAGCCTCAGTCACTTAATTTTGTCGAGGACATCCGAAACCCCTCTCCTAACAGAGCTATGCCTCCAGAAACGTCCCGCCCTCCACACCCGCACTCAGACGCTGGCTGGGCTCACATCCGCCCAAAGCAGACAGCTTGTGGCTGAGCCCAGAGGCCCCATCCCCAGCCAGGTAGCCTGAGCGGGTCCCTGGGATCTGGTTCCTCACCTGTCATGTGGTGGCAGGGCCAATGGAGCCTCACGAGGCTGTGGTCACTCCAGGGCGCTCTACGCCCTCCCCAACCCTAAGAGGGCCTGCCTCTTCTTCCCAGGCTGCTGGGGAAACACTTCTGTTTTTCTGGCTCATCTGACAGATTTCAGTTAATATGTATTGATTTTTTTGAATCCGAAATTGTTTTGTTTTACTTTGACATTTGGAGTCACATCTCTAATGTCCCACATTGTTCTCTATCCACAGGGAAGGGCCGCTGGACTCTCTGATCTTCATGAATGGAGCAGAGACCACAGTCCCCCATTTAACCCCACAGCAGTGTTTGGGGCAACTCTGGAGGGCACGCTGAATGGGACACAGGAGGACACGGAGAATGCGATTTGCACGCAGAATGTGAAAGGACTAACTCCAAGATGTCCAAGTTAAAATAGGCTCAGATAATGACTCCTCTTTTAAAATCCATGCTTCAACTCTGAAAAGCTAAATGAAAAGATTTAAAAAGTATCTTAGGGGAAAAAAAATACTTAAAAAGCTCCTGTAATTAAACATTTTGAAGCATAATCATAAAAACTGCACTCACAGAGTACATTTCTTCAATGAATCATCTATCTTCCTGTGAAAGAAAATCAAGAACATCTTTTACTAAATGATTTTAATGCAATCTCTACATGGAAGCTTGTTTTGAAGTAAATAAAAAAGCAAAGCACAATGGAAACCTCATCTCGACAGGATAGATATTCTTTCCATTTCATTTCAAATGTTGCACAGCCTAGACTAAGTAACCTTTGTTTAGTATTTATAGGTCTTTTCTCTCTTAAAAAAATGGCTTTATTCATACAAAAAGCGGACGTATTTAATGTGTGTAGAATTGATGTGTTTGGAGATATGCATCCGCCTGTGAAACCATCCCCGCGATCAAGATGATAAACATATTCGTCACCTCCAAGTGTCCGCTTGCACCACCTTTTTTGTGGTAAGAACACTCAACATGATATTTTCCCTCTTTTTAAAAAAATATTTTATTTATTTATATGAACGGAGAAGGGCAGAGGGAGAGGAAGAGAGAGAAGGAGAAGCAGACTCCTCGCTGAGCAGGGAGCCCGACACAGGGCTCATGACTCATGATGACCCTGGGATCATGACCTGAGCCGAAATCAGTTGCTTAACCGACTGAGCCACCCAGGTGTCCCAACATGGTATTCACCCTCTTCCCCACAGTTTCTGAGGGCTGCATTCAGTACCGTTACCTACAGGGGCTACGTTGTACAGCAGATCTCTAGAAGGATTCACCATGTGTAACCGGGAAGTTGGTCACTGGTAGAAAGCTTCAGTGCTCCCACTTCCTAACATCAGTGCACCGTCTCCAGTTGCAAAGTTTCTCCATCTGTGGCCAGGAGGTCACACAAGCTCACAGCAGTTTGAGACTTCCCTCATCCCTCCGGCCCTTCCTGGGAGGTCTCCCCATCCTATCCGTCAGCCCTCGGTTCCACCATAATGGCGCTCACATCCATCCCTCGACACCGGCCTTTCTCTCGGGCTCCACACTGTCATCTGACGCCCGGACTCATGGACACCTGGATGGCACGGCACTCCTCCGTGCCCACCTGAGCTCCTCCTGCTTCTCATCTTCCCCAGAGGCAAAACCTGTAGCCCATGTGTGCATGCACACAGCGGGCGTTCGCTCATCCGCCACTCCCTCACCCTCCTCAGAACAGAGGGGCCGCGCCTTCTTCCTCTGCTGTGTCTCTCACCGTCGGACTGGCATCTGTGCCCAGGAACTTCCCCCTCAGTGACACCTTCTCGTTCATACCAGACAGAAGTATTTCATTTAATTCTGTGGGAGCCTAATGATTTATGAGTCTTTTAATGACATCAATATGTCATTAAATCACTGACATCAATAAGGCTTCGATACACACAATATACGTATATTCATTTGTGTACGGAACCATTTTATGTCAATATCTATAGCTCTTTATAAAAGGCTAATAAAAAGCAGTATATACAGGAAACTACCAAGAGACCAGGATCTTGTCACAATTCTGCTTTCCCTGTGTGGTCAGGCCAGCAACAGAGAAATATGCTCATGGTATCTAGGCATTAGTATGTTTTATAGCACTGATGGAGGGGAAAAGGGGGGAATGAAGACACGACCCCCTTCCACGGCTCCTGGTGAGGGAACTGCTTAGCCCGTGGGCCCTGCAGCACCTGCGACACTGGGAGCTCCCCGTGGTGCTGAACAGCAGGGGGCGAGCCCCACAGCCCAGCGCAGCAGCACATCCTTCAAACTCCTTGCTGCTCCTACTAGAACTCCTGACTGCTGCAGCAGACGCTTTATCACTCACCAACTCTGGAAACTGACCTGTGAAGTATGCTGTACCCATTTACACAAGAAGAAACCGAGGCTCAAAGAAACTAAGGCACTCACAGCCAGCGAGTGGTAAAGACAGACTCGGAGTCTGGGTGTTCCTGGCTCTCACTGCTCTAGCACGTGTGCATGCTTGCTGTCCCCAAACCACAGGGCTGACCCCTCAGCAGCTCTCCAGAAGACAGCCCCTCGCCATCCCACTGATCATTGCAAGCCCACCGGCACTCACCCCTCCCTCACCTATCTCATTCCCCTCCCTTCCCGGTAATACTCACTGCACCCAAAAAAAGTCTGTAACTTAGTGACGTGTTGCATATTACGTTTTCTCTTTGCATGGGTGGACTATAAGCTCCACAAGAGACCAGGAGTATTGGCCTCTTCTCCTCCCTCTGCCCTCACAGCACGGCCTAGAAGCAGGCACCTACAATAACAGATACAAGTTACTACAAAGAACTACGTGTTGAACTGAAGCAAGAAACCGTAAGACGCAGAGAGATTTCCAAGAGCTCCCAAAACAGTGGCTTTTATCTACAAAAATTCACCATTACTAAGTCACTTTATTACTTATGTGAAAAAAAATACCTGCCAATCTAAGGATATCACTCATATCTAACGGGTACAGGTGCCCAAGCTCTCCATTTCATCGTGTTGGGCATTAGCCTCTCAGTGTTACCAGTGAGGCTGGAGCCTCTGGAGGCACCGTCCCCACCACCGACCCCACATGCACAACCTCCTGTCCTGAAAATCAGAAAGAAACCTTAGCTGTTCCTTTAGCAGTTGAGACATTCTCCAAAGACTCCTAGGGCCTTTTTTTTTTTCTTTCTCAACTGCCATCAGTTAGAAATCTTTTTGTACTCTTAAGGAGTTTTACACTCCTTTCCTTACATGCTCAACTGTCCCTGCTGGCCAGACTCCAGGTCTGCGGGCGATTCCAATGACATCATCTGACAAAGGGACAAGTTCTCACTCTGGGACATGTCTGAATAACGGGTGAAGAGCCATCCAGAAAAGAAGATGCCAACCGAAGCAAGCCTAGGTTTTTCTCCAGCGGAAGGGAAAATGCTCTCATCATGAAAACATTCATCCTCTCCCCTGCGCCACTTTTTAGGGAGGGGACCTTAAGTTGGTTGACTTGAGTATTAGCCAGATGTTGATACTGATCCCCCAAGATCTCCAAGCGGCAGAGCCCAACTTTTGCCCAACATAACCTGCCCAAAACAGTGACCTCAGTGTGTAACAGTGATATTCCTCAGATTCTCTTGTGGCCTGAATTAAACGCCCAAGGACAGCCATAACCCACTCGGTTCTGGGCTGATCTTCTAACACGCACACAAGTGCAGAGGGTTCCCAAGTAACCCAATCTCCTCAAGAAGGTATTTGGTTAGCAGACAGAGACATTCTCTGAGTAGCAATAAAATCATTAAGTGGCATTTTGGGTGAAAGTGAATTCCCCACAATCAGAACATCCTATAAAGCAATTAAAGAAGATTCTGGACCCATGCAGCCCTCCCACAAGACAGACACCCAAGAAATCCTAGCTGAAACAATTTGCTCTCGATAATCATGATCCTGGAGTACACCTTTGTAGGATCCTACTTCTACCTCATAAGGTCTAGGGACACTGTGCTCTCCCCCCCACCACTGTGAAACTCACAAATAACCAGGGGCCATGCCAGAGACCAGCCGATAGATGCCCTCCAAATGATAAAGGCATGTTTCCACTCTAAGACAGCCCTGAGAGTCTGTGCTCATCCTTAAAGCATGCAACATCCATCTGCCTCCTACTTAGCCTTGGTGACTTTGCATTCCCAACAAGGCAAGGAGTTAAGTATTGATTATCCTATCTAGATTCTGAGCTGCATCCTCCTCAAAGATGCATGCAGCAGGAAGCTGCCATGGAATTCAAAGCAGGAGATGCTCACCAAGTCCCTTCATGTGACATACTGTGTCCTTGCCATTAGACTATACCAGGTACTTTCAGAGAAGACATGCAGAAGGCAATGGAAGGAAGAGAGTGGCAGGGTTTTGATCAATCTGTAACTATTTTATTTAATTTTTTCATGCTAATGATATAATTGCCATCATGTGGGTCAGCAGGGAAAACTGTTAAAAGATACAACCGGGTCACCCTCAGGAGAATGCATATTCCAAGGCCCAGATGCCCTCCTTTGAATCATTCTCACTATATTTTTCCAATAGTTTGGTTCATGTGGTTTGGAGTTGTTGTTTATTTTTTTAGAATAGCTGGGAACCAACAAAAACAATAAATATTTAATTATGATAAGAACCGCTTTATCGGATTTAAGGATTATGGCCACTAATCCCCCAAGTATTCATTCCAAGTAGATGTAATGATGTCACCTTTTAGTTACTTATTATAAATGAGCATAATCTTTAACATTTGACTGGATTTTCATTCATTGTTAAATGCAGATCCCAGTGACTAAATCCCACCAACATTCAGTACCCTATTCCCTAGCATTTGTAGAGTGGTATATGATCTTTTTTAAGTTTCAAAAATAGAAGACTTCTTATTAAAACTAGTAACACTAACACAAATTTGGGGAGCTGGGGGAAAGAAGGGTTGATTTTCCATGATGGTGAACATCACCAACAGAGGCTGTGGGGTGAGGGAGCGGTGCAGGGGGAGAGGGGGGAGGAGCCCTCAGCTGCAAGGCAGATAATGGAAGTGGATTCTCAAAGCCAGCCAGAAAATGCAGGTCAAAGGCAGAGTTATAGTCAGTACCTCTGATTTCCTTTTAAGATTAAAATTTTGCTAGAAAAGGTAAAAAAAACTAAAACCAGTAAAACCAGTTTTTAAAAGACAACAAATAATAGGACCGCCACCCAAAAATCCCCTTGTACATCGCACATGATGCCCGATTGCCTTGGATTCTATACTTTCACGTCTATTACATATATTTAGGAAACATACAGATGCTGGGGATATCAGAGCTAAAATCTCCCTTTCACATCCTCTTTCCTCCTTCCCCAGAAAGAGCCAGGAGGCAAAGATCAGTAGGTTACCCTTTCTCACCCATGTTTTCATCTAATGGTTGTGCTCCGAAGTATTCAAACTGTAGACCCATACATTATCAGTATAATTTTGAAACTTCCTGTTTCACTCAATGCTATGCTTTTAAGATCTATCGGTGTTGATTTATGTAGATCTGTTTTGTTCATTTGATTCTTAGTTAACATTTCAGAGAAAACACTGTAATTGACTTATCCAGCTCCCCACTGGTTTGTCCACATGCCTCCCTGGGCACACGAGGAAGACAGTCTCTTGCGTATCCACAGAGCAATCATGCCAATGGGGATGGGTCTTTCCTTCTCCGATTCTTCATCACTTTCCTTTCATGCTGTCTTCTGGTATTTCATAGGTTCTCTATAACACTTTTATGAAGAGTTTTCCCTCTACATTTTTATGAAAACCCTAATAATGTGCTTTCCTCAGATTTTAATCCACCTAAAATTCAGATTTTTATCTGGAATGAAGTAGGCATCCGATTTTTTTTTCCTGTAAGGTAATCAATTTATTTTGTTCATTTATTGCATGTATTCATTTTTCTGCCTACCACACGGTCTACCCAGTCTGACCCCATACTAATTCCCCTCTGTCGCACAAGACAGGGTCTTTGGGAGTTCTCCCTCCGACACCTTGCTCTGTTGACTCACATCTGGGCTAAAAGGACAAAGTGAGATTTGATTATTTTTTTAGTTTATAATATACTCCCATTTATTTCCCTCCTACAAGAAAGTAAGTCTGTCTCTCTCCTAGAAGTGAATATTACTTCACTATTTCACAAATTTTAGAGTAATGCATCTGTGTTTTTATGCCTCTCCAGATATTTAGTTCTTTAGCAATATCCCCAGTCAGAGGGTAAAAAGAGTAATAAAAGTGATTTTTGCATATCGAGAGCATTACAGAAAATACAGATAATGACCTAGGCATTTTCTATATGTGTATCATGTTCGATGGAAAACATTCTTGGGGCACCTGGGTGGCTCAGTCAGTTAAGTATGTCTGCCTTCAACTCAGGTCCTGATTCCAGAGTCCTGGGATGGAGCCCCACGTTGGACTCCCTGCTCAGCGGGGAGCCTGCTTCTCCCTTTCCTCCCTGCTCATGCTCTCTTGGTCGCTACCTCTGTCTGTCCCGAATAAATAAATGAAATCTTTCCAAAAAATGGAAAGTATTTTTTTTTTAAAACAGGATGAACAGAAATTGAATTTCAAATGACTCAGCAATTGATCGGCCCATCTTTTAAAAAGTTTAATAGGTAATCAATCTTTGCTCAAGGAATCATCTCGGTTGGTGGGGCACAAAACTCTTGATCTCGGGGTTATGAGTTCAAGCCCCACACTGGCTGTGAGATTACTTCAAAAAATAAAAATAAAATCTTAAAAAAGTAGGTAAAATTGAGTTGTAAGGATCTCTTACACAACCAAAGTACAAGTCCTTTGTCAAGTATGATAAATGTTTTGTACTTGTTTTTTTCAGTCTGCGGCTCCCATGGTCACTTTCTTCACAGTGCCTTTGAATAGTAAAAATTTTTTAATTTTGATCAATTCCTACCAATCTCCTGTATCTCTGCTGACTTTCTTTCAGTCCCATCCATTTTGAAGAGTGGTGTAATCTTTGAGTGAGACTGTAGATTTTCACTTCCCGTTTTGAATCTCCTATGAGGTGCACAGGCATTTGAAACTGCTATGTCTTGATGAACAGATTCCCTTTACATTAGGAAATGTTCCTCTTGTCACTGGCACCTTGTTCTTCCAGGCCCTGTACCAAGAATTATCCCAACTGCTCTTCCCTGAAGGTTCCTTCTTAGACACTGTAGGTTCCTTCCACTGCGTGGGTTAATTGGTGCTTAGGTGGAGACTCCAGAGGACCATCCGCAAGTCTCCAGAGTTTTCTCTTCCTCTCTCTCTCTCTCTCTGTAGCTCTCTCATCTCTCCTCTTTGGTTTCCTGTCCTGAGAATTCCAGTGCATTCGCCTCCCCAAACTCTGAACTCTGGTTCTTCAACTTCATGAAACTGCTGAGCTCTGCTGGGTCCTGCCTTCCTTGAGGCAGGAAGCTGGGAGAATCATAGGACCACCCCCCCCTCTTTTGTTTCCTTTCCTATAAAGGTCACTCCCTGTAGTATCCCTTAGCCTGTGTCTCAAAACCATCATTCCCTGTATTTGTACCAATTTTTTACATTGTTTAAGGTGGGAGGGTAAACTGAGTCTCTATTACTTCATTGGTGTTTTGAACTGGACATTTGAAATGCCATCCTCCTTTGAGTAAAATTATCACATGGATGATTTAAAAGTATACTTACTAATCTCAGCTCTGAATTTATTAGACAGCAAAATTGCTAAAACCAGCTTATGACAAAATAAATGTAACACAATCTGTACTCAGAGAGAGTGGTATTATTAACAGAACCACAAGAACGAAATCTGCTCTTTAAAACAAAAGCTGGATTTGAATAAGCAAATGAAGGCAGTCATCAATCATGTGTGGCGGAGCTGAAGCATTTATTTGCCAAAAAGACTCCACCTTCGGCTTAGGACGGTTTTCTGTTCTGAGTTTTTGGGCTTTTTCCCCCGGGGCAATGACAAGGGACCCATTCAAAATCTCTCCTAATCTCTCCCACCTTCTTTTCTCACTGATTTCCTCTGAGGTGTGGACCACTCCCCACACCAGAAGGATGCTGGTGTCCTGCCAGCGTCATCCCCTCCGGGAAGCAAAGCCGGGGGGGGCAGGAAGAACAAGCAGTTTCACACCGCCATCAACCTGCCACCAACAGCTGAGCCTTCAAAACGGAGACCACCTTACAGCCCCCCCAGCCCCAGGCACCAGCGCACACACCTGTATGGACACACTGTGCTGAAATTCCTAACATACCTTGAACCTGAGACCCCGTATTTGCATTTTGCACAGGGTCCACGTATCATATAGCAGCTGTGAGCACGGACGAGGTAATGTGTGTTTTACGTCCACCATGAGCAAGCAGAAATAAGACCCACAGCTCCTCTCATCTCAGTTCTCTTTTACTTTGTCTGGATTAAGTCCCGTGCCCACGCCACAAAAAAAAAAAAAAGAGAGAGAGAGAGAGAGAAGAAAAAAAGCTATGTTGAAGTCCTAAGCCCAGTACCCCAGAATGTGGGCTTATTTAGAAACAGGGTCACTGCAGATGTAATTGGTGAAGATGAGGTCATACAAGAGTAGGCTGGCCCCCAGCATGACCGAGGTCCCTACAAGAAAACAGCCGTGTGAAGACACACGGACCCAGGGAGCAGACCACGCGAGGACAGAGGCAGAGGCTGGCTGCGTAACTGCAATCAGAGGGATGCCCATGACGGCCAGCCCACCACGAGAAGCTGGCAAGATGCAAGGAAGGATTCTCCTCTGATGTCACAGCGAGTGTGGCCCTGCCACACCTTGATTTCGGACCTGTGGCCTGGAGAACTGGACGGCAAGACGGGAGTACTGTCCCAAGCACTCATTCCGTGGTGCTTGGTTCTCACAGACCTTAGACACCGTCACGGCACTGAATTCTGCAAATAGCCCCGAGCTGCACGTTCACCCGGGGGCCGAAGTCAGCTCACCCTTCTTGGTGAACATCTTCTCTCCTTAACCACTCTGGAGAGTTCCCGGAGGCCCCCCGCCGCACGTGGGCCACGAGCTTTACCGCAGCCCCGAGGAGCCATGGCCCCCAAGTGCATTCTGGAGAGTGGCAGCCCGTGCTGGCAGCTGTGAGTCTCATGGGGGGCGTCTGGGCACGCCCCGAGAGCAGAGAGAAATGCCCCTATTTTGTGGTGGTGAAGCGGAGATGCAGAAATGATTATAAACCCCATTCTGAGGCCATAAAGTCTAAAAAGTAAATGATGTGAATCTCGGGGAAATGTTTTGTTCTTGCTGTCATCCCCAGCAGGGAACACAAACCTCTGGACAAAAATACCTAGAAGGAAGACTCCATGTGGCCAGAGCAGGGCTTAAAAGTATTAAATAGACCATCTTCAGGCAGAACGGGACCCTCCTCCTCTCCCCTCCCCTTCCCGCCTCCTCCTCGCTCCTCACCCAGCACATTTTCAACCCTTCCCAGCGGCACTGGTGCCCTGCCTCCTCCTCTGGGTCCCCCACCCTGGCTGCTGGGCTGCGGGCTGGAAACAGAGATACACAAAGTCCCGGGCTGCGGGGGCAGGTGACCCAGTGGACAAGACATACGGGAGTCCTTCAGAACCTGGAGGACCTGAAAAACAAATACAGAATGAGAAGAAACAAAATCTCATGGTGATGATGGAAACTACAGTATTCACCTGTTCACCCCAATTATTTGTTCACCCCGAATCTAAAAGTTTACTGTAGAGTCTCCTCCGTGCAAACCTCTTAGTTGCTTTGGGGGTAGACACCGCACCCCTCTCCCTGGGCCGGGTGAGGGTGGGATGAGTGGCTGCTGAGAAAAGGAAACCTGGACTACTGAATGCTGGGGAAGCTAAGTGAGGTGTTGCTAAGCAACTCTTAATAGGGAATAATTTAAACTCTGGATTTATTTTTTCCCGAGAACTTGCTGCTCCAGCCTGGCGTCTAGAAGTCACTCCCCTTGGTGCCGGCAGCTCCCCAGCAGGCCCGCATGGGCCCGCACACGCCCCCCGCCCCCCGCCAGGGACAGGCTGTATTATTCACCGGTTCCCACGTTTCTTTGGCTCTAAGGACCGCGTCCCACTCGATTACAAGCACAAAGTAGCCGGAGTTCCACGACACACACGACGTTTCCTGAAGTCATTCACAAGCCCTGAATGCGGTAAGCTGTCACACAGCCAACATCAAAAGTGTCTCCGCTTAAAGCGAGTCAGTAACAGATGTTTTGGAAGTCCACGGAACATTTTTCCTCCCTTGTAAAATTCCAGCTCGTTCACGACAACACAATAAACTCCAGGTTGCAGTCATGACTTCTTTCGACGTCACGTTGACTTCTCCAGGTGGTGCTTCCAGATGCCCTGAGATCCACACACACCACCAGCCTCCTCCTGACGGTGGCCGCCCAGCCCCCCAACCAGGAGCGGGAGAGTCGCCCCACGCACACTTCACAGAAGGTCACAGTCAGAACCCAGGGCCGGCGCAGCTCAGGGAGAAACTGTGACAGGCTGGACGGGACTCTGAGCCCTGAGTGGGCATCCTGGAAAATGCCCTCCCGGGGCCCTTGGAGTTTGATGGGTTGTTTTATAAAGAGAAGAAAGGGCCCCTCTGCAGGTAGAAAGGAGCTAAGAATGGAGCAGAAAGAAGTGAAATTACAAGGAATCTATAAGGAAGCGATGTTAACCTCAGCATAAAAAACAGTCATTAACTCCCAAACGATAATACTGACTCATGTATGTACACGGACATTTATTTCTTGAGTCAAGTATGTCCCATTTCTCTTGTTCATTCATCTGAGGAATGAAACACATATTCCCTTCAACTGGGAATATCTGCCGACAATTTGAAACAATGATAGTATCAATCTTATGGCATCTCTAAGTACCAGCTTCCTCTCCATGAAGTTTTTCCAAATAACATTTAACCCCAAAAGGGGCTCAGGCAGAATAATTCAGAATTTTCACATATGTCCCTTCCTCATCGCAATCATCTGTCATTTGCCAAGAACGGACAGGGGACACCCCACCTTCTCAATGACAAGGTACACACGACCATGATGCACGGGGATCCCGGGGCCCGAATGCTACGTTCAGATTCTGTCTGTCTCCCTAGCTGTGTGACTTTGGGCAGGTTGCTTAACCTCTCTGGGTTTTCACGTTCGCACCTGCAAATTGCAGGCAATAATGGTACTTACTTCAGAGGGTGGGAGAGATCAAATAAGTTATGGATAAAGTCACTGACTACCACCTGGCACGGGGAAGAAGTATCTTCTCTCAGTGATGGTGGAGGAGGCGAGCAGACAGGAGGGGACGTGTATGCACGTGCAGGATCTCCACGAGTCTCTGCAGTGGGACCCCCCACAGGTGACCCTGGCTGCACGCTGGGGGCGGAGCCCTGAACAAACACGTTCCCAAGACCACTCGGTCTGTAAAATGGATGCTGATGCGGGCGTGGGGGGCGGGGGAGAGAGTCCAGAAATGCAGAAGTGAGACGGCGGTGCATGCTCCGTTTCCAGACGAGAGTCTGATGAAGATGCCCGTCTTTGGGATCCGGGCCTGTGCTCAAGGAAAAGCACAGGAGGAGAAAGAGATGAGGAGGCAGAGAGACTGTCCTGGAAACCCTGGCAGAACGGTCTACTCAGGCAAGGTCGGGGCTCTGGCTGGGGATGCCCAGGGAGGGTCGCGGTAAGTTCCCAGCGCACGGCACAGCCAGGGTCACGGTCCCCTCTCTCCGGCTGGGCCCTAACAGTAGGGAGAATACAGAAATGCACCTCCGCACAAAAGTGCCAGAAATGTGCCGGATCTCAAAATAACTACACTTCAGGCTGGGTCCAGCTGCGATGCGCTTCCTTAAAATTCCCATTTTGTCAGTATATCCTCTGCCGTTAAAATAGCAACACCTCATTTGAAAAACCCTCATCTTTTGCTGCTACAGGAGATGATTATTGGCATTACATTTCCATTCTCCTCAGCGGTGTCCTTTTTCATAGTGAGTGAACCATGCCCCCCGAGATGCCTCACTGGTGCACAAAAGTTAGAGATGGGAGCCTTGGGTCCTGAGGCATGATCTCCCTGAGCTGGATTTCTCTTTCCATTCATATGCTACTGGCCTCTCCCAATGGTAAAGAAATGCTTTAGCAGCATTCCAAGAGACTGCCCTGGAGGAAAGGCAAACCAATTCTCACAGCCTATGAGAAGCCATTCTTTCCTTTCATTTTTCCTGCTTTCAGTAAAAATTAAAAAAAAAAATAGATGTTTGCACACTGATGTCCTACTTTTGTAAGCAAACATGCAGGCACACGCTGAATGTCTGGTGTCCTTTTAAATAATGAGATCAAGGAGCTGTCTTCTTCCCGGAGCAAATTACTAGCCTTTCGAGTTGGCAGCAATTTAACAAATCTATACAGTAACTTCAGCACGGTCTCCCTGCCAAGGCTGAAATAGGGTTGTCGGGAATGGAAGTGATCATTTAACTCTAGGCGAGGAGCTGTTAGGATGAGGGGAGCAGAACACGGGAGACAAGTGCAAATACAAGTCAGCTGTCCTGTTCTCACTTGGCCGAGCCAGCGTCTGTCCGCCAAGGAGCCAGCCTCGCAGCCATGCGAGGACCGCCCTCCTGCCACCTTCTCGACGGTATTCTCATCCCAGAGGGAGGCTCCTAAGTCAGGGCTATCAGCGGAGGTGAAATGCGTTCATTCTTGCCAGAAATTCATTGCATAAAACATCTAAATGCTTGGGTTTCACCACGTAAACCAAAGCATTACGAAAACGCATCAGGCAAAACTTCTCGAAGTCACTAATGCAGGAGACCAGAAGAAGCACCTCTTGTGTTCAGACAGGCAGACGTGTACCCAGCTGTCCTAACTCACGAACATTCGTCCATGATGCTGTTTACAGGGCCGTGGGACAGGGCCGTGGGATCGTTGGATTTTCTCTTTGTGTTGGCCTGTATCGATTTGTTTCAACAGGATACTCACACACTGGAATGTATCTCATTCCTGATAGATGCCGGTTTCAAGGGCATCCATTTAATTTCAAGGTGGATTTTCAGGTTAAGTGTCAGTCGACATCAGTTACGGGAGTCTCAGAAGGGAGGGCAGACATCCAAGCACCGGGCCACGCAGGACGGAGGTGGCTTCTCGCAGTCCACGGAGGGAGCCCTGTGTCTTCCCGTGAAGTCAGAGCCGTCGTGAGTTGAACTGTGTCCCCCAGCCCCCACTCGCACGCCCGGACCTGTGAGTATGGTTGTACTTGGAGCCAGGGTCTTTGCTATTGTCGTCATTTGAGGATGAGATCCTCACGAGAAGCCCTAAATCCAGCACGATGGATGGGTGTCCTTACAAGAAGAGAAGGGACACGCAGACAAGAATGGAGTGTGACTAGAACAGCATGTCTGTTTGCCCAGGAACACCAAGGACTGCCAGAAACCACACGTGGCTGGAAGAGGCAGGAAGGGTCCTCCCCTAGAACGTGCAGAGGGAGAACGGCTCTGCCCACACCCCGATGTCAGACTTGCGGCCCCAGCGCCGGGAGACACTCTCCGTGGACCTCACTGAGCCCCTTCCTCTGGGGCTGACCTCTCGGGAAGGCCCGTGTCCCAGAGGCTCCAGCACAGGGGCACAAGGACCACAGCTACGCTGTGAAACGGCACCAGCGTGTCCCGAAGAGGGAACGATACACCCCATACGCGTGGCCACCGGTTTCTTAAAAAAAAAAGAGAGAAATGATCTCACTTCGCCTAATAGAACAGAGAAAACAAATGCCTTATACAAGCCTCCACGAACATTCAGTTCAACACTGCTCGAGTACTTTTAAACCACTAAGGAAAATAAGATGGAAAACAGCAACAGCACTGCCCTCTTCGCCTACAATTTTATCGATGGGAAAGTCAGCGCCCGGCGAAGGGCGCGCTGGCAGAGCGGCCACGGCCTCTGTCTGAGACACAGCAGAGCAGTTCCACAGCCCGCAGTCGGAGCCTCGGACCCCGCGAGGTACCGCCGACTTCGCTCGGAGTTGCTGGAACCATCGAGAACATACCATCTTTAAGTCCTGTTCATCCAGGAGGCAGCTGTGTGGGACAAATGTCCGAGAGCAGGTGGCCGGCCAGCGGCACAGGGCGGAAGGGGACGTGGAGAGGGGCCCGATCGGGCAGAAGTCAAAGTCAAAGTCAAAGAAGGGGAGCAGGGAGACTCATGCCCCGTCGGGGCTGGAGGGCACACCGCCCAGGCCTCCTCTCTTGCCTCCGGCTGGATTCCCCACACCTCCGCCCACACCGTGCCGCTGACCCCCTGGGCGCCCGGACCGCCTCAGGCCAGACGCTGCCAGACCAGTCCTCGTGCCTGATCCCCACAGACGACCCGTGGCATGACTCCCTTTCCTCAGGTTCACTAAAAGGCATCACTGAGGCACAACACTGGACCACGAAAGGGTGTCTCAGACCTGGCGCCCCTGACCTGTGGGGCAGGAGGTTGTTTTCCGGCGGAAGCTGCCCCTGCTCACTGCAGGATGTCCAGCAACCTCTCCGGCTTCCCCACTGGTGACAGGAGGATGGCCCCAGCAGGTGGGCCTGTTTCTAGACGTGGGCTACCGTCCCGTGGGGGTGCGACGGCTCCCAGACGAGGAGCCCTGTGTCACGGGAGGGAGGCCTCTAGCGTCGGGTAAGGTGCTCCCCCGTGCACCAGCCGCTTGGCCCTGAGCAAGGCCCTTCTTCTCCGGCGTCTTTGTTTCTTGTAAAGCAGAGGCGTGACAGTGCCCAGCTCGGGGAGCAACGTGGGGATCGGTGAGGGCATGCAGGAGGGGCACGCAGGGCAGGGCCTGGCCCCGTCCTCACGGCGCGCGTGCGGGCTGCTCATGCTCTGAGCTCAACCCTGGAGATGCTGACGGCGAGGCCCTATATTCGGATCAGCTGCTCGGAGAAACACCAGCCTCACCCAGAGAGCGGCCTGCCCTCTGCCCTAGGCTCTAGCCATCCCCGGGCATCCCAGGGCATCTCTCCATCCCCGGAAGGTCTCTGTGGCCCGAGGGCTTTGGCCAGCGGAGTCCACACCTGACTCGGGAAGGGGCCTCCTCGGGGCCACGCGGGATCAGCAGTGTCTCTAGAAGTGCAGACCGAGCTCCAGGGCTGGAGGCCAACAGGGCCCCAGCAAAAGCCCCGGACACAGAGGCGCGGCCCGGCTCCCTGGCGGGTGACACTCGGTGTCTCATGCTGCACGGAGCAGCCGAAGACAGTGCCGTCCATGCCTCCACGGGGAGAGGACACGAAGCTCCACAGGCGGTAGCTTTCTTGGATGCTTCCTTCAGCTGATGTCCGTCTGTCCTCGTTCTTTGCTGTGAACCACAACTGTGACAGCTGCCCTGAATTCTGGGAGTCCTTCCGACAAGTCATCAAACCCTGGTGTGGCGGGGTCCGCGGCGAGCGGTCCCATGGCTGTGCCTTCGTCTATGCGGGCTCGCTCCTGCACTGCCTCACGGTGGACTGACCCCCTGGCAGTGGGCCCCCTTCCTTGCGCACACCTCCTCCCGCACATGAACCTCCCGCCACGCTTCTTAAAGCCTAGTGCTCCCTGAGGGCCGACGTCGGTGGCGCTGGTATGGACAGAGGCGAGGCTTTGGGAAACAGGACTGAACGATTTCATTCTAAATCACTGCACCGGACGTTTGGGGCAGGATTTCAAACCCCAGAGGAGGAATGGCCCAAGTGTCCCTCTTCTGGCAAGGCGTGTGTGAGGGAGACACCTGACCAAGCCCCCAGCTCAGGCACAGCGGCCAAGAGAGAGCTGGGACCCCGGGCCTGGCGGGGGCCTTTCCCGAGCAAGAGGGGACACAGCTGTGCTCCAGGCCACGGGCCGGGCTAGCCACCCCGCCTGCAAAGCCAGCAGGGCCCCGGCTCCCCATATGCGCTGACTCTGCCCAGGGCCCAGACGGCACTAGGAAGGCAGCCGGAGCCCAGGGGGATTACGTGGGGAAGAGGTGAGAACGACCGGACTCAGCAAGAGCCTGGAAACAAGAACATCAGAGCACACAAAAATAACCAACCCTGAGCCACTGAACCCACAAACAACACCTGGGAGAGATGATCACGGAGGGAACAGAGGTAGGAGGACTCTGAAATAAGTATGTTTAAGATGCTCCAAGAGATTTTTTTTAAAAAGCAGATGGATAGGGGTACCTGGGTGGCTCAGTGGGTTAAAGCCTCTGCCCTCGGCTCAAGTCCTGATCTCAGGGTCCTGGGATCGAGCCCCATATCGGGCTCTCTGCTCAGCGGGGAGCCTGCTTCCCCTTCTCTCTCTGCCTGCCTCTCTGCCTACTTGTGATCTCTCTCTGTGAAATAAATGAATAAAATCTTTAAAAAATAATAAAATAAAAGCAGATGGACAGCAGCAGTAAAACCAAAACAAAGGTCAAAAAAGCAGAGGTAAAAGGTAAAAGCAGAACAAGTGGATCCGAAAAAAAAAAAAAA